>JAECWM010000002.1:4797500-5352500 GCA_018150695.1 Drosophila oshimai
ATGCCGGTGGCCATCACCTGGCCATAGCCAATGCCTGGGTGGAAAGCAGATAAGCGTTATCCCCTGATTTATCACGTATTTTCAGAATTCCAGCCTCGCACTACGCGAAGTGGCCTCAGATTTATCGACTAGTTTTGGATTGCCAAGTCATTGGCAGATTGTGAAAGTGAGCTAAATTGAGCCTAAGCTGATTAGCTTAACTCATAGATGATCTTCATATTTCTACTAAAGCTGTGTAAGCATTCTCAGAATTTTATTATTTATGGAGCTTGAATTTAAGTACCAATGACTTATTTTGGATTGGACATAGTTTAGCACAATTTATGATATGGGAAGTATACGTTTGGGTAGCTAGGGGGCTGTTATAACGCTGTTATTAAAAGTGATATTGGTCCAAATATTTATACTCTAAGTTTCTTTCAATTAAAATTAGCAGTTTCCCCTATTTCTATTTAACAAATTCGTAAAGACACCAACTCACCTCTCATAATGGGCGCAAAGTCGTAGACCTTCGCACTGCCGCGACTGGAGAACTGACCCAGCAGCATTTCCAGGTAGTAGACGGGTTTTCCCACCAGAATCAGGACGATAAGGTAGGGAATCACGAAGGCACCACCTCCATTCTCAAGCGCTGTGAACGGAAATCTCCAGACGTTGCCCAGGCCCACGCTCAAAGCGATGCAGGACATGAGGAACTCGATGTCGTTGTTCCAACTGGCTCTCTGCTTTCCCGGCTCACCGGCCTCCGCTCCTGGCTGGTCATCCTCAGGTCCCGGCGGCGGTTGAGATCCTGGTGGGTCCCCCGGAATCACCTTGGTGCCATTCGGGGGATCAGTGGGCTTGTAGGCGCCGGGTATCGATATGGTTGAGTTGTTCAATGAGCCCACAAACGCCGGGTTCATGTAACCATTGTCGTTGTTGTTGTTCTTGGCTGGGGTTTCCATGTTGCAGCTGCAAATCAATCAGAAGTCAGAAATGTGGTTAGTGCCAACCTTCAACTTAATTCGCTGCAACTTAAGGTTACTTCCACTGGTGGTGGTCAAGTTGTGAGGCCTCAAACAACACCCAATTATGGCCAAGTGGATTGGATACCAATCACGATCGCTCACCGGTTCAGTGGGACAAAGACAAAAACAAACACAAGCTGGCAAGTCACTGACCCACTGACTTAGACGATTACGCATTGCATAACAATGGAGTGGAGAAGTTGGAGTTGCCGCCTTGATGCAGCCAAAACTGCATCAAACTGGTAAATAAATGGTAAATGCAGCGGGCCAAATAAGTGAGCAAAAAGCTTCAGGGCGAAACCAGTTTCTTGGCCTTTTCAGGGAAAGGTCTCCGAGCGTCTGGCTTTTGCCTTTTTGCCGCAGGCCTCTTTGCCATTTGGGCTCCATTCATAACAACACTTCGTTGTTGTGCTTTCTTGTTTTGTCATTTGTTTCCGATACGGATCAGCCAACTTTCCTGGTATCTCCAGTTTCAGATTGATTTATAGCCCTCTCAGGAAGCTGGGATATACATAAACCCCAAACTGTCTTTCTTATTTGCTAATTTAAACACAAGCAATAAAGAGAAAGTGCCAATTTGGCACCGTTTCTATTAAGGTAAAACTTAAGGCTTCTAGAGCACCTGTTTTAAAAGTTTGTGCAATATCGAAAGTGGAAATAATTCCTCTTCCTGATTTAAAACCAGTCGACAAACCAAGACATTGACCTTGTTATCGTAGAAGCACACAGAAAACAGGTTGATAGTTTATAAACAAGCCGTTACAGACAGTTTTAACGACCGATTGATATGGATATATCAACATGTCTGAAACTCACAAAGGAATACTTGCACCCAAAGCTAAGGGGGATATAAATTTAGAAATAATGTGGGATTAGATAAGAGCTGGGGAATTCCAGATAGCAGACGTCTGCGGTCAATAATCTGAATAGTGGGCTATTCTATATATAGCTAGGGTATTCACACAGCGACTTTGTTGTCTGGGTTCCCAGGTTGTTTACTTTTTGGATGCCTCTAGATCTACTCAGAGTCAATTGAGTGTTGCGCATGCGCAGCTGCATCGCCGATTGTTCTCGTGGCAATAATGGAAAGTGAAGGCGCACTGCACAATGCAACTTGCAACGACTCCAAAATGTCAGCGGAACGTGCAAGCTGCAATTACTCGCTAACTTGGCCCAAACAAAACAAAACAAAGCGTGAAGTACGCGCCACAAAACTCGATAGCACCACGTTCTCCACTTTTTTTGGGGGGTGGTGGTGCTTGGTGGTACGATAAGTACTGCCTGCCAGCGCCACACGTTCTAAATGAGTTTTATTATTTTATATTGGCAAGAGTCAATTATTTAATTGCACCCCAGGCAATTTCTTGCCGGTGACAGGTCTTTGTGTAAATGCTTTGACTGTTGCGCTTCGTTTTATAATTTATTGCATAAAAAAATGTGACTGACACCATGGTAAAAATATTATTTGGTTATGGCACTCTGATTCCTAATCGCAAAGTCACTTTTCGTTTGAATTTCTCACTTATCATGCGGATACAAGTAGTATACATAGTTTGCAGATATGCAATTTGAGAATCTTTACGGTGTCAATAAAGATACGGTGAATGAAAGGGTTTCGCAACGCACTGAAATTGAGAAACCTTTGCCTGCATATCACTGTTCATTATGTTATTGCCTGCTACCTTAACTGGTTTCATTGAAAAATAAAATTGGTGGGAAAAGTCGGCCTACGGCTACGTCACCAGATTTAATAGTGTTTGAATTACGGGTCTTAACTACGTTTATATGGCTCGATCATATCTTATGTTTGTAAGTTTAACACGCGACACTTAAGATAGGCTTTCTCCTTGGGGTTTTATCTTAGGGGTTCCTTAAGCTGACACACAAAAAATTAGTTTTTTTATTACTTTTTTCACTTTCTGCCGGCTTTATCTCTTTGTTCAGTAATGTGTTCTCAGGTGTTTGGGAAACTGTTGCATTTTTGGCTTTAGTTCCGTTTGATGAATCAATGTTGTGGTGAAATTTATTTAAATTCAATTTCTATTTATTTTGCAGTTGCTCTGCGTTCGAAAACAATTGAATTCCGTTAAAGTATCCAAGCGATCCGCTCACCGCGAACGCCAAAAGCTCACTGAGCAGCTCTTTTCCTAGCGGCGTCTCTGGAGCTCGTATTCGGAATAAAAACAAAAAAGAAACAACTCGAAAACAAAAACAAAATACGAAAAACAAAAAACGAGTCAAGAGGTGTTTTTTTTTGGGAGCTGGCCATTAGACTTGACATAAGCCAAGGTAAGTGAAAATATTAAAATAAAGTTATTACGGGTTCGCCTTATGTAAGTTATGTAAGTTACGTTTTTTGTGAGCAACGTGCTTTAAGGTTTTGTTTTTAACTCCGTGACATAAACAATTTTTGATCAGTTATTGAAATTAAAGGTTACGTAAACAAGAACAAAAGAATATAAACATTAACAAATAATGTGTTTGTTATATATTATATTGTTTTTATTCTTCCTAATGTTGTCACACAAGTTACTAAATAATGCCTTTGCTTAATATTGTTTAATTGTAAAATTGGTTTTTGAGATTCTTAGATGGGAGTCAAAAATCTTTTCTCTTAATATTTATTAATCTTCACTCTTTCCCTTGCTTTAATCTCTTTTTATATCTGCCTGCACTCATATTTTCGCACTAAGATTTATCTGTTCTCTCATTTAGTTTGTTATCTTTTTATAATGCATTTTTTCTCTGTTTATCATTGTCTGCGTTAGGTCATCATTTTATTAGTAATGAATGAAAAATGTGGGTTAAACTTCCCTTAATAAATGTTATAGGTTAGATAAAATGTCTTTACCTTAACTTTTAATTTCTGGTTTGAGTTAGAGAAGTTTGACTGTAGTGTAGATGATATGATTCCCGATTAATGTTACACGGGCCCAATGCTTTTAGGCCACCACTTGCCCTTTGTCCTTAGTGATTGATTAAAATGTAATCGATTTTCTGCGGAATCAAATTTCTATTTTTAAGGTACACCCATAATACAGGCCTAATGATATGATTTTTGACAGATTAACAAGTCTGCTGATTACCAACTTACCTAGAATTTCTTATCCTACGAACATGCTGACCAGGCTGTAAAGCAGAATAAAAGCGTAGCTGGGGAAACCCGAGTGTGATAAGATGGCAATATAAATTTGATATTACGACGCGGTTTAACTACCTACTAATTGCAGTTTCTAGCTGGTGGCAAACAACTGCATGTTGGCCATGAAAGTAGGAGCTCATGTTGTGTGCTAGAGCAAACATTTTAATTGGATGCAAATTTTCGACACTTGGCTGCTGCGGTTCGTTTACCAACTGCGGCTCAATTGTGGGGAGACAGAGATGGCACACAAAATGGAGAAAGAGATGGCAAACAATTTTAGGTTTTTACTGGCATCAACACGCAAAGTTGACCGCAACAAATTGAACAGCATTTCCATGTGAGCAACTTTGGTGCCTGGGCGTTTTGATCACAACAATTCAATTAAAATCTCAACGATGCTGGAAAATGGCCAAAAACACCCTAAATCGCATTCCAGTCCAAACGAATTACAGTAATGACATTTATTTTTACTTTTCAATTAAGTGCTCTGGGATAGGAGATAGGTGAAAAGTCGCCTGCCCGGCGAAATTAAATCTTTTTGCCATTTAAAATGTAATTAATTTTTAATGCACGCACATTGGATGACGTTGACGGGTTTAATCTGCCTGTTTATGGATGCAATTCCTCCGATAATCCGCTCTGCATGTGTTTCTGTGGCTTATTTATTGGCCAGTCGGTAATTGTTTGGATGAAAGACTTAGCAACAATGTTTTCGCAATGTTGAATATGCAGTTAATTCGATTAATAAAAGCTAATGAGCTCTGTAAATGTGTGCCAATTTTATTGTGTATCTTTTTTTTTACTTTATTTATTTTAGAGGAAATCTCTTACTTCTACTTTTTGGTTACATTATTTCATATTTAATTAGCTGGTACATTTGGTCATCCCATTTAATTTTTGTCTGTTGCGGTGTTTAATTCACCCACAATTACAGGAATTATCTTGAATTTTACTAATTTGCCGGACTAATTGGGCATTTTAATGAGCCAGAGCCAAAGCCAAAGTCACAGTCGGAGGGAAAATGACAGAGCAGCAGCGAACTGTGAATTTATGGGCAACGAGCTTTTCGGAATCGAGCTGACAAAAAGTAAAAGCCACTTACAAATTTTCCCAGTCATTTATCAAGCGCTAGCAGGGCATAAATCTCGTCTAAGCAAATAGCAGTGACAACACAACTAGTCTTGGCCAGAAGTCAAATTCACAATCCACAATCCAGGCCGTGGCCATAATGCTCCGCGTCACGCAATTGTCTTTTTGGTGGCATTATTCAGGAGCTGGGAGGAGCTGGCATTAAATTTTACTGCCTTCGACTGTCGGACATTAAAAACAAAGGACAAAGGACAAGAGACAATGAGTCAGGTTAACGTGGCTGTTACAGTGGCATATGGCACGTGGCAGGTTGCTGGCCAGGTTGATTTATGCAGTCGCGTAAGATGAAAAATTGATGATTCCAAGCCGACCTCAAGGCGGGAGAGCTGAACAGCTCCTTTGGGCTCCATTTTGAGTGTGGAGTGTAGTCGGCAAGTGTGATTTGATCCTTATCCCGTGTTTACTTAATTAAAATTCCAGCAACTACCGAACCGGAGCTAACTGGCCTTGCTAATTGAATCTGGGCTGCTGCAACTTTTAGATGTACTGCATGAGATGTGGGCTGGCAATTACCCGGATTACCTTCACTCTGCAAAGTAATTGGAATTGAATGCAATTTAGTTGCTATCTGTGATCGTTGAATGCCGCAATTTGTTGGCAGGACCACACTTTACGTAGTATCTATGTCTGTAGGTAAAGGGTTTCTTCGTTGGCTGCGTTCCAGCACGAGAATTACTCACAAGTAATCTAGATGCTGGCCCATGAAATGCCACAAGTGTCGGCCACTCCATTGTAGCACACTTTCGGGCGGTGCCATTTGAATAGAAACCGCACTAATCATACGCCCTGCATGCCTGCAAAAAAATATGAAAAAATAATTGAGCTGTGGCCGCTGCATTTTCTCCTTCTTTCAAATATCGCGCATACGCCACATTGTCCACATATCAGCGGTGCAGTGTATTAAGTCATTCCAACGCTTGACAGCCAGTGTATTATGTGTGTGTGTTTAAGTTTATGTATTTACATGTCTAAGAGCTTGTTAAAGTCACGTTTCTGGCAAATTCTATTATATTGTAAAGCATTTTCCCCATTTTGCGGCAAGTGCCAAGCGGCAGCTGCCATCTGGCAGTTCGCTGCATGCCATAAAAATGTCTACGGCACACGCAACTTGACTCCGGACTCCCAGCGCATTTCGTGCGTATGGAAAACAGAGGGCAGAGTACAGAGGGCAGGGCACTGAAGGGGCAACAAAAATCTGCAATTCATGCAATTTTCATGGAAAATTTGCCACGCCAAGAGAACAGGACAAAACAAGGACACAACACACATCTGCGTACATATTCATGTGTATTAGGATCTGTGCTTTGAATGTCAAAATATTTGTGTGTTTGGCATTTCAAGCGTTAAATTTCTGCTGTCAACGCTCGTCCCAGTCCCAAAAAAAAAAAAACTCTGCATTGTCTGAACAACAGAGATATGTGTGTATTTTTGAGGTTTTTCCCACTCCCTGTGTTTTTCTGTTTTCCGACGGAATCCAAATTAATTTGCCCAGCACGTGGGCTCAGTGATTATGTCTGGGCGGATGTGTGTTTTTGTTTGAATTTGTCTTAAGTGCTAAAGTCCCTGGCTTAATGCTTTGGAGATTAAGGCTTACGTGAGGCATCGCTCCGATTGGGACTTCTAAGTACATCCTCTTACCCATTGGGGCACTTGATACGGCATTTAAAAAATATTCTTAATAAATTGTGGCAATTATTCTTCAGCTGCCTGAGGGATTGAGCAGCTTTGATACATTTTGTGGATATTTCATAGTGTGAATTAATATAAGAAACAATATTTTACTCTGATTTCTTTTGATTGTTTTGCTTGTCTTTCCCCCTTTTGTTATCACCAGGAATTCCATGGCTTACCACAAATCTTTTCTAAATGGCAAAAAGTAAACTTTGTATAAATTTTTCTTTTTAAACAAGATGAGGGAGTTGCTGTGCGTGAAATCCCCTAGACTTCCGTTAATCTTAATGCTTTAAGCAGCTCTTCATTTCACTGGTTTCGAGTTTCGCCCAAAAGTAGGCAATGAAAACAAAGAAGATAAATGAAGACGAAAGCAGCCGGCAAACAAGCCACGGAAAAAGAGGACCCTCCCACTTCATCCTTCCGTTCTGCGGGAGATTTGTGGTTAGAGGAGAGTGGAGTCTAAAAATATGCCTTCAGCCACGCCCCCTGGCGCCCACCCACACGTGATGTGATGTTTGCGGGAAGCGTTGTGGGCATGTTTGCCATGTGGAAAGTGGCACATAATTAATTCAAATTAATTACGAATTGTGTGGAATTAGTGCTTGTGGCAAGCCCCAGATCCAGGGACCCTTTCTTCGTTAGGAGGCGATGCTCGGCCTACATTTCCATGCTGATTTTTCGGTCCGTCCCTAAACTATACTGGCGGAAGCCAGAAGTCGGCTTCTCTATTGTGTGTTTGCCTGACCCAATTAGCGCAACAATTTTGCAACACAGTCATAAACTGAAGCTGAGGCGGCTGCACTGCAGTGAGCAGTGGGCGTGCCTGATGGCCTGCCGTTTATAAATCAATTATGCAGCGATTGCACGCTCATTAGTGTCAAACTCAATTAACGCATTGACAGCTTGGCAGGGCTCAGTTCGGATGGAATACGGGATGGGGGATGGGAGAATAGGGCCAAAGGGACAGGCGACAGTCGACAGGCGACAACAACAGGGATTGAGGTCACTTCCGCTGTCTGTGCAATGGTCAACTCAAGTTCAAGCCCCTAATTGGCTATGCTGATCCGGTCTCCGGTCTCCGGACCTCTGACTCCGGAACCCCTTGGTCCCCTGAAACTGACAACTGCAGCGATTAGCGGAGATAATGAGCTGAAGGCCTTTAATCGATTTGAGGGCAACGGAAGTGATTTTACGTTGCATATTTTATCTTCACTTCTCGGGCTTCTCGGGAGATTAGTTTTAGTTGCTAATTATGAGTGCCCAAGCGACAAGATAAAATAAGTAATAACATGATGGCATCAAAGGTTTCTTCTTTGAAGGTAATAATCGATAATAAGTACAAGGAAATGTTAGTTAAGAATGCCATTTTTTATACAAGATGACTTCCAGTAAATTAAGTCACAAAATACTAAATTTGATATATATTTGATTATCATAATTATTTTTATAAATTTAAAATTAATATAAAATATGTTTATGTGTTCACGTGTTTGAAACAAAGTTAAGATGGCCTTGTAGAACATTAGATAATCTCTTCAACCGAACACTTTCCTGTTTGTATGAAATGTTAATCTTGAACGACCTTCGTCAAGTCATCAGCTATGCTCTTGGCTTTTTCAGGCCGGACTTTAAGGCTCTGGGGCATCGTGGCATTCAGAACTCAGATGGCCAGATCCATTCAGCCATCTGTGCCCATTTCCCATTTCCAGCTGCGACCGGTGTTTTATATCATAATTGCAATCTTGCATAAATGCGTGCGCCCGAGTTTTTGAAGTACACCAAATGGGTGTGGGCCCTGTGGTTATGCCCATGTTTGTGTTTGTGCTTGTGTGCTGGTATCGGTATGCCATGTTTGTTTGTCCTTCGGATCGCCATTTTAGTATGCGTCTTTTTTACAGCTTCAACGAACGAACGAACGTACGAACGGTAAAAGCAATCCCAGGCAGCCATCTATGGAATCCCTGCCATCATTATCATCGTCATCGTCGCTGAAACACGTGTTGTCTCCTCATCCTCGTCCTCACCCAAACAAACTCAGACCCAAACCCAAACCCACCAGCAGCCTCGTCATGTCCATGACACACTTGCTCCGCAATCTCTGTTGGTGTGAGCGAGGTGTGTGTTGTTTTGTGTGTGCTTTCCATTGCATATCTCAGTGTTTGCATCACCACCCCACTTAAACCGCCCAGCCAACCGTCCGCCCTCTGCAAACATGTGTTCCGCCCCCTGAAACGCATTGAAACGCGTTTTGTTTGCTCTGGCTGGTCAGCAGAGGAGCATTGGGGTCACTTGGCCTGCATGTTATTACCCACCCAGCCTCCAGGACACTCGAACATCCCAGGACGATTTGCCTTGTGACTTCTTTCATTCCACGCCACGTCTGCCCCATTAGCACTCAATCATTGGCTGATAGCAGGACCACTCGTGCATCAAATTAATACCAAACACCCAGCGAAATGTCATCAATAACGGCTCAAGGAGCCCAAAATCCAGTTACATCCCTCTCCTCACCCCGCTTTCCGGCCACGTGACCAAGTTAATTTGGCGTTCTGGCCACAAACAATTAGTAAGCACAACAAAGCAATTACAATAGTCAGTGGGCTGTGAGGAGGAGGCATAGACATTTCTGGAGATACACTGGCCAACGGAGTGTGGAATCTAGGATAAATTAATACATTTTTCAATAAGATTAACTGCTGATTTGGTTCTAGCTTTCAATGGTAGTTTCTTACAGGCTAAGACACTTTTATTTAAAAGCATCTTTTACTTTTTCGATTCTCAACGAAATAGACAGTTGGTAGTTTTACAAAATAAAATTCTCTTGGGGTGTTTTTAAGCCAACAGAACCCCGTTTGTGTAGACCAGTTTTCTGACCGTCTCACTGCCTAGAAATATTATTGCATTTGGTGGCATCCACACTCACCTACCCCCAAATTCCGCAGCACTTGCCGCTTAATTTGGGCACATGTCTGCGTTAGTTGGCTCAATTAAAACCACTCGGTGGTCGGTTTGCGGGTGTTTTGGCCTGCGGCCATGAACTCCCCGATTTTGTGGCAGGACATGCATGGCCAGCATATCCAGCTACCCGTGTACGTACAGAGAGGGATCCATTCATATCCATGCAAATCGTTACGACACTTCATATATCAGGGGATTAGCTGCGAATCTGGAATGTTTTTAATGACAGCGAGACCCTGAGACAAAGTGCGCATAAAGTGCATTCGAAATGGCATTATCGGACCCACTCGCACACATTCTCTGCATACGTATATACACTTTATAGAGGGTTAAAGGGCGCAACATCAAAGCTGACTACGTGCCCCAGGGCTTTTATGCAAATTTCCGCTGGCAACCTTTTTCGCATGCATTTTATGCATGCCCTTGCCATTTTCCGCTTTTCCCCCCTTTTTTTTGGCTTACTTTTTCCGGTAGTCTTATCCCCCGTTCAATTGGCTAACAATTCGATTTTATTTGATTTAATTTCGTTCTTTTTATCTCGTTTATGGGGGCTGGAGAGTGAGTGGAAGTGGAAACTTTTTGCTGTAACTCGGCAAAGTCAATTAGGCCAACTGTGCAAACATTTGTTTACACATTCACAGACTGAAATGGAGGGGAAAGAGTGGGAGTAGGGCAGAGGGGCAGGTCCAATGGACCATTTGAACTCGGTGCGACTACAAAACTGCCATTGGCAACGTTTTGCTTAATTAACATTAAATTGTGTTGTACTTCAAGCACCCCAACCCAACCCAACCCAACCTAACCTAGTCTTATCCTCTGCCCCGAAAAGTGTTAAGACAAAAGCAAATTGCCACTAAATTGGCACTTAAGGAATTTCGCTGAGCTGGCCAAAGGACGATGTCCTTCTGCGCCCTCCTCAGTCAGCACCTTCGACTCCTTCGACGTCTGTCAATTAAAGCCCAACTGATGTTTAACAATTTAATTATGAAAGTTAACGAGTTTATGTTGAGCTACAGCCAGCAGCTGCCAGCCTCAACTTTAGCCCAATTGTTGATTAAAAAAAGATGCTTCTTTTCCAGAAAAAATTAATATAGTTTGTCTGTCTTGGTTTGAATGGGATTTAGTTTTCTAAAATTATTTAAGTAAATTCTTAAGTCAATATTAACTTAAAGTAACCGCAACAATATTTAATTCTTTGTGCCCTTGTCTCAGCTTTTTTCGTTTGAACTTTAGTTTCAATTACCTCTCTCAGCCCACTTACTTCAAAATTGCAATTATGGTGTTAAAAGGAATTGATTAAACTAATTTTGGCCATTAGCCTGCACCGTCTTTGGCTCCCTGGCTGCGGAATTTTGGTTTCTGCGCTGGTGATTGCCCTGACCATTGAGTTTTCCGGGCACAAAGGAAGCCTTCATTAGCAGCCAAACGACTTTTAAATTTTCTTCTAATTATTGTGCATTTGTTGGGCAGTTTTGCATTTTCCTGCTTGACTTGGCCTGGACTTTGGCCACCACTGCACTTTATTCCCATTTTCCGTTCTCTGCCCTTTTTGTTGGGGGTGCTGCCGTGTATTTATGGGCCAAACGTTGCATTTGTGCAGCTTTTAATGAGTTTTTGTTGTTCTGCCACGCAGTTGGGAAAAGTTTCCCTCGGACTGCCACTGATGCCCGACTGACTAGATGACAGACTGAGTGGAAACGCTTGACTGGCCGACTTGCGCTGCTGCGAGGCACTCGAAAAACTAATCAGCGCCGACAAAGTTTTTCCTGGGCAGCTCCGCTTGTTTTTTCTGGCCCTCCTGGCCAAAAGACTTTACAACATAATTAAGATTGTTGCAAGCGACTTGAGTGCGTTTAATGAGGAACGGCCAGAGCATCGGGAAAGCCAGTGGCTGACTTTTCCAGAGTTTTCTTTCTCTTGAGGAGCAGAGCTTGTTTTGCGGAAAAGTTTGCACTGCAGCCGGGGACCAGGGAACATTTTCGGGCTCGTTACTTATCTTGCTCATTTCCTTTCAGTGCACTTTTGTGTTGGGGCATTAACATGGTCATTATATCCTGGATCCTGTTGCCACCTCCCCTCCTAAATCCTGCTGCACATAATGTCCGTTGGCTGCGTTTGCCAGCCACTTTCTTTGGGTTTTCTTTTTGTGGCTTTTGTTCTGGCTGTGGTATGAATTACGAGCGGAGCTCAAGTGTTTTCCGCACCCAATTGCATAATCATAATCATAACCATATGAATATCCTGTGCGGAGAGGAGAGTATCTCCCTGCGGATATCCCCATCTGTATCTGTTTATCCACTGCTCTGTTTTTGTTTCGCACCTCTGGCCATTAAACCAACTATTATTCGCACTCCTTTCCTTTGGCTAATGTGCTAAAAGTTGAGCGCACGCTCCAGTGCTTTTATGGCCTCAAAGGCGTGGAAAACACGCCGGGAAATCCCCTTATCGGGCCCCCTCCTCCCACAGAAGACCACTAATCTTGGAGCATTTAGTTTTCATTATAAGCACTTGACTGAACAATTTTATTGTGCTGCTTATAAATAAAGCGCAGGCTTATCGCTGAGTTCCTGTTGTTCCTGTGTTATTTTAATTTGTTTCTAATTTATTTTTCCTTTCCTGGTAGCTACCTTTAAATAGCTTCAGTAACTCTTCAGTAGATTTAAATATTTGAATAAATTAACCACACAAGGAAACTTACTTTATTTGTTTCCACACAATTTAAATATTTTCACAATGAAATAACTTTCAGGAGTTCACAGCTGCAGCAAAAAAGAGTTGACAATTGTGTTCGACTTCAATTAACAAACCAACATGCAAATATGGTTCCAATTCCCGAATCAGAAAATCAACTTTGCATTTGCACTTCTTCCCATTTTGTCCATTTTGTCCATTTTGCTCATTTGCTTGCTGTCATTTTTTGTGTGGGTTTTTTTTGCTGGGTGCTAAATGTCAGCAATGCAATTAAATCGGCAATGGCCAGCGAAGAGAACGAGGAGCTTAGGGATCAGGGATGGGATTTCTCCGAGGGAGTTTGCTGGGGCGTTATAAAATTATGAAGCGAAATTGGATTTAAAAACAGCCAAGCTGTAAGCTGTCCTGGTCTCTAAAGTGGGAAAAGCTGGCTAGGAGGGGCGAAAAAAAAGAGAAATGTGGGAGCCATTAGCGACGTTTTCCTTGGATGTCCCCGATGTCCTTCGCGTCCGCTCCTTCTTTTCTCCGCTTCCTTTCTCCGCTGCGGCTGCTGCATTTGACGAGTTGAAAATTGTAATTAAACTGCGTTTGTTGTCATTGCATTTAAAAATAATAATAATAAATAATGCATAATAGGGCGGAGTGGGACAAAAGCCAAGTCTGCAGCTCAGGAAATGAATGGAAATGAAGGCAACGTTATCCTTTCGTTTGCAGCCGTACTTGACTATTAAAACTTAGCATGAACTTCATGAAATGACGTGCGAAGTTGAAAGAAATCTGATGAAATACAGAAAATACAGTATATATCCTTTTTCACTGAAGAGGGTTTTGTCAGTTGCCAGGCTGAAAACGCTTTAATTAAAGTGAAACGCAAACATTTCAATTAAGGGGCGACTGTAAGCTTTAGCTGATTTCAATCTGGCTAAAAGGGATAACTTCCGGCAGACATTCTGCCCATTTTCCCTTTTCTGGCTGACTTTTCCTCAATGTCCTTTGCTTCGTTGGATGGGAAGATGTGTGCGTGCTGCCATCGCAGTTCAAATGTTAGGTCACAATTAAGAGGGCATTGGCATTTCCCCCCTCTTATGTTCTTATGTTCAAAGAAAAAGGGGCTCTGAACCGGCGATTGACATTAATTTTGCATTAGCTAGCGCCTTGGTCCTTTGTTGCTCATACGCCCTGTTGTTGCCCGAATTAAATTATGCGCGCTAGCCATAAAAAAGGCGACTCGAGTGGCCATTGTTTCAGTAGCCAAGAAGCAGTTTCCGGTTTGGCCCAGTTCCCAGTTCCCAGTTACCAAAACCCAAACCCCTTACTCAGTCTCTGGCTTTGGCTTATTTTATTTTCCAATTAAGTAAATTGCGTGAGCCAGACGAAGAGCGCTATTCTTCTTCTACACAAAGCGGCGGCTACAAAAGAATAAATGTTTTCCTCTTGGGCTTCCCTTCTTGGGATTGGGATTGGGATCACACACACACCCACAGCCACATCAATAAATGTTGCGTGTTTTCCCCCGCTTTTCCCAGGGAGCTTCAATAACTAATCGCCCAGCTTTAATTGGTTCAGCGTCTAAATATCCTAAGCGCATTACCCATCCGCCCCGAAGTCAGCCTCGTTACGATTACGGACTTTGATGTGCGAAGGTTGGATATTCACATATGTGAGTAGATACCAACAGACAGATTTCAATTTGCCAGTCTGCGTTTCAATTTGTGAAGCACATTGTTATCATTTTTATGGGCTTAATCGATGGGATCCGATAATGAGCTCGTTGTGGGCAAGTCGGGTTAAATGAGGCTTTAACAAGATGTGGGTAAGCCTTTGGCAGCAAAGTAGAAATCGATATTTAAATTTAGTAGAATTAAGTCGTTTATTGGGACTTATTTATTTAATGTTTTATCCTCCTAGCGCAGACTTGTTATTAAAAAAAAGAACCACAACTTAATTAAGTTATTAAGTAAATGCAGTCACGTATTTAAATTAAAACCCACAACAAAAAAGTATGAATTTAATTACCACTCATTTATTGACACCAACTATTTGCTTAAATTGAATAAACACAAATATTCACCCCGTCGCTTGGCCATTTTCTCGCCTGGGCCCTAAAGAGTTGCTAATTAGATTAAGTGAAGTGTCAAATTTAGTTCGTTTTCACTTTGTGTGCGCTTAACCTACTCCCAAGTGCACTCCAACGGAAGCAGCCAGGCAGCAGCAGCAGCAACAATATGAATACTACAGCATACAAATGTTTTCAATTACAGGCAGGCAGCAACAACAGAGGGGAATAAACTGGCACAACAACTTTAAAAGTACAAACGGCCGAGAGGAGGAAGAGCCCATGAAGTGCATAGACCAGGAACAATGGTAAATGCCACGTCAGCAACAGTAACAGCAGCAACATCATCCGCAGCAGCAGCAGCAGCAAAAACGAGTCAACGACAGCTTAAAACATAATACGCTAGCTAAAGGCAACAAGCGGATAGGAGACAGGCGACAGAAGACACAAGACAGACAAATAGGGGACACGGGGATTGGGATTGGGACTGGGAACTGGAACTGGGACTAAAGGGAGAACAAAGCGACATTGCGAATGATGAGGAATCGCTGTTGCAATTAGTGAGCCCCCGGGTTGGACGAGTCATGAATCACGAGCTCTGCTGCCAGCGGAAACGGAAATGCTTGCGAACGGAAACAGAAATAGAAACAGAAGCCGAAGAGGAGCAGGTGGCCCCTAAATGCCATTGAACACAGAGCGATCATGTCCGACGTTGAGAAGGCGATTAAGGCTAAGCAGCAGCATCAGCAGCTGGACTGCGGGATCGACGATGAAACGGATCCTGAACCCGCCACTGGAACCGGATCTGAGGTGGGGGCCAAGACCACCGCCACACTGACCACCAAGCCGGGCAGCGGATTCCGACGCTGCTGCGGCCAGATTCTCAAGCTCCTGCTCTCCACACCCGGACTGGTGCTCCTGGTCATCGGCTACTCCGTGCTGGGTGCTTTGCTCTTTCCGCTCCTGGAGGCTCCACAGGATCTTAGCAAGTCAGCAGCGATAGCCAAGAGCCGCGAGGACTGTCTAAGGGAACTCTGGATCATAACGGGTAAGAATAATATATTATAAAAATTTAAAAAAATAAGCTCCTTTGATCTCTTATCTTAATCTTTTTGTTCCCGCGTGAATATGCAACAAATATTTTAACGCTTCGTTGAAGCCGCGCAAAATTCGGCATAAATTATAATGGTTGCCACATTTTTGCCGCATAGGCCGTAAATTTTCGGCGTGTTTTGCACGCTTGATTTGCCTGCAAATTGGCAAGTAATTCGAACATTAAAGCGACAGTGTTTTGTTATCGCCCATTAATACTAAGCAAATAGAGCTGCAACCAGCGCGGAGCCAGCACAAATATTTTAATTATGAGTGCCAGCAAACCTCCCCCCACCCACGAAAATCCAAACAAAAGGCCAACTAAATTTCAGCTACCGAATTGAACAATAGCAAAATATTTGCATAGCAAAATATTTGGTCAGGCAGGGCAATTTAATTTACAATGTCCTGTCCTATCGATTCGATTGGTGCGGGCTTATCGCAACTATTTTGAGGTCTATTTGTTGGCCTGATTTATGTGAAATTAATTACTTTGTCGCACCTGCCAGTGGCACTCACTCGATTAGAGGATAGAGGATGGAGAAAAGATTTCAGTGGCACAGTGGCACGTGCGTATGTTTTAGAGCTGATGTTATTTAATTAAAATTTCACATAATAAATAAACCAATTAACTTGAGCTCATCCGCGAACGAGGCGTCCCACCTGGCGTATGATTAATTCGATGAGCCCACCAACGAGCACTTAATGATGTGCAGCATTTGTCTAGCTGTTCAGCCTCTTTATTTTATACCTGGATCATTTGTTATTAACCTAAAAGTGAGTTGAGATTTTGTAGGGTTAGCGTTGTCAAAGGAAAATAGGATAAAATAATTTAAACCATCAAGAAAGTGGGTAAGAAAAATCTAAATTAAATAGGCTGTTATTCATTCCCAATTAGTTTCTTAAAACTCCAAAGAATAATTGTCTGAATCAGTCGATTAAGTTGAAAAGATTGACAGCAGAAAATCGTTTGATTTGTCTTTGTTCTTTGCACTTGCTTCAGTCGATTAAAGTGGGTGGCCTTTGGGTTGATGTTCTCGGGGGAAAGTGCACCCTCAGGGCCTCAGGACTCAACACTCAAGAGCTCTGTAACCACCCACCCTCAAACCACCACCCACCCAAGGCCAGAGGGCGTGGCGACAAGCAAGGCAGCAAACTAGTCTCGAAATGCTGTTAACAAGCGACCTCTGCAATTTGCAATGGGCGAACACACGACATCAAATGGGAGCAGATTCCTCAAGACAGTCGACCGAAATCGAAGGGGAGGTGAGCGAAGGACACGAAGGATGCTAGTGAGGATGGCCCGATCCGTGTCGATGGGAGGTCGAAGGTTGTCGGGGGTTATCGCTGCACTTGGCATGAAATTGCATAATTACGGAAAGGGCACTCGAATGCATTCTAGAGGAAATGGCTTAACCTTCTCCCCGTTCCCCCCACTTCTTGCAGAGAAACTCAACGTTCTGTACGAACGCAACTGGACGATGCTGGTCCATGAGCAGCTGCGTCGCTTCGAGGGCTCCATTGTGGCAGCCACGCGCCAAGGATCCGGTGGTGGCTCCAGCGGAGGAGGAGGTGCCCACTTCCAGGGAGGAAGTGCCAGTGCCCTGGGCCACTTTGGCTACGATGTCTACGACTCACAGAGCTGGACTTTCAGCGAGGCTCTGCTCTACTCGGTCACTGTGATAACGACAATTGGTGAGTTCCGCTTCCGCACTTTCACTTTCACTTCCACTGCCACTGCCACAAATACCTAAGCCGTTCGGATTTATGGTTAGTGTTTATCTTGGGACTCTGCTTATTATGGTTTTGGCCAGGCTGTAGCTAACAAATATTTACTTTGCGGGGGGCAAATAGACCTCGACATCCCAACGCCTTGGAGGGCAAACTAAGCCACAGGAGCAGCAATGGAAGTGCCAGGACATCAGACATTGTGTATACGACCCGTAGGCCGAGTCAAAATATTTGCATATGCTAAATGATGGGCCAGCAGGGCCGTCGTGTTGTTACAAATTAACTGTATCTCATGGTCTTTAACTTTAACAGCATGGTAGCTATCTGGGCAGAAAGTCCATTGAAACGGATGTAAATAGGCTCTGAACAGTGTGGCTAAAGGGATTTATTGTGGGCATTGTTTAGGTCAAACAATAACTGGGTTAAAGCAGTAAATATTAGCCATAATATAATATAACAAGTGCTTAGGAAGTGTAAGTACTTAAGGGTCCATTTGAGGCAGCTGTCAGTGGGTTAAATTAGACAGAGTAATTTCAAAGTGTGTCAATAGCACAGCATTTGTTATTTAATTGGGTGATCTACAATTAGACACAATTTAACAATAAATATCCCATTAAAGTAAACAATAAAGTAAGTCCTACTTGCGGACACGTTGAGGAATATAAAATAATGCCATATGCTGCAGTTCCCAAGGACCTTTCAGACGATTAAAAGTGCATGCATTTGTGTAAGCCCGTTCGTGCTTCCCCGTCTGTTCGCTCTAAACTGGATACATTATTCTCGTTCCGATTACAGGACACGGCAGCCTGACGCCGCGCACCGCCGCTGGGAAACTGGCGACCATCTTCTACGCCCTGGTGGGTGTCCCCCTGATGCTGATGTGCCTGTCCAGCTTGGGAGCCCTCCTCGCCGACGCCCTGCAGTGCACCTACGTGCGGATCTGCTGCCACATTCAGAGGCATCAGGGGAAGGCCCCTCCCGGGGATAAAGCCCCGACTGCGATGACGACACCAGCCAAGAGACAGAGGGAAAACAAAGGCTCCAAGCGACGAATGGTAAGGCCACCATGGCGTATGATTGATATTGTTTAACCAAGAGCAGCAGCTGCACTGCCACTCCATCTAGGGAGCATGTTTATGGATCCTAATTCGATAGCTGAGAGGACAACTTACTTTATTTAGACCAGCAGCAACTGTTGCTGACTCCTCAGCCAAAAAGAAACCAGTCCAAAGTGTTTTGCTGTGCATTCCGGTTTAAAGTAAACTTCCGACATTGTTTCGTGTGTCCAAAGTCCAAAGTTCCTGGGGAAAAACTTTCGCTGGCTACTCCGCTGTTTTACGCATGAACTTTTCCCACTACTCACTGAAGTAGTTCTTACCACCCAAGAAAGTTTTCCGCTGGCTACGACAATTTTACTTTTGGCCAGCTGGAAAACCTGGAAAACTCCCCTCTGCAAACTATGGAAATGGAAAGCTTCTAAGCCAGCAAGTGATAGGAATCTAAGATTACCAAGAGTTCGATTGTTCATCGCTTTGCTTATTGTTTCGGTGCGAATTTCGAACATAAAACTGCATTGAAACCTCGAATTACGGGTTTTAATTACGACAGCAGAAGCCTTTTAAGTGGATTCCCACTCCGTTCCGGATTTCTATTAACGCAAACTGAAAGTTTGTAATTGATTTGGGCAAAACAACAAAGAACTTTCCTTTCTGGCTTTTTGTTTTTGTTATACTTTCTAGGTCTTCCGGCTGCAGACGGTTTTTGGGTTCGGTTTCACGTTTTTCCTGGTTTATTGCGTTTGTTTTATTTGCTGCGCCAACAGAGCCACCGTTGTATACATTATAAATAATTTTTTAGGATATCATCAAAACTCTGACCTTTTTTTAGCAGGTTTGTTTGCGTGTTCTGTGCATTCGTGCATAAGTTTTGTAAGTGATTTGCTGGCCTCCAGTAATGACATTTCTGCTTTCGATCCGGATTTTCCATGTACGACATTCGGTGGAAAATGTTTTCGCTGTTAAAGCTTTAAGGCATAAAAAGTGATTCGGTTTGTTTGCCCTCCCAGCCCTTTTTTCTTTTCAATTGTGGCCGCTCATTTGTCCGCTTGGTCCTGTTTGTTTTGCTTGCACAAATTTCAGTTTAATTGGCAATTTATGGCTGAAAAAAGAAAGCGAATAACAGGGTTCAATAAATAAATAAGTGATTTTGCGGTGGCCTGTTTGTCATTTTGCCGAGTGGCAAACACAAAAAATTCATTTCATAAATTAACATTTCACTGGCGAGCCCTGAATCTCGACACTTTTAATGAACTCCTCGCCAACTTTGCCCGTCAAACTTGAAATTCCACGCTGCAAAGTTGACTCTTCTGAAGGGGAGTCCCCAGTCCCCCTTTCCTTCACCTTTCGACACTTTAAGAGTTGCGAGAACTTTAGTTTGCAGTTTGAGTCGGGTCAAAAAGCGGCGACGGCATAAATTTAATTTTTCCCGGCCAAGTGTTTCGTGCTTGGTAAATTGAAATGAGTGCGAGCCACTTTAATGCGGCGGTGGAAAAAGTTTCTAGCAATTACTACACTTGCACCCTGCACCTCAAGTAATGCAAATAACTTCTCATTTCCGCCCCTTTTCGCCCTAATTGATTTGATTTTGATGGAATCGGAACCGCAATTTCACCTTTACGTGGAATGTAGTTCAGGAAAACCAACTTTCCGCATCCCCACTCTCGTGTGAGAATCTACTTGCCGTGTCCCTTTTTTTTCTAAGAGCAAGGAAATTCTTTTAGAATTTCAGGGCTTAGACTGCGACTTGTTGAACAGGATTTTTGCATTTGCCAGGATATTGCCTTGTTTTGGCCTCCCCTGCATTCAACAACTCATTAGGGCACAATCCAATCTGCCAGCCCAAGTGGGCTCTTGGACTTTCAGGACCACAAGGATGGCCAGGATGCGCCTGGCAATTGATAAGACAGCCAGCAGATTGCGGTGGCTCTGGGGATGTGCAGTCATCGGTTGAATTATTATCGCCATCGTGTTGACTGCTGCCATTTTGGCTTTTGGCCTTGTGGCCTTTTGCCTTCACGTCTTTGCAATTATCATGACGCATGCTGTAACGGGCTTTGGGTCTCTGAGTTTTCCGGTTCTCCGACCACAAGACTTACAGGGAGACATTTTCCCATTTCCCTTGTTTGCATTGGGTTTCCCTGGCACTTGATGATGATGCCGCAGAACCGCAAAACACACGAGACGCCAGGCGTTTGGCCGCAAACAGCTTTTGGGGCCATGATGACATCAGTTTTGGGATTGGGCCTTAACTCAACTCAACTCAAGAACGCCTGCGATTGAGCCTGCAAATTACGTGTTTTATTGGCATGGCCCCCATCTCGTCAAGTAGCCGCAGTGTGGGCACAGGACATTGCCAGGACCAAGGCATTTCGTTCAACATTCCGCTCTGATGATTACTGGGAATTAACTTTGAATTACACAAGCAAAAAATGATTAATGTACCTAATAGGTAATTTAATTTATTTTTGTATTTCGAAATAGTAAGGTTGCGACTTATTAACCTTCAACATTTGAATTTTTTAATTAATGAATTTTTATTTATTCAATTGGCCAATTTAACATGTTGTAAAATAATAAACAGTGATTGAATTCGGAACTTTATTTGTTCTCTCTGCAGGCTAATTGCAAGGGCTGTAAATACGATGCGGCCAACAGTGAGACGAGCTTAAATGACTGCTTGGAGTATGGCCAAAAGGGAAAACTGCCGCCGGATAAGGGAAAAGGGGAAGGTAAGTGTCGTTGTGGCCATTGTTCGTATGCTAATTGTATTGTCAGCACAATTGCAAGTCGTTAATCATCTTTAACACGCCTGTTCTGTTCTGGCTCGCTTTCTTTTGTCCCTTTGCGGTCAGCAGATGCCTGTCAATTGTTGCGCAACTTGAATCAGCAGCAGCATTTCTACCAGCAGCAGCAACAGCAGCAGCAGCAGCAGTTGCAGCAGCCACAGCAGCCGGATGTCATGCTAATGACAACGACATCGGGCAGCGCACTGCTGAAATACGCACCGCAGCAACAGCAACTACAGCAGCAATTATCGACAGCAACTCTCCCGCGACAACATCATCAGCTGCAGCTGCAGCAGCAGCAACATCAGCTCCAGCAGCAGCAGCAACTGCAACAGAATTTCGTTGCTGTGCCCAGTAGCATGCTGCGAATGCCGCTGACAGTGCCTCCCAATTGTTATGCGCCCGCGACTGCGACAATTTACTTTCCGTTCCCACCCTCCGCCCCCGGCAGTCCCGCCCACGCCCACACCGCTCACTCCCATCACCCAAATCCCAATCTGAATCAGAATCCGAATCCAACTGGGACGGCACTTGGCGGAATGGGTCAACAGCCGCTGGTCAAGTATCACACGATACACTTGCAACCCGCATCCGGCAGGCATCGAGTGTTGGCTTCGGGACTTCAGGACGGGAATCCCAGTTTGGGGAACGATTCATCCACCCTGGAGGCCATCACGTTGCCACCTCCTCCAGCCTATCAGACGGCGAGTGTCCATGGTGAGTACGAATATTGCTTTGTTTATTGCTCAGGTTGCAGGAAATTATTTCGCGATAGACTCTCAAAAAAAAAGATTGACGAATACACGAAACAGAGTCTAGAAAAGTAGACTACTCTTACTTCAAAATCATAGTTACAATTTACATAGCTGAACTAGAAAGTGGAAAGCAAAAAGTACAATCATAAATATGTAATATAAAATCTACAAATGTTTCAAGGTGTGCTCCGCAATAATTGCACTAAATTGCAGTTGAATTTTGACTTGTTAATGAGTGCTAATGCTAGGCAGCCGTGTTATTTGCATAAATCGAACAAAGGAAAATGGGATTTAATTGGACGAACAATTCCGTAGGCCAAAACCGAAAATGTTCTGCTGACAGCATTGGCTTAACCTGAGCCCCGAAACAAAACCGAACTGTAATCAATCAATCATGCGCCCCATTGTGCCCCTGCCACCCACCAGCCACCACCCACAATCTGGCTCATTTGCGCTTTCAATTATATAACAATTTGGGCGGCAGCGGCAACATCATCTCGTCATCATCAGCAGATTGCAGGCTGCTTCCGCAGCATCGTGTTAAAATGACAGAGTTAAGCAGACACTCGCTCCAGTGGGCGGGTGTTGAGTTAAAACTTTCCGACTTGTGCTGCTTGACATGCCAGGACATCACCATCAGCGACAAGGACATCATGCACTTGGAGCAACTTTCGACATGTGCGACACTTTTATTGACGATAATGATGACTTGGCTGAAAGGAGACAGCCTGTGTGCAACGCATGCAGAACTCATTAAAGTTAACAGCTCTTTGACGGCACGTGACTGGCCCCGGCCTCGTCAAAGGAATCCGCTTAATTCAGCAGCAATTCCTAGCGTGAGAATCGGCCATTTGTCAGCGAACGAGGAGCTGTCGCCATTGATTCCATTATGCATGTTAATTGTCTGTCTCCCAGCTCCCAACTCCCAACTCGCAACTCCCAGAAGCGGAACCCGTTCCCCGGAGTCAGAGTCAAAGTCGGAGCAGAGTCCGAGTCCGCGGGTAACCACACCATTAAAGCTCTGCCAAAGTTGCTGCAACCTCCGACCGCAGGACCAAAGTGACTTTCCTGCCAGAACGGATATATAGTGCTATCTGTGCTGTGTCCCTGCGCTCTAATGAATGTCTTTGTGCGCTCCGTACACTCCTCCACGAGCCAGTGTGTGCGGTGTCCAAGTTTAAGTAAATATTTTCAAATTGGCCATGTCCGGAGCAGACCGCACCACACATCTCCACCATCCACCAGGACACTATGCACCGCGATTTTCTGGCGTCCTGCTGACAGCTCCCAACCGAAAGACGAACGCTTCCTTCCGCTTTTTCGGTGGGGCCAGTGGGGCTAACTATGAACTCGGGACAATGGGTGTGGAAAATAGTTTCAATACTGTAAAGAGAGCTTTTTGTTGTTTAAAATTTGTTAAATTTGTCAAGGTTATTAAAAATTTTTTATAATAACACAAGAACATGACAAAGTGAGTTTTCTGTTGCTTTGAAAAAGTGAATCTTTAAAATAAATAAATAAAAAAATATTCTCAAGATCAATTTTAGAAGTGCAGAAATATTTAAAACAGTAATACATATACAAAATAAAAACCACCAAAAGACTATCAAAAATACGTTATTTTGTCCAAAGAAAGCCATTTCTTGGTCCAAATATGAAGTGTTATACCTTGTACGACTCGTAAAACGATTATAAATCGATTGGTAATCAAATTTGCAAGATTTATTTTTGACCCCAAAATTGCGAAATTTTGTGATGTTACCCCTTATAAAAAATGAGATTTTGGAAAAAAAATTTTTTGATCGTCTTCAGGCGGAAAATGATAGAAATCAATAGCTTGGATTCTTAGCTGTTCCAAACAGTGTTCCCTTTGGCTGTGGGGGTAGTTTAGGCTAAGTTATGACACAAAAACACATGAAAAATACCTTATTTCAGACAAAAGGGACTCGTATCTTTGACCTTCATGTACGAGTAGTATCCCAAAAAAAATGCTCATTCTAGTTCATCTCTTAAAGTTAAAATAATAGCATAAAGCCCTAATTGCAGTAATTTCGTAATTTACAACTGTGTCCGCTGAATAATTAGCGCAGCAGGGAATTTGTATGCTGTTAAGGGAGTTCTGCGCCCTCGACAAATGCCAATTGCCCACTGTGTGCACCGCCAGATGTTTTAATGGCCCCTGACATCCCGAAATCCCAACTATCCCATGCTGCCAGTGGCAGCCGCTAATGAAAACTAACGCCAAACTTTTGGCCAACTGAGGAAATAGTATGGGGGAACGGGAATCCGAAACCTCCTGCCACATTGTTGCATTGTTCGCCGAACTTTGAAAATGCAAAGCAAATAATTTTTGCAGTGCAGTCTGTGTGTGTTTTGTGTGTCGGGGCTAAATGCACAACTTTTCCGGCTTTTCCCGCTTTTCCCGCTGCTGCCACTGCCACTTCCGGCGGAACTAACGGGCTAACGGGATAATCTAACCGTGTGTGGTGGCAGTTGGCGGAAGTTGTTTTGCCAATTTGTGCACCAACTTTTTGGGGCTGTGTATTTCGGTTAATGTTGAAATTGTAATATATTTTATTAATGTTCTTTAAATATTGTAACATCCCTTGCAGCTGTGCGGCGAGCGAAGTTCGTGACGAAGCCCTTGCCACACGAGATCAACGCACTGATGGACTGCGGCAACGGATCACATGATTTATTGCTGCCAGGAACAGCAGCAGCAGGAGCAGCAGCAGCAGCAACAGGCACTGCAGCAACTTACACGGCCGCAGCAACAAGCCCGCAACTGTCAGCAGGCATTAAAGCAGCAGGAGCAACACCCACAGTTGCAGCAACAACTCACCCCGATAACAGTTTTATGGCCGCAGGTGTTTGTGGCATGGCTGGTGCTCCACCAGCAACATCAGCCACTGCAGCAGCAACAGCAACAGCAGCAGGAGCAGCCTCCTCGGCAGCAGCAACATTGTCAGCCCTACTGAGCTCCAATTCGACGGACATCATGGAGGACGAGGATGAGCAGGAGCGGGAGCGACTGAGGTGGGTACCACAGGAATTAGGTGCCCTAACTCGGGGCATTTAAGTTGCATTTGATTAAAGCCCTAGTTTGTTTCCTGGCCAAAATCGAAAGCAAACGCTGGGGGAAAAGCTGGTAATTTAATTTCATAAACAAACTTTGTGCTTGTGCCAGCAACACTTTAAATCATCACTTCAGAATCTGCATGATGCACACTGCAGCAGCCCACCGCCCACTTTTCCTCCTTCAACAGAACAGCCTTGCGGTGGCTGTCTCCCCATTTTCCACCCATTTTCCACCCATTTTCCCCCCATTTCCTGCAGAGTGAAGAGTGCTCTGCTTCTGATGATGGTTCCTTCGCTTTTTGAGCGCACATTTTGAGCATTTTATTTAATAAAAAGCAGCAGCAGCAGCGTCTGGTAATTAATTTTGACAGTGAACCTGTGCACGCGTCGCGAGTCAGGGGCAGATGTAAATATGTATGTGTACATATGTATGATGTGCCCCTCTTCAGTTTCAGTTTCAGCCTTGTCTGTAATTAATTGTAAGCCGAGCTGCGCACTCACTCGCAATGAATCGGGTCAATTAATCCCAGCCGAATGCTCCAGCTCCTCTCCATCTTGTCTTAGGTAAACATGTACACACGTGAGGCTCTGGTTATTGATCGCTGCCCAAATCGGAAGTAGTTTTGTGCCACTTCCCAGCCAGTCGACAGCCAATTCCTCCGAAAGTGCATCCAGCTGAAGCAGAAGTGTTTGCCTAGCCGAGAGCAACGAGTCCCGAGAGCCTGTTGGCCAAGTTCAATAAATGTTCGGCAAATTGGTTTGACAGAGTGAACTCGAGGCAACCGGAGTGCCCACCGACGAAGCTTCTCAGGGGAATGTTGCAGGTTGTTGAGGAGACCATTCAAGAGGCATTTGGATTGTCAATCAAATCAGTCTCAATTCGGGACTTGAACTTTTGAATTGCAGTGATTTCGAGACGCTGTCTACCTTATATTTTTAGCATGTTAAAGCTTTTATTAAATTGAATGAACAAGTATTTACCCAAAAGACTAAGTTTATGTTTTCTTGTGTAAATATTTAAGCCACAAGCAAACATTTTTTAAAAATTGAGAAAAAATGTAAACAAGATTCGGTGTGGTAAAAATACCTAAGATTATTTTATTTGAGTTAAAAACTTTGTCAACTATTTCAGGAAAAATAGTTCGGCAAATATTTAACAATAAAGTCAGCCAAGGAGACAGAGAAATAGTCTTAGCCTAACGTAGTTCCCTCCCAAACATAAAGCATACGCCCTGTGAGCCAAGTGTAGAACACGTATACCATCAGTTTTATGCCTTATTGATTGGACAGGATAGCAGGCAGGCAGCTATTTCCTTTTTACGGCCAGAGGTTGCTTTGGGGTTTGCTTTTTATGCCTAATTGATTTATTTTATGGCCAGTGCGGCATAAATATTTATTGTCCATCCGTGTTTTTTATCATTCCGCAGCAACTGCCCGCACGGCACGCCCTCGCGAGTCCCTCTGATTGCGAGTCCTTTGGGCGTCACGCAGGACTCTGCTGCAGGACTAAGCCGCCACTCAGTGCAGCCGCTGGGCCGCAAGACGCTCCTGCTGACACGTCGCTGCCACAGACACGCCTCCTCCTCCGCCACTGGAAACCTCTACGACTCCACGGGATGCAACACGGAGACCTCCGACGACGAGGAGTACATGCAACATGGCAGCGAGCAGTTCGTGCTGAAGAAGCTGCGCTACCACTGCGAAAAGGAGGACTGCCAGGAGGCGGATGACTCTGAGGAAGAAGGGGAGGAGTTGGAGCAGCAGGTGCCCATCAGCCTGGTGCTGCTCATCCTCGCCTGCTACATCTGCGTGGGCACAGTGGCCTTCGCTCTCTGGGAGAACTGGTCACTGGTGGATGGAGCCTACTTCTGCTTCGTGACACTCTCGACAATTGGATACGGGGACTTTGTGCCCTCCAAGAGCTTCAATGGTCCAGAGCTGCAGCTGTACGCCTGCTGCGCCTATTTACTCCTAGGACTCGTCCTGGTGGCCATGTCCTTCAGCATCCTGGAGACGCAGCTCATGTGGAAGTGCAGGCGCATCGCCGTGCGACTGAAGCTGACCCGCACGGATGGGTAATAGTGTACATGCTCCTCCTAGTCCTACTATACAACAATCGAATCTGCAATCCAAATGCTTGAATAATAGTTAAGATAAGTGTACTGTGTAATTAACCCAACTAGCCCATCTCTGTGTACATTTGTCTGCCTAGCGAAATAACGAGAACTCGTATGTTGTCTGAAATTCAAGTGAATTTGTGTAAATAAACGGAATTTTTGGAATTTTCGAAACTTCTCTGCTATTTGGCATTCAAAAGGTAATTGGATACGTTGGACGGATGCAAAACGTTTCTGGCATGCCAAATAGTTGGCAGGTATCAGGTTTACATGGTGGCCAGAAGTTAGGGCCCAAATATCAAGTATGGCCGTATGCATCTGCTGAATTATGCGAACCTAATCACATTAACATATATTATTGCCCACCACTGTCATAAAAAGACGGGGAAAATGGCATTTATATTTATCTTAATTCAGCGTAAGGAGCCCCGAAGAGTGGGGAATAATAATCATAATACCTGCGTTTATTCCCGGTGAGTGTCAGCAAAAAAAAGCATCAAGTTACATGCAAAACACACAAACTGCCGTCTGCTGCTGAAACATTGTCCCCAAAAAACACACACGTACCGAAACTTCGAACGTTCATCATCTTTCCGAGGCATTGGGCGCATACAAAGTGTGCTTGGAGTGCCGCATAAATTTCAAAGTGCCTCGCGTCATCAAAATCAAATGCCAGCCGCAGCCACCATGCTGCCAGTCCCCATTCTGGCCAAGGACGAAAGTCCTCTTTCTAAAATATATATATATGTACAGTGTACACCCCTCTAAAGTCAAAATGTCAGAAGCACCGGAACGTCAGGCCAAGCGGCAAAAAGATGTGGCCCAAAATCAATTGATATGACATCAAATTGAATTTATAATTCCCTCTCTTTTCGGCCCCTAAAAGCAACGTTTATCCGGCGACTTGTTTATGTTTGTGTCTCAATTGCCTTTGATGCTTCCGGCTTACAAATTCACGCACGCTTTCACCGGAAGAGAAAAAAAAGAAAGTAAAGCCCCAGAGGGTCCGTCATGTCTGCGGATGCTTCATTGGCTGTATGTAAATGGTTTTACGGGTAACAGGCTAAAAAGAGGAGCGGATTCCCCTAGATTAAGCCGAAAACTGAACTTCAAGCAGAGTGACAGCCACCTCCCGTTTAATTTGCCTAAATATTTTATTCCTTGTTTGTAGATAAGTACAAGAATATCGCTATTTGGAAGGCATCTAGTGGACCCATTTGCATGGGGATTTATCACCCGTGTCCATGCCACAATCACATTTAGTTTCGATGCTTTGGCCGCTGGGGACTCGTGCTGGCAATGGAGCTAATGTCGGATACGTTATCCCTGCCCTTCTTCTCATCAAGATCGACCACGTGGATGTCGAAACTTGAACTGCCGGATGGCACACCATGTGAGTTACTGGTATTGCCCCGGAATCCACTCTCCACGGAGAAGGGTGTGCGGGTGGAGGGCTTGTAGGTGGGCGGTGGATTAGCTCCTGGAGCTAAGGGTGCTGATTTCTTCGGAGGAGCAGTCGCCGGAGCAGTGGAAGTACCTGCCGAAATCAGTTTGCTAGGACACAAAGGAAGCTCTCGGTTCCTGGCCAGTTGAGAAACCTGAATGTGGGCAGGAGTGACTTTCGGAGTGGGAGCTGGAGATGATTTCCTGCCGATCTTCAGCTCTGGAGCTGTGAGAGATCTGGTGTTATTGGCCGCCATCGCCCTGGCTGGAACGGATTTCAGCGGTGGCTTCCAGATGGGCTTCACCTTGGGTCTTTCACTGTCGCTGATCTCCGCACTGATTTGGTTCAGCAGCTCCAGCAAAGTGCTCGTCTTCTCGTCCTCAAACTCAATGCGAATGGGTGACTCCCGGCCGGAGGGACAACCCGGATTGAGCATTATGAGCCTGAAATAATAGGGGAAATATATTCATACACATTAAAACCTAAAATGTACCCACCTCTTGGCCTCCTCAATGGCTTTGCCCAGATTCTGGAGGTTCTTGCGTTCATTCTTGGTGCAGTGGCCAATTTGGGAGTCCTGGGCGGCACGAAGCACCATATTCCACTTATGGGCAGTTGATTGCAGAAGGACGGTGCGAGCCACTCGCCGAAATCGCTCCTTTGCGGTCTCTTTTTCGGGCTTGGAGGGTATGGATTCCACCTTGATTTCCCGCATATCCCCCTGGCCATTGACATTCCCGAAGGCATCCAGCTCGCAAGTGCTTTGCACTGGAGCCACTTGAAAGCCCTTCATCAACCGCCGTTCCCAGACTTTGATGCGCCGGGGTCGTGGATCTGAAATTCGTTGTGCTAGGAATCCAATAAATAAAATATAAATATATACTTACGCCTCTCCTTTTTGTTGGCCGCGGAGACATCCATTCCGCTGTTCTCGAATATCTCGAGCATCTCGTAACGCATCGTGTTGATCTCGCTCTTCACCTCATTAATGTCATCCTCCGATACTGGATTATTCTCGAACTTGCGATGCATGGCGGCCACATATCGCCAGACCAAGGACCTCATTATATTGTCATACTTGCTGAACTGCTCCTGTTCCTGCCGCTTCTGCTGAAAAGGCATATTCTTTGTTTTAGTCGTTGAATTTTGGTGTGTTAATAACCCAAGAAAATATATTTAAGTCTCTCGCTGTTCATTTAAATTTAATTTTGTAAAAAAACGAGGTGACCTTTAGAGACTCACCTTGGAGCGCTGTCGATCTATGGCCTTGCTCGACTTGCGGAACACCCTGATGAGCCACTTGACAGAGGGCAGGACATTGAAGGGCGGCGGCAGGGTGGCGCTGTCCTCGAAGTAGCTCATCCACAGCTTGGTGCGGGCGAACTTCCATTCGGTGTCCGAGTGCTCCTGCAAAATAGGATTACCTTGACCTTTAAGAAATTAAGTGGAGGCACGAAAGAGGCCACTCACATCAATCATGGCATACGAATTGGACATCATGGCAATGAGCAGGTTGAGGAGCACAATTACGTTGATGACGCTGTACGAGCCGAACATGAGCAGTCCCCAGAATCGCGTATACGACTTGATGCCGCTCAGCTCGAAGTCGTCCAAGTTAACCATCCCGAAACTGGCCCAGAAGAGCGACTGCGAGGACTCGAACAGGCTGAATTGGAACATTTGATTAGCGCAATGAGTGGATAATTGGCCTAATGACTGGACTTACTTGCCAAAGCGGCGCCACTTCATGCAGGAGTCCCCATGAGAGCCCCAGTCCGCTTCTCCGCCAGGCAGCACATAGCACTTGCTCTTCTCCAGGGCGGCAAAGTACCACAGCAGCTGGTTCAATCCGCAGGCGAAGGCGAACAGCACCAGGGAGTAGATGAAGAAGAACTTCACTATGTCGATGACCATGCGACCCAGGGAGATCTGCAGTGGCCCCAGGTGGGGATTGATGCTGAACAGGTGCACCAACTTCAGGGCAGAGAAGACATTGGCCGCCGCAAAGAGTCCTTCGGCTATCAGTTGTGGGTCAAAATCATGCCACTTTTCGCGGGGTATGTAGGCCATCTGCGGATCCCTGGCTATTTCGGTGGCCTGTTGTATGAAGGCGAAGGCTCTGAAACGAAAAATCAGGCACTGACCACGATGTCACGGAAATCCCATCGAGACTCACCTCAAACACATCACACTCACGTACAGAGTGTTGCGCAGAAAGTCGATGAAGTTCCACATGTTGCGCAAATAACTCTTCATGCCCACAGCAAATATCTCCTGCACCTCCTCCCACACGAAGCCAATTACGTAGAGGACCACAAGCAGCTCCAGTTTGCTGGGGGCCTGGCCACGCTGACGCAGCTCCTGCTCCGCCAGCTCCTTCTTCATCCTGGCTGTCCCGAAGATGCGCACGAAGTCGTCGTCCGCTCGCTGCGATACCAGAATCAAGATGACTGCAAAGCAAACAACAATGAGTGCGGGTTTTCATGTCTGGAATGTAATAATGGAGGGTCCAAGGTGGATTAAAAAACTTTCCGGAGGTAGGAATTTCCCAAGAAAATGTTATTTATACCCTCTGAATATCAAAGTGATGTACACTTGTACACTGCATAAAATATCATATGTGATATGAGCACAAAATATTCTATTATCATTTAATCACATTTTTAATTTTCCTCCATTGTTATATTGCACGAAAAATCTATATATTTTTGTATGGCTCTTGTAGCTCAAAAAAAACAAGACCATAAAATATTTTTCTTTAAAAATCCAACAATAAAATGAGGGAATGTGGCAAAAGGAGTAGTTCCCATGCAAAGACTTAATCCCACAGAGTATCTTTCCTTTGAATCCACCTGGACAGGACATCGTTCCAGCTTAAATCAAGCCCTGGTTGTTTGCTTTGTGCACCGCAACGCACTCGACATAACTCCATACCCCGTACTCACACAGAAAGAACAAATAGGAGGAGGCATGGATGAGGAATTTCATAAAGGGCTTGCGCATCAGCTGGCCCGTCCTGCAGTTGGGGGCGCACATGTAGATGAGGCAGTAGAGCGGGAACAGCACTGCCACCTGGCCGATGCAGATGATTTTGTCAACAATGCTCTTGCGCCGGAATCCAGGGAGGCCGTCATACCAAATCGAGGACAATAATTGCTGAATATTCGAGTGCGCAACGAACTGCCGGAGGATGGGCGAATTTTAGCCACGTTAAAATGTCACGGAAACTGGCTACGAATACGAATACCTTCTTCTGCTTGTAGGAAATGGCTTGCACCAAGCGGGTCAAACTCATCCGGTCCCCGGGCTCATAGCTCGAATACTGAGGATCGTAGTTCAGGATTATGGCCAGCTCACTGGAGGTCCTCGTTTGGTCCAGCAGATCCACGGCGAACTTCTGGCACTGCCTTCGCAGGTCCATGTACTCCGCCTTGCACTCCTGCTCGGTTAGGGCCAGGTTCCTCAGTTCCCAGGACAACTGGAAGGCAGTGAGTATGGGGTCGTTGGAGGTGAGGCAGATCAGCGAGGGACTGCACAACGCTCTGTAGATGTTCACCCTGGACAGAGAGTGCCTCAGGGAATCCTCGGTGGTCAAGCGGACACACTCCTCACAACCACATCTGTGGATATATGTTGTTGTCAGGGAATCTGGAGGCTAACTTTTAACTTACCGTATGTCATGTGGAACTGGAACAGCTGCTCCGCGATCCAGCAGAATGCGGAGTATCTCAAAGTTATTCTTGTGGGCAGCCAGCATTAAAGGTGTTATATCCGGGGCAAACATTGCCGTGTTGATGTCCACCTTTTGCCAACTCTGCGTAAAGAAAATGTACAACTTTAGTTTGAAATAAAAATACTTAAGAGAGGGTACTCTTTTAGGAAAGCGTTTATTAAAGATCAAAATGCAAATAATACTTAAACAATTTTTTACTCAGCACCTTTCCTTTAATTTGTTTACTAAAAGCTTTATTTATCAAGCATCCATTTTTTAATTTATCTAAGAAGTGTTAAATATTTCTTCTGTTTAATTATTTCTTCATATTTCTCCCATTTGGTATCTTGGCTTGACCAACCTACAGATTGTCAATCCCGGCGTCTGACTCTCCACAAAAAGGGCCTGAATACATTCCGAAACACTCGAATCGAGTGCGTTGTCTTCTTCATCGTTTGTGGGGTTATTAAGCCTGTTAAACGTTTTATTGCATATGCGCTACAATAGTAATTTTCACGCTCCAACAGCGCCCAATGGCTGCCTAATGAAGCGTGCCTGTGTGCATGAATATGGGGCTGAGGATGAGGATGAGGATGAGAACGAGGCCGACGGAAGCCCAGACGACTTTATTTGCAATAAGCGTAAACCTTGTAAAGGAGAGGTCCAGGAGGACTGGGGGGGTTCCTGGTCGTTGGCCGCTTATCGCACACTCCCAATCACTCGAGTCTCGAGCCTTGAGAAGCTGCGAGTACGTGCCCAATAGCGAAGATGATCCCGATGGGGGGGACTGGGACACTCCGAACACTCCTGGCATTCCCTCCAAACACCCCACTTCCACACTGATTAAAATCGTGTTAGCTTCAACTTACCGGGCCTAAAGCCCCACGGACGATAATGTGGGCCACAAATTAGCTGAGCACAGCAGACAAAACAGAGAGTTCACTGGTAGAAAATGTAGTAAATAATTTACTTATAAAAAACTTGCTAAGAGGAACGTGATTTTTCAGATACAAGCGTGAAAATATGAAGTCAACAGTGTACTTTTTGTTTCAGAGTTACCATCATGCAGTTTGGGGTATTCAAGTTTTTTAAGTTTAATTAAAAGTTGTTGTGTGTACAAATGAATATATATTTACTAACAGAATTATTTCTATACACACATTTTTAACAATATTTCTAATGTTATTTCCTGGGCTAAGAAAATAAAAAATAAATATTAGGAGAAATAAAGGGGCTTATAATATTGTATGTGCTTATGTTTCTTCCTCATTATGCATTTTTTAAGGTAATTATGAAGTACCGAATAGTTTCCCCAAGTGCATGGAAGAGTGACTCACATAGGGCTCGCCCTCCTTGTAGATGAGCTCCTCGTGCTCGAGCAGGAGCTCCACAGCCTCGACGAACTCCGCATTGATGGCGTGCAGCAGGGCATCCTTCGTCTCCACACCCATGATGACGAGCAGCTCGACCATCTCCAGGTTCTCGTTGTCTATCGCCAGGGTGAGGGCCCTCCTGCCCAAGGGGTCCATGCAGTTGATGTTGATGTGTTGCTGGCGCAGCGCCTTCTGCAGGATCCTGCAATTATCGGAATTTACTTAATAAGGGAGGTGGTGTTTCAGTTAATTGGGGCGAGTTCCCACTCAAAAAGTCCACCGTAACTTTTCCTTTTCTTCGTTTTCGGTTAGAGTTCCCACCCAATTTCCCTCGACAAGTCAAAAGTTTGAGGCAAAGTTTCTAATTACATCGCGGCCGCGGCCAACAAAAAAGTTTGCCAATCAATCGGGTGCCAAAAAAGGAACTCATATCGCTCTGTTTGCCCAGCTGGCGAATAAAAAAAAAAGCAGGAGAAATTTCCAAATTATGTTACATTTCTTTTCCAACACTTTTTTTTTAACAGCAATCGAAATCTAGTTACCCGGGAGGTGAACTGTCAGATTTTGTTGTCAGTCAGCCTGCCAGTCAACAAGGGCGTGAAAATTTCATTTTATGATCGTTCGTCAACATAAATTGTTGTACAAAATTCAAAGAAAAACCGGTATCCGCTTTTCAAGACGCGACTGTTAGTGATAGCGCAGCACTCCCCAAATTAGGCGATTAAATTATTCGTTAGCCCCCACCGACTCTTCAAAATCAATACCAAATGGAAGTCGTCGAGGGTAAAGGCTTGGTCATCAAAATGGCCCAGAAGAACAAGGGTGAGTCGGTCAATCGGACCGGATTGCTGAACTGGCAGGGGACTTTATTGCTCCACGTTTCGCAGAGACCCAAACAGTGAAGCTGTTGCCAGGTGGCGGACTATCCAACAACTGGTTCACTCCGGGGGGCTATGGGCCAGGAGGAGTTCCGTTCGGGGGAATCAACCATTCTCTGCCAGTCACCCAACCCAATCACCTCCTACCTGCCTACCAGTTTTACATGGATCGGGAGGAGCAGCTGTACCACCGCGCCTGCCTGATCAAGGGCATCCAGGCTGAGCGGCTCAACGAGATTCGCGAGGAAGAGGAGGACTCCAACGGCTCCGAGGAGGAACACTCCAAGGCCGCCTACCGCTACACCCTTGACGAGATGAAAAGCTTCAATCCGTACCGTTTTATCAACTTTTAAGCGTCTCCAAATCGCCCTATTTTAAGCCATTGCCATTGCCACCACATCATCGCCACCCACATCGCATCGCCTGTCTCTGAATTTCCACGTCCACGTAGAACCACTTAGCACTACCACCACATTCCACAAAGGATCCCAACAAAAACACGAACTGACACAAGAACGGGAAAAGGATCAAGGACACCGGACACCACATATTATTAGCTTGTTATTGTTTTGCCAAATCTTTGAAAACAATAAAAAATTGTTCAAAAATTACATTCTAACATGTTAACCAAAATTAAGGGTTTGTTATTTGGGAGTGTTAAATAAAAAAAAAAGAAAAACGTTTTTCCTAAAAACAACAAAACGCTGCAACCAAAACAACTAGGTCACAATATCAATAATAATATTTTTTATTAAACAAAATAACTAAACTCATATCGTTGTTTATTTAAAATTTTAAAAGTGAATTAAATCGCCGTTTCCAATTGCTTTCTAAGTAGCTCCTGAAAAGCATTTGGATGAGTTGGTAACCGTTTTGCGCCTTGTCTCGTATTCATTACCGGCAAACGAAATTAATTGTACATTTATTAAAGTAAAGCCGTAAACGAGCGTAAAGTATCTGGGAGGAAGTGGGAGGGTTGGAGGAAGTGGGTCCGGACTCCGGAGCCCTCATATTGCTTATTAAGTGGCATGCAAGATACAAGTTAGGTAACCATTTGAGGGCCGCAGGCGGGCGACTGTGCAAATAATTGAAGCCACCACCACATCCAAACATCCGAAGGAGGCTCCCGAAGGGATTTATGCTACCCAAGCGGCCCAACCCAGTCAACACCTGTTTTTCCCCAGTCGATGCCCGGAATAGAACTCCTGATACCCCTAAAAAACTGTGGGGCTGTGGATTTGGGTGTAAAAAATTATATACACTCAAAAAAAAACTGTACAAATTACATTTAAGTAATTGAGTAATTTGTAAATAAAATTTAAATATTTTTAGATAAAAAATCACAGAATATTTATTTTTTCTGTGGACTATTATTTTCAGGTTGCTTTTCATAGTTTTCTACAAACGAGCTAACATTTATAACATTTGATTCCAAAATTTACTACAATTTATTTAATAAAAAATTAATAGATTACAATTAAGGGATTTTTAAAGCATTTGACCAGTGATTAATTTACCATGTCCTACATTTGTTTCCAACTGTTTTTTTCCCATTTGGGATCTGTTACTCCCCCATATCACACCTGCTACCTGGGTGGCCGGGTAGCTGGGTATCTGGTATCGCATCGGAGGCGTAAAAAGCGCTACTCACCTGCGCACATTCGGCATATCGCCTCGTTCCACTGCCAGCAGGAACTTCTTCTCCTCGAGCAGCAAAGGTTGCGGTAATCCCAGCGGCACACAACACCCGCCCACCGATTTGGGGGCGGAGCTGTTACCGTTGCTGCCACCAGACGATACCTGGCATATTTTAAACAGACAGGTGAGGCAGGTGAGGCAGGTGAGTGTGGGTACACGTACACCCATGTACGAGTACGAGTATGTGGCGGGGAAATCGTGTATGCGGAATTGCAAATAAATAAAAAATAAACATACAAGAAAATTAAGTGCAAAGTGGAGGATGCTTGGCTGATTGTCTGGCTTCATTTAAATGGTAAATGGTAAGCGTCGTTTAAGCTAATACTCTCAGCTTTAAGTCAGCTTTAAGCGGCAGCTGGCTGATACTTTGTAGGTGTTACTTTCCCGACAAACTCTGGGTTTTTACTTACGCCCGTCGGCAGCTTCTTTTTGCGACCCATGTTGCGTTTTGTTCTAAATTCACAATTCACTTGACAAAAAGTAACTGGGAGTAATTATTATTCCGTATGCTGTGTCCGGGGTTCAGAGTTCAAAACTCCGGCTCCGTGTCATCATGGGGCTTAGCAAACTGTATACGATATTTACTTATATTTATACACACAGCGGCCAAGCCAAAAAAGTCCAATACTAAGCCGGTCCAAATGCAACTTTCAAGTTGATTTTGCTTTTATGTTCTATAGTTATGTTATAGTCCAACTGAGTCTGCTGGGTTTTGACTTGGTTTATGGTTTCTGGGTTTCTGGTTTCCGGCGTGCAAAAAGTTTCCATTTAAGCTGTTTATAATGTTTTTTTCGTTGGCCAGCCGACTAAGCCCTTTTTAAGTGCCAACTGCATGGGCCAGATTTAACTTTTAGCAATTTTGTGAGTTGATTATGGAATGTGTTAACAATTTCCCAACTTCTCGAGCGAAATTCAAAGGCAACACTAATTGTACTTTCGCGAGCACTTATTTTTCAATTACATTTTCTGTTTTGATTAAAATTTTCTCAATGGAAAACAATTTTCTTATGCATTTCTCGATTGATTGTTTACATCACCATTAGAAATTATATTTTCGGCAACTCTGTGAACAACAATTTTTCCCCATCCCAGCCACAAATATATTTATATTTTCCGCCGTTCCTCTCCGCATGTGTGAACAATGGCAAAATGAATATTTAAGAAGGCTTTTTTCGGCAGCAACCGCCAATTGGTAATCCACAAAGAAAAAATGCACTCTGTGTACATGCTTTTGCTTTAAACTGGCTTTCTGTGGATGTGGATGTGGATGCTGCAGATTCATTTAAAAGTGTTTGGGCAGCCCATAAAAAATGCAAGTGCTTTGCATATGCAGCAAGAAAAAACACTGACCCATCGAGGGGTTTGTTGTGCATAAAAAAACACTTCCGGGGCAGGACAAAAGGTTGTTCGTTCCGCCACAGTTGCCCATGCATTGTTTAATTAACTTAATAGAAATATAAGTGCGGCGGACAGGTGAACATGCAGACGGACATAAAAATGTCACAATAAATTCGGTTTTATCTTCCACTTCATGGGAAGCGTTTATATATGGATTTATAGCTGTTATCCTGCAGCAAAAACAGAAAAGAAATGTTCTTAGATATCCCTTAGATATTTTTATGTTAAAAATTATTTTTTTTAAATAATACTGATATTTATTTTCGACATGTTATTGATTCTAAATTTTAGAAAAATTTCGATTATGTATTGAATTTACTATCAAATTGGGTAAAATATTCTCTCCGTGTACCCATATTAAAGTGGCTCTTTTGAGCAATCAAAGTATCGTAATTTTTGTCACAAGTGCACTGAAGTTCATTAAAAACTTGAACAAATTTCGTAGAGTTTATGGAGTTCGTAAAAACTAAAAGCTTATCGCGATGGCAGCCAAGTTAAAATGACAACTTCGGTTAAATTCCGGTTACAGACCACAAAACCCGGCAAACACAGTCGCACAGCCACAAACTTTACAATCGGGGAGCACAATGAATGAGAGATATAACTACATAATTCAGTTGGCTCACGGACTGCACTTAAGCCACTTATACCCGTATACGGATATATACGGAAACGTACTTCTTGCACTCCGGCACATAAAAACGTGTGCAATTGTTCGACTCGCTGGCACAATGGACGTTGAAATTTCATGTGACCGGCTTAGGTGAGGGACTAAGAATATGAATTGTATTAAAAGTGTGTATATTTTATAACGTTAACAATACGTTAAGGCACTTTAGTCACTTTATTCCTGCTTTGTGTTATTTCTTTTTCTATTCCTGTTTTAGTTTGGGTTTTAGGGGAATTCCCGCCGAGTTGCAACCCGCAACGTACCGCAAACGTGTGCCACCTGCGAAATTTACACGCTGCGACCAACGCACAGAAATTTATACCTTTCCCGAGGGCCGAGCGGCGTTGTGGCTAATTTAATTAGACTAAAACGTCAAATATTTGTCAGCCAACGCATAGATACACCTGGAGGTTGTCCCCACAAGTTGTGTTGGATACATTGTGTGTGTACATATATATTTTATGAATGACGAAGGGTCGAAGGCTGTACCTAGATACAGTATCAACAAGTTTTCGCTGGCTCTCCTAAGGGGATTAGGACCCAAACATGTGAAAGGTGAGGTGTACGGTGGGGAACACTACTCAGACGGTTCGGACTGCAGGGACAAACAGAAAGACGGCGACTGTCGGCAATTGAATTACAACTAATTTGCCGTGATTTGATTTGTGCTGTGTTGGCCATTGTTTGGCCACTCGCTCTTCGGGCTCTTTTATGGCCACAAACTGCTGCACATTTGCGGATATTTTCATTCTCGTGCTGCCCAATGCAGCGTGCCTAATTCAATTTGGTAAATACGATTGACATTGCTCACCCGTCCCTTTAAATATACTTTAATTACTCTGGCTATGATTCAAAAATCATATTTTATTCTTACACAAATAAAAATATTACAGAGCTTATTCCGAACATTAAAAAATATATATATCTTTATTTTCTGTGTACCAACTTTCATGGTTTCATCAGGCTTTGTTTATTATTATTTTTAAATTATTTGAACATTTTTAAATTTACCAAAGTTTCTCCCTGCAGTAAATGGGTTTCGGTGTAGGAAATTATTTGTATTACAATTGTCTTCTCAGAGTGTCAGGTTTGTTTAATTTAATTTCATTTGTTCCCATTTTCCTGCTTAAACTATACCCACATAAGACAATTTCAATATATTTTAATAGCACAAGCTTTTGTTGGTTATTTAATTTAATTTACGAGCTGCAGCCCTAGGAATTTGATTGGACGAGTTTAAAAAGGACATTTGTTTTGCTGGTTCCTGCTCTCCAGTTGTGATACAAGCAATTGCTAGACAGTCCAAGTGGATCCTTCACATGTTCATATGTCCCCGGCAGAATCAGCCTTTTGACGGGCATAAACAAATTTGTTTGGGCGAATCTGAGCACTAGATACACATGGCAGGAGCAGTAACCGACTTGCCAAACAAAGCCAGAATTAAATCAAAAATCTTAAACTGGATTTTGATGAGATAGAGTGGGAGAGTCGGAGAGTGGGTGCTTTTTGGAGACAGACAACAATTGAGGCAGATTCCTGCTCCAGCATCAGCCGAAGTCAGGGTTTGGGAACAGGAGTCTCGCATGACTGCACGTAAACAGGCAAAGCCAAACAAACAAACATCAGAGGAGGTTTCCAGGTGGGATGGTGGGATGGTGGAATGGATGGATGTTCGCCCACATGCCTGCACGTTAACTCATTTAGTGGCAGGTGGGTTGCCATGACTGCGTCTTTTATCAAGCTGCATGCGGTTGGCAAAAAGCACGAGAGGAAGGAGGAAGAGGAACGGAGTGGAGTGAAGGACCCTTAAAGTCGCGCCTGGCTCCTTACACGCGATTCTACGTCCGCGTTGGAATATATGTAAGACACCCTCTCCATTTCCTTTTGTTTTGGCCACGTGGCTCTTGGTAATGCACTTGGAAAAACCTAAGACTATTAAGAAGCCATGAACTTATGTCTTTGCAAAATTTTCCTAAGGCAAAATGTTAAAAAAACAAAACAATTAAGCTTGTTGTTGTAAATCATATTTCTTAAAGAATAGTTTTTAATAGTAGGACAATTATTTCAGCTAGAAATCATCCTAGCTACTGTTTTACTTACAAGAACTTAACTATGCTATTTCTGAGTGTTGACAACCAGTCGCTTTGAATTTTACAAGCCACATAAAGCGTAGAAGGGGCTTTTATATTACTTTAAGCTTTTTGGTACCCATAGCAAGAGGTTATTCCCTTTAATCAGCTCATAACGAATTCCAGTCGCACCTTGATTTTCGGTGATAGCTTTTCTCCGTGCATTCGGTTGTGTGCGTCTGGGGATGTCAGTCCCTTGAGCAAACACAGACAGTAAGTAGCATAGTTACACGCACGCTCTCACACATTCCGCAGCGAGTTATCCTGCAGCAGGAGCAGAGGACGAAGGAGGAGGAGCTGCTGCAGGAGCAGAAGCTGCGGAATAATATGATGCATTTCCATAATTCACCCGGCAGTTCGCCAAACGCTTTGCTGCTTTGGAGCCCATGATGTGCAGTGTGTGGCAAATAAAATTGCATTCAATATATCTTCCCGTTTTGCTGCAGCTCGTTGATGAGATTTTTTTTCCCTCTCCCCAAGGAGCCGCCCCTTTTAGCCGTCATATTGTTTGTCTTGCATTAAATTTATGGCTGTTGCTGCACTCGCCCCAAATTGCATGCTGGTTCTATTATTTCAAGCTGCAAACTCGCATAGTAATGCGGCATTGATCGAGGTGCTTAAAAAGGTTCGAAGTATCTGGGAAATTATACTTTTAAATCGAATAAACAAGAGTGGAGATATTGTCTTTAAAGCAATAAAGTTACCAATTAAAAGCTTTTTAAGAGATATGTGTTTTTCATTTAATATTCCCCGTATTTCGATATTCCCACTGAAATACTTTTCATGGCCGACTTTTGGGCGCCGTTTTCAATCTGCATGCTCCCTACATTTCCGCTTTATTTTCTCACCATTTCTCTCCCTCGAAATTGTTGGGTTCGCTCGCCGAAATGACGCCATCAAGTGGAAGTGGCAATCTTTAAATATTTATTCCCACATGCCAAAGTGCTGAGGCATTTCCCTTTTAAACAATGCGAAATTTCCATCAATGAAATGGGTCTTTAAGTTGAGAATCGAGGCGAAGGCAAATAAACAAAGCTCTTGGCCCCCTTTTTGTTGGCCAAAACAAATCCCCAGAACAACATCAAACACCGGTCCTTGTGGTAAAATAAATTCCCTGCAACTCATGACAGCTCAGCTGGGTCCGAGGAGTCCTGAATCCAGAATCCAGAGTCCTGGGAAATGGAAATGGAAAGGTGGGAGTGGGAATGGGAGTTTTGGAGTACGTGCCGAGATACAAAACTTGCAGGAACGGATTAGAAAGTCGAGTGTACGACGCACGTTCCTCCACGCCCTCAAAGGGTTTAAAAGGCAATCAAAATTAATTGTTTTGCGGTTGGCCACAAAAGTTTCTCCATCTCCATCTCCAGATATTCCATTGCCCCCAGTCCACATCCCTTTGACAGTTCGAATTGCTAGAAATAAATCTGCATGTTTCTTTTATAATAAACGAGGCACTCAGCTGTCAGGCAGCCGGACAGGCAGAAGTGCCAATTAAATGTATTTACAATTTGCCTACAAGCAATCGCAAATCAGGCAGACGAAGTCCCGCATCACTGACGCCACCAATCCCATCTAAACAGACTAAAAATACGACTCACCTGTGCATTTGTTTACGTGGTCAGCCAGTTAGACGTAAACAAGTCTCGCCGGAAGTCCACAAAAAGAGGCTAAAGAGTGATATACTATATATAAGTAAAATACAATTGGTGAAATGCAAAAGAGCCAGAGTCATTGCTCCACTTTGTCACAAGTTCAAGCTGCAAGGTCTGCCACACTGATTTCTAGCTGTCAACGAGTCGTGTAAAGGCCAAATGCCGTTTATTTTTAATAACGAAATATACATATCCACAGCCACTAAAATATATGCTCTCTGATGGGAAATGTCATAAATGCGGCGCCAGAAGCAGTCAACGACACATCAGCGACCTTAGAGTCAGAACAAAGCACTATATAGATATAGATATAGACGTAGATATATAGCACATAATTCGAACGCACTAGCATCGCTTCGAATTAGATAATTTATGTTGCCATTTGTCTGCATGCTTTGCATATTTTCCATTAATGACCCAGAAAACACACACACGACAGCTGAAGGCGGAAAAACTGGATGTTGATAGCCAAGAAGAAAGACGAGCAAATTGATTTGAAAAGATGGCTTATTTTATTTTGGTAAGTTAGTGGGTGGAATGCAAAATGTCTGAAGGTCGCAAAGCATAAAAGAAAACTTTATATTTTCAATCAAACATTTATTAAACATTTTTATTTCTCCACAAAAATTACATCAAAAACAAATGTGGCTTCGGTGCACCTAACTGAAAAGCTAAGTGAGTTTCTCATTTAAAGTTAGGCGAAGTTCCCATCCACCATATGTAATGTTGTCTTTTTTAAATAATATTATGCATTTGTTCAAGCCTCTAGTGGCATAATGAGCCCATGAATCAGCGTCCAATTCAGCCATTATTATGTTATATTCACCCTTCTTCCAGGGGCACGCTTCTTTGCCTGTTGGAAAACCCTTGAATGAAGATGCAAAATATCTATCAAAAATAGTGGCCATGTAGGTGCAGGTCTTGAATGACGCGCCAATCATCGATTGCTTCCACTCATCAAGTACAAAAGAATACAAGTCGTTGGAAATCGTGTAATCATCAGTCATGTCCACGTGGTTAATCAGAGTTCCATTCAGCAAGTGCTCCCTTCCAACGAGACGGAAGTTGGATTCAAACAGGGTTTCTTTATCTCCTTTGATGTTGGTTACCGACTCCAGTCGACAGGAGTACGAAGACCATACTATTACCTGTTGAAATTCTTTTAGAATCCTTTTTTAACCATTTTTTTGATATACCCACTAAGGCGCAAGAAAACAGGAGCAGCAGGACTTCAAGGATATGAAGTGACATTGTTCAGCACTTAGTGAGCTTATTGTTTTTAAAACTACTGCTTCGTTTGCTGCCTTGGTTTTTATATATTTTCGGTACCTAACATTTCGCATGTTGGAAGTTAATAAAATCTAATCATTTCTAAATCGCATCTCTGCATCTGAACAATTATTATGCAATGCTAAAAAGATAAAATCAAGTTGTTAGTTATTAACTGATTCAGTCTTTGTTAGATTGAATTGATGACAATACTATTTCAGCAGAAGGCAATTAAAAACCTGTGTCAGCATCTATCCGCATTTGCATGCTTTTCCCCACGTATTTCCTTAGAGGAAATTTTCCACCCACCTCCTCCCACACTCGGAAAATGGAAAACGGGGCTAATGGACCAATGCTGCGTTGTTGCAGTTGCTGAAGTCCGATTGTCGGTTGTTGCTGTTTGTTGTTTGCTGGTTTATTATTAGCACGCAAAGAAGTTTAGCGAGGTAAACACATTGACTTCATGTTGCGCCGCGGAAAACTCGACGGAAATCGGGGGAAAACTAAACCGATGTCGAAACGAACGGGGACGGGATGGGGAACAAAAGAGGCACGAAAATAGCGCAACGAGCAGAGGCGTTGCCGAGAGCCAACAATTTTCCCCAAAACTAGACTGAAATTGAAAAATATTTTCGAAAATGCCGAAACAGTTGCGCGTGCAACGAGCGGGAGAGGAGACGACTCGTGTCGAGTGGCAGAATTTGTCAATTTTCCAAACGGCAACTCGCATTGATATGTAAACATTTCTAGAGTGAAAAGTTTTTGTAATAAATAGTCAGTGAAAACCCATTGGCAGAAAAGCAAAAAAAAAAACAGCTGCCATGGGACATCTAAACAATTTGATGCGCCCCAAACAGCAAACAGAAACCGTGGGGTTGTAAAAACACCATCCTCACAAGCGGTGGCTTTTTCACCTGGCCGGTGCGAAGGTGCGAAAACGGAAACACAACCACCAACAAGTGCAAAAACCAAAGGGGAAAAAAGCAGAAACTGCAGTGACAACGACAAGCAAAACAACAACAAATCAACTAAATTGAAGTGAAAAGTTTTCTGTTATCGCATAAAGAACTTTCAATTCTCTTGTTCGATAATAAAAAGTGAAAGAAAATTATTGAAACTATTTAAAGTGATTTTATCGGTACACATTGTTGCGCAAAGATTTTAAAAGATTTTATTTTATGGCTTAGCATGAGACTTTCATACAAAATTTAACGAATTTTTGACAGAATAAAATACACTTTAAGAAATTCAAATTAAAATCTGAAAAATGGGGGTTGAACTGATAGAAAAAATTCAAATGTATTTTATTTGAAGCAATTTGTATCATCTAGAATTTCATTACATGCCTACACATCAACTCAAAAGTAATTCTACCCCAAAACAGAGTAGTATCTAAAACAAAACGTGCCGCCATCACGATTTTCGATCGCAGCAAAAAAAAAAAAACACAAAACAGGAGAGGAGACCGCCAGCTGCGTTTAGCGCATTTAAGGGATTTGCATTATTCAGAGCGCATTCAAAGGCGGAAACCCGTGACGCAAAAGCCAGGAGTATTTGGGCCCAAACCAATTTTTAGCCAGCAGCCCTTAGTCACTTTAGTCACTTGGCCCTGCGCAAATCAAAACCCAGCTTAGTGGGGCAGCCAGTCTGTTTGCCCTGGACTCTGTTTGGAAAGTTTAAAGCCGGGTGCACTGGAGTGGTCATCTGTGGGCTGGAGAAGGGCCCAGGGAATGGGATGAGAGGATTCCCTAAAACACGTTTGCCGGCCACACACCGTTGTCTGGGCACGTTCGCATCAAGTGGCCCGACCTGGCAGGCGTTTTGTTTATTTGCCTTTGGTTCTCCCTTAGCCTCCTCTTCCTCTGTTTTGGCCCACTGCTGGCTTAACGTGCTCCAAAGGCGACTGACCGTTGGTATTGGATATAACGTGTACGTGGAGCCAAGTGGAGGAAGGTGGAGGAAGGGAGTGTGGGAAATAGAAGTTCTATGGCTGCAGCTGCCAACCGCGCGTATACGTAATTTTATGGCCAAGGCTTTTCGGTTTGTTCGCTTGCGGCTCAGCAGCCGTTGTTATTGTTTATAAGGCAAACGGGCAGACCACTGGCAGCACTCTTAAAGCGATTTAAGTTAGCCTACTCCCACTCCATGCACTCCAATTAGTCTGACTGGCTGGCCTAAAAATCTACACAGGGAAAAAGTAACTTTATTTTTTGTAAATGGCCTAAAAAAATCACTTGGGCACTAGAGCTATATGTAAACTAAATTAAAATTAAAATCACTAGAGATTAAAAAAATCAGTTTATGAATTTAAACAATTTATTTAATCATTTTCTTAATTTCAAAGATCTCAATATTTTTTGCGAAAAAAGACTTTTAGCATTTAAAAAATACCATAAAGATGTGCCAAAAATTTAACCTTTTAAAGTATACAAAAATTCCCATGTCATGACCAATTTAAACGACTTATTTTGTACTGTGTACCCCATCCCCCATCTATTTATATATGCCTTCATGTGTGACCATGACGCATGGCCTTTTATTCTCGTAACGTCGCTGTCGTCCGGCTATTAGACTTTCTTCCGTTTGATAAGATACGACTACGGTTAGGGGACTACGGCTGTTTGTAGAGGGAAAAGGGGGAGTGGGCCAGCTTATCAGACGCTACGTACAGGTAACCCATATAAATATAGACGAGCGTAATTTAATAACGAGGCTAGATAATTGCCTCTGCTTTGCCATTATTTATAGTTCTCACTTGCAGAAGATATAATGAGAATTTATGCACTTGTTTCGGGAATGTTTAGTGGGCGATTTGGCCAGATTAAGGAATTCCAGAGTTTATTGAATGCTAATAAATTGTTTAGATAAACACGGGATTGGAATGCGAGTGGAGTTCACTAAATACACAAATTAATGAAATCAAGAAATTGTTAGTTTTTGAATTTTCTACAAATTTTAGATAGTGAGCTGAGTCTTTGATTTTAAATCAGTTATCAGTAAACTGTGCTTATCTTGGGGCAATCAAAATTATATTTCATCCACCAATAGATTTTTCTACCATAAATCTTGAATGAGCTGTTTTCTGTTTTATGAATGTACCCAAAAGTTGTTCCTAGCCAAAACATGACAAAATCACAGGGCTTTGAAATGGCAACAAGTTGCGAAAAAGTGACAAACTGGGAAAAGGAAGCAGCCATATACCTTGCTAAATATGTGGTACCCACAGATAGATCTACAAATATAAAAACCCACTTGGGTGCCAAAAAGAAAATCGGGGAAAACTGTAGAAAATGTGCTAAACGACAACAGGGAAAATGATTTTTATTCGCTTACAAAAACAAGCCGCAAAATGAGCGACGAACAAGCCAAAAAGAGCGGAGCATACAAATTGCTCTGCAATTTATTTTTATACGAAACGAAACGAAACAGACAAACGCAAATACAAATAGGAGTGAATATATGTTCGCTTGAGGTCTGCCTGCCCCTCTATCTGTGCCTCTGTGTTTGTTATTTATAGATACGTACACAAGAGAGATTCGATTGAATTCGTTTCTCTCAGTGCCGCAGTTATCAGCCAAAAGCACATTTATAACCACAAAGGCGAGTATTGGCAAAAGGCAAAAGGCAGAAACCGAACAGAAACAGAAACAGCAGCGAAAACAGCTCAAATCAAATAATGTGGGGCCAGGCCAAAACAGTTTGAGGCAAAACGCTCGGTCGCGATGACACAATAGCACAACAGTGGCGCTGCCGAACGAATTTTGCGCTAATATCAAGCATACGCAACGTGGTCGCTCGCTCGGTCGTCCATCGTCCATCTATAAATAACAAATAGGCAAGAGCAGAAAATCATTCTTTTGTGCCATTTTTTAAGTGCGCAAATCCAAATAATTTCAAAACCCGTGCAACAAGTGAAGTGAAGTTAGCACGCAAAATGTTGAGTGATGTGTAATTAACAAATATCAATATAGAATAAAGCAAACAAAAACTAAAAAATCAGACAACGTCAAGGAATAAGTGTAAAGAAATTCAACTCCAAGCAACGCAGCAACATGATCTATATAGATGACTCAGAGCCGGAAGGTGGTAAGTCGATTAATTGGTATAAAAACCTGAAGGCCCGTGATAAGGGCCCGAAATACGCGTTGTGTATCACCAGTGTGATAAGGGTCGTTGTCAACTGCTATCTGTATAAGTACCTTCTGCACACGTATATGGGCCCTGATAAATGTTTCAAACGGCGCAGCGTAATTATTCTGTATTCCTCGCAAGAGATTACACCGATAACTCTCCCATTGGCTTATTGCTGAATTTACCCATGAATCCCCAAAACTGCAAATAGCAAATCAAATCAACACAAATCTATGGCTTAACAGCTGTTTTCGATCCCTCTTTATTTCCCTGTTTCCCTGTTTGGCTATAAGAGTTATCAGCAGTTAACTACGCTTTAATAAAGGGCCAAAACAATAAACATTTTCGGCCCATGATACTGATGCCGATGCTGCTGATGCAAAACATTAACTTTTATGCACAGATAAAAAGCAAACTGCAGAATGGATCTGGCGAAATCAAGCTGTGAATGGTGGCAACAAATGCTTAAACGATTTAGAGCTGGAGGCTTTTAAAAATACATGAATTTCAATAAAATACGGCCATCTCTGTTGGGGGAGGTGGGTGGAAAAGTGGGGAAAAACCGGGAAAATGCCCAAAAAGGGTGCCCAGATAAGGCCCACTGTGATCAGGAAACATTTGCGACGCCGTTTCCATTGTCAGAAACAATAAATTTCACGCATAAAACAAAAGAGGGGCCAAATATTTTTTTCTCTGCCATATTAAAGCTGAAATAAAGCCAAAAGAAAGAGCAGACGATGAAGGATAAATGTCACACCCGATGAATGTTGGGCAAAAGGCTGAAAAAGCCATGGGGAAAACTGTGGTAACTGTATCTACAGTGGTTTAGGCAGCCCAAGACAAAGCCCCAAACTTCCAAAGGAAAAAGGAAGTGTCAAGTAGTTGGGCCAGCCGGAAATGGCTAAGGGGTGGGGAGGGTGAAAAGTCCTTGTAGCAGGAAAAATGTCGAGCGTCGGGCAATTCCAAAAATGAAAGGAACCCAGAACGGAGACAAGAACGCGTAACACGAGGAAGGAAAGCACCCACAGAGGCGTTCTGATTTAGTGCCATCCAACCCGGGAAAAAAGGGTTACGCGAGGCAGTTTTCCCAAATTGGCAAATAACAACAATCGGAAATACTTGTCTACCTGTGGCAAAGGTGAAGGTGGCAACCTGACAACCTTTTTCCCCAGGTGAATCTGGGGATTGTCTCAGCTCAAATAATGTGCTAATGGTGCATAAGCTGATTTCTCAATTTCCTCTACCCTGGGCAGTTTGTCTGGGCAATTAAGGGAAGTCTTTGGAAAAAACACACTTCTATGGGAGAGGAAATGAAAGCATTTTCAGCGGAAATTGCCAAACCGCAGGTAAAACCAAACCAAACACGTGGATTTTTAATAAAAATATTTTTTTATGCTTTCGCTACTCTTTGTTTACACAAACTTTAGTCAAATAAATCAAACAAGCAAGTCTTGTCCCATTATATTTTAAATGTAGTTCGTTTTTACACATTTTCCAGAGTTTATTGTTTGCGTTGGAGGAGCAGGAGAAAGCACGCCGATATTGTATAAATATTTAAACAAGAAATCTGCATAAAACTGTTGGCCAGCGCCTGATTGTGGCGTCATTAGAGCAACGAATTAATGTACATATTTCTTCATAAAAAGCAATACAGTGAAGCTTCGCAAAAAACTTTAGGTCAATCTCAGTTAAAATTTGTAAAATTAATTTCCTGAAAGGTCAGGACCACATTAAACAATGTTTTAAGTACATAAATTGTGACTGAAAATATTTAAAAGTGGACTTAAAGGTTGGAAAGCTCTGAGAAGTCTTCAATAATTAACGAGGCGTTCAATTTAGGGGGTTTTTCGGTGGGTGGGAAACATTTCTCATTTCTTTTTTACGCCGCCGCCAACCGAAAATATTCAAAAATAAATTTGTATTTTGCTTTGGATTTTTCGTACTGCGCTGCCAAGGTGAATGTAAAGCAAACAGCGAACAGGCAGCCCGAAAACGAAGGAATCTCTCACTGGCCGTCTTGCAAGTTACTCACTGCGCCCCACGAGTCCGCCCGATTTTCCCGCAGAGAACCTGACGTACAGATACACATAAGGTGCTGCACACAACTATACGACACCCCAAAAACTTTTGTTTCAGCCCTCGCCAAAATCCAGTTTGTCAAGGTGAGAGAAAATTTTAAATGCAGATGGAAAGAACAAAGTGTAATGTGTAAAATGAGTCATCATTCCGGGAGATCCTCTCCTGGAGATGAGCCGTTGGATTTTTCAAAATGCTCCTTTTTGCCTACTTTCTTGTGTATCATAACTATACGACACTTTTGTATTTTTTTTTGTCTCCACGGATGTTGGCAACAAATTTTGTTTACGAAGTGTAAATACATGTGTTAAGAGTAATTTAAGATTTAATTTTACAAGCTTGTGTCTATGCATTTTTATATCCGACTTATAATTGTTTCAAAGGACTTTGAAAAATTAGGTGACGGATCCTTTTTGGTTTCGATTTAGGCCTTAACATTCGACAGCACCATCATACAGAATAACTAAAAAAAAACCGATTACAATTCCCAACTTTTTGCTGCCAAAATCTGGAAAAAGTGTTTTCAATTTTGGTCACTGTTAACGCCATTACTAAAATAACCACACTGTAAAAAATTCTTAATTTATTAGACAAGTAGCCCTAACCATCCTTCGTAAGGCTGCATCATTGGATTGGCCAGAAAGCACATGACATGGACGAGGCAGGGGAACAAAGTTCCACCCGCCATTATAATGCGAAAACAGCTGTTTCCCATAGTACTCCAGGTAGCAAAGTTTGGGTGGAACTTTGTTCCCCTGCCTCGTCCATGTCATGTGCTTTCTGGCCAATCCAATGATGCAGCCTTACGAAGGATGGTTAGGGGCTACTTGTCTAATAAATTAAGAATTTTTTACAGTGTGGTTATTTTAGTAATGGCGTTAACAGTGACCAAAATTGCATTAAAAAACACTTTTTCCAGATTTTGGCAGCAAAAAGTTGGGAATTGGAATCGGTTTTTTTTTGAGTTATTCTGTATGATGGTGTTGTCGAATTTTAAGGCCTAAATCGAAACCAAAAAAGGATCCTGGGTCACCTAATTTGTCAAAGTCCTTTGAAACAATTATAAGTCGCATATAAAAAAATGCATAGACACAAGGTTGTAAAATTAAATCTTAAATTACTCTTAACACATGTATTTACACTTCTGTAAACAAAATTTTGTTGTCCAACATCCGTGGGAGAAAAAAAATAGCAAAAGTGTCGTATAGTTATGATACACAAGAAAGTAGGCAAAAAAGTGAGCATTTTTGGAAAATCCAACGGCTCATCTTCCAGGAGAGGATCTCTCCGGGAATGATGACTCATTTTTACACATTACACTTTGTTCTTTCCATCTGCATTTAAAATTTTTCTCACCTTGACAAACTGGATTTTGCGAGGGCTGAAACAAAAGTTTTTGGGTGTCGTATAGTTGTGTGCAGCACCTTATATATAGTAGATCTAGTTGCTTATATATAATTGAGATAAATTTATTTTACGTCGCATTTCATGTTGAAGGTCGTTCGTTGATATTCACTTCAGTTGACGTTGCGAATTCCTCGACTCTGCCTCATCGTTTCATCGGGGTCTCTGTACTCTCCTCTATGAGTGCTTTTCAATGAGACTTTTGGCCACAACTCGATCATTTATCGTTTCTGTCAAGTAATTATGTAAATATTTCACGTTTCCTGATTTCTTGGGCCCATTATTTGGCTCAGCCTCAACTATATCTTATAGATACTTTGTTATATGTTTTTGGCCTGTAACCAAAATTTCACAATTTATGTCTGCGACTAGAAGGGAATATTTATTAACCCGTCCGAGCAAAGCCAAATTTAAAGACATTTAATTTGCATATATCTGGGGGATTATACCAATTTATTTAATATTTAATTTGCCCAAAGGTATTTTTGTTACCATTTGGATACCATTTGCAGAGTCCCGCTTGCCTGCAATATTGTTTAAATTTTTAATGCAAAAGTATCTCCGGCAGTTAGTCTGGTTTGGTTAGCAGCTGCAGGTGGAAAGGAATGCAGTGCAGTATTAAAAATGCAGACACGGCGAGAGTGCATATATGTACGATTATAACGCATACGCCATGTGGTGCAGTTGCAAGAATGGCACACGAGCGAATGCCGCATGCTAAACAAATTAAAATTGCAATTTAATGTATTGGCAGCCAGACAGCCAGGAAGCCCCGTTAAGATTGCATTTGCCAAATGCAAAACCAAACAAACAACTGTCGTGGAGTGGAGAGGAGATGGGGGATCTGCTTGTTGCAACTCAATTTGCATGTAGACACTTCGCGCCCCAAAATGACAAACGGAAATTTCCATAATGCCAAACAGTTTCACCTCAAAACTGAAAACCGAAAACTGCAAATGGCAACTGCAAATGTTATTCGGGCTAAGGACGCTGCTCTCGCATCCCAGCGAAAATAATCAAAATTATGTAAATGCACTCTGGTCTGTTTTTATTTATTAGCAGCCTTGCATTCCACCTTTGCAGGTCATTTCATTTGCATTTCACGTAGTCAACATCATCGCTGTTTTGTAATTTCCCATGTTGCTGATTTATGGGACGCAACAAAATTCCAATGGTGAGCTCGTCGCAATTTTTCCCGCTAATCAAGTGCTCTGGACATCATCACTTTATTGCGTATGCGTAGCGCTGCTCTTTAGTTTTCAGCATGTTTATCCTGATTATTGCGATATTTAATTGCTGACCAGTAGCTGCATTTAAAATGCTATAACTCGCCGAGTGTTTCACCCAATCCCATTCGGTAATCTCCTTTGTGTGGCCAAACAGATCGTTAATTCAGACCGCTTTTCCCATTCCGACTGAAATTAAATTAAAGGCCATAAACTGTTACTGCGTTCTGGTCGGGCCAAGAGTAATGCGTTGCTGGTTACTCGTCCTGTGAGTAGGGGTCTCTTTGGCTGTCCACGGAGCACTTTGGATCCGGTTCCTATTGGAAGCTGACATCCTTAAAGGAGTAGTTGTCACTCGGCTGCGCTACTGGCTGGGATAATTTGTGTATGATATTTAAGTCTTAAACTGATATTATATAATGATCTGTAACTGATTAGAAATTGTAACTGTTTAAAGTATAAAAAGATTTCCTTTTCGGAAGGGGGAACATTTGTAGAAAATATTGTTCACCCTCCTCAATAAAGGTGTATAGCAAATCCCTCTCACAAGATACGATTTAAATTCAAATGGAGTAGAAAATTCAAGCACGTCATCTGCTTGTCCCCAAGTTAAATTGACTAGTTGGAGACAGACAGTAAACTGGTACTTTAACCGACTGCTGAACACGTCATTGGCTGCCGGTCACTGAATATTTGAGCACTTGCAGCGAGCGTATTGTATAAATAACCTCAACACCATTAAATTGTCAAACGTGCCACTGTGTGTGTGTGTCTATCTCTCCCTGTGTCTGTGTATCTATGTGGGTGCCTGTGTCACAGTGTGGGTTGTGCCCACGTAGCTAGCAAGTGCAAACTTTATTTAGAGATGTCAAACTGTCGCTCAGAATGGACACGCTGGAGACACAGATACAACTGCAGACACAGACACAGACACAGATACATAGATACATTGTGCAGGAGCAGGAGCAGGTCCATTGCCTTTGCAGTTCTACGTGTCAGCACATTGTGGAGGGCAAAAAACAAGGTACACAGGAGGAAAAACTAACTAGCCCTAAGGTAAAATTTAATATGAAATTAACTGTGATCTAGACACTCAGGTTTAATCTTATAGGCATGATGCTTTTCCCACTCCCACATCGACTTCTTAGGGTTCGTAAACAATACTTATTTTAAAGACTATTCAAATGAACACCTTGAGTAGTAAAAGCTGAAGCTGAAGAACTCGCGGTAACGTTAAAAATTATAAATATAAATGATTTAATTTTATTCAAACCTAAATTTTATGTTTAGCTGATTTTCTCTCCGTGTGGAAGTTTCAAATGCAGGATAGACAGTCGGGCAGTAAATAAAGCGTTAAATTTTAACAAATTGTTGGCAGAAGCGCGTGCGAACATGCACCATGTGGGTGTCATTGAATCGATGACCTTTCAATTACCTCGCTGTTGCTCCCGATTCCGATTCGAGCTAAAAACCTGCATCTTGATTAATTGTTTTGTTTGCTGCGCGTTAATTGATTTATTTTGCTGATGCCGCAACTAATTCACAGAGCTGGCAAATTATTTATGGGCAGGCACACGCCTCCCATCCGCACATATCCACATATCACCACATTTGTAAGAGGCACTTCCGGTTGGCAGGGCGGCATTTTTAGGTTTCTGCACTCGCAGTCTGCAATTTACAGTTGTTATTCAATTATGCCCCCGAACAAATGCAATTCGATTTGAGTGCAAATATGTGTTCGCACTGCTCGGCATATTTGCCGTTCCCATTTTCCCCCATTTCCCCTCGGCTTTTCCGAACCAGCAGCCGCACACTTCGCTCTCCGCCTTTGATTTATGCGACCATTGGCCTACACAAAAGCTCGCACACAGAGTCGGGAAAAGATATAGAAATATATCTATATATCTCTTACAATGGATGTGCTTCCCGTTTCTTTTAATTCATTTGTTTTGGCAGCTGGTTGGGCTCGAGTTTTTAAAGAATTTGCGGTTAAGGGATTTCATTTGTAGAATACCCGCCATAAATTTCTTAAATTCAACCCAAAATGCCCGAAATTGTACAACTTTCCCTGTGTTAGCTGCGACCACAGCTGCTGCAAGTGACAGCAGCCCTTGCTGCCCTTTGTGTTGCACTCAAAAATTAATACACTTTGAACGAGAGCCGATAATTAACTAAGCGCCAGTCGCTCACTAACCGCCATCAGCATATCGGCTTTGGCTTTGGATAACCGGTTCATTGACAAAATTTCCTGGATTTACGCTAACGAGTTTAGCTGATGCTCCAGACTGTAGCGCTCCTATTTTCCTGTAAATACCTACAGCTGCGGGTAACAAAATAGTTTCTGTTGGTTTTTGTAGTTTGAAAAATTATAATTATTTATTTATATTTTTACCTATTTTACTTTTGTTCTCAAAAATGAAAAACTCAGATTTCGGATACATTTTTTAAATGCTAATTATTGTTATTTTGTAAATAAATGAGAACAAATGTCAGCACCTTTTTGATTACTTAAGTTAACCATCAGTACAAATATGCTGTAAATTAATGTTTAATATTTTAACCACAACTGCGGCAAATGAAAATGGTACAGGAACAGAACCAGGGGCAGAAGGCAGAAGGTAGAAAGTAGAAAGTCATTTATGACGAGGTGTCTGTGGCTGCCTCACGTCGCTCATTAAATTAATTAAACGTTGAGTTGCGGTTGTCAGGGAACGCGAATGCAAATGCAAATGCAAATGCATCGGCTTCTTTTCGTATTTTCCCATTTGAGACACTCGCACAGCTTAGCAATCTAACAGTTTTGAATTTTCATCGCGCGACGCGAATGTTGCCTTTTGAGGCCATTTTGTTGCAGACTGGGTAGAAAGTTTTAATGAGTTCATTGCGGTGTGCGTCGTTAGTCTGGCTTGAAATTGTTTTGCATTTAGAAGCGGCTGTTGCTGCACCATTTTCCGTTCCCCAATTTTCCTGCCATGCCAGAAAAAAAGGAAAAGGTTGAACGGCAGATGGGAAAGCTCCAGGACCTCTGCCGTTGGCTTGTGTTTATCTTTGCAGGCTGCAGCCTGTAGTCTGCAGTCTTCATCCAATGTCCTTTGGCCCATTGTTGAACTTTGGAATTGCCTTGAAATTGCTGTGCTCACATCGATCAATTAGGGGGCATTTTATGCGGGGACAGCGCTACGGGGGACCCTTAAATTTAGTGCTGCTGCAGTGGCCTTAAAGCATCAACTTTCGGTGATTAAAACGGAAAACAGAATGGAAAATTCCCACACTTTCCACTCGCTTCTCGAATGGCGGCGTTGATTATAAGCGCGAAAAGCTCACCCAGATTATGTGTGTGCCCACAAAAGCCAGCGTAATGAATGTGTAAAGGGATAGCCAGAAAAAGGGAAAAAGAGAAAGCGGGGAAAAACCTCGGAAAAACGCTTTAAGAAATCGTCACACATGGCGTATGTGTAATGGCTAAAGGGCCACCAATATTTTAGCACCACAATGCATAGAAATAACTCGCTTAGTGCTCAACTCACAAATGACTAAATTAAAAGTGAAATAAGCTGAAATGAAAATTCCAATTGAATGAGTCTCGTAATGGGATAAAAAAAAAGGGAGCACGACACATGCATACAAATTCTAATGCTAATTTCATTGTGACAAAGCTGCTGAGTGCCAGCGAAAATTAAATGAAATAAAATAAAATTGCATCTCCAAGTAAATTGGCATTTCGAGAGCGAGAAGGGGCCCAAAGTGACATCCCCTCAGAGTTTTCTGTTTTCTGGCATAAATTTTGAATGGCAATTGCCCAATTAAAGTGTGCCGCAAAAGTATGCAGCATAAACTGGAAATTGCCACGGAAAAGCCAGAGGAAAATGCCCTCGGTTGTCAGTGGAAATACTTTGCACTGCATTAGAGAGCGGAGAGACGCTCCTCAGTTCGTCAAGGTCCCCGTCCACCCACACTGATTATTACTTTTCATTTTTCCACAACGATTTTCATTTTTCTCTCGCTTTCCGCACAAGCAAAAAAAAAAAAACAGGGCGTTGTCGCAGCGGATTTACGCTTTTCGCACATGGAAAAAATGATGAAGAATACGTAGGCTGAATAAATGGATACATGGTATTGATTTGTCCCCTGTCTCCTGTCATCTGTCCCTGTTCTGTTCTGTTCGCTGCCCCACAAGCATTTGTTTAAAAACAAAAAATGTTTCACTTGTCATTTATCATTTATTGAATTCGTTATCCACGAACATTTAACGCATCTAACGTGTCCATTCGATTGAGAGAAATAAATTGCGTGTCGGTGTGTCTAATCAGATCAGGACTGACAAGGATCACTGCTTTTGAGAGCTCTTTTCACATTTAATAAAACTTGGAAAAACATACTAAATCAATCAAAACTTAAAGCCTCTGAAAAACTTGAAAAACTTATTTCAAATCAGATTGAAAATATTTCAAAACAACCCATTAAATTTATAATTGTCTTTCAAGATGTGCATCAGCATCTGAATCTGTGAAGTGTCATTACAGCCTGGCTAACAATAAGTGTGAATACTCGTAGCCCTCTCATTTTCCTTTGCATTTATGCATGACCATTTGATAAAGACGATGTGATGTGTGTGTAGAGAGTCCCTGTAATAACCAATTTGAAATGGCACCGTAGTCACAGTAGAGGCAAAGTTTTGCCATTTTTTAATCCTGCCACCACACTCTTTCATCCTTGCTCTGCCATTCCCATGCTTTTCACAGTATTTTCCCAGGCACTTAGGCTGATTAAAATGCACAGACATCCCGCAGCATCAACAATAACCAGGGAAATATCTGCTGTACGAACACATTTACCACTGTTTTCGCCATCAGTTACCACAGCGCCATCAACTATAATCCGTAGCCGGGGCGTAGATAAAAAGAAAAAGACCTGACAACCAAAATAAAATCAATGGGTTAAAAAAATCTGTTAAATATAAAATACATTAAATAGCTTGTAAATTTATCTTAAAAACTATCCTTTCAGAAAGCAAAATCAAAGCTTACAATAATATAAAGCTCATTTAAACACTAGTAAATTCGGAAATAATTTTTTAAGCCATCTATAATGCTTAAAATTTCTTTGAATGGAAAGTTTTGGCTTTATTTCAATGGTTACATATGCTGTAAATTAAATTAAATTAGTTGTAGTGGTAAAATCATATTAAAGCCCATTGAAAATTGACTTTTCAAAAGCAAAAAGCAAAGCAAAGAGTTTATACTACTAAGACTAAGATGTTTGCTTTGAATTTAGCAAGTGGTTTGAATCGGCAAACAAATAGCATAATGCTGCGTTACCTGGCAACGTGGGTATAAATACATATAAAAAGCATTATATATATGCACTTTCCCGTCTGGCCTTGCCATTAAATGCTCGGCATACTCGAGCGGATTGCTTTGCGTAGGACGCTTAAGTTGGTCGCGTAAAAAAGTGTTATTAAAAGCAAATATAAACAATGAGGGAAATGCTTGCTTTTTACGTATATATTAAAATGCCGACGTCTGGCTTGTGGTTGTTTTTTCTCGATTTTGTTGCGGCTTTGCAATATGTGGCACATTGACATCCATCGTTTGATGTGCAACAGTTTGCATTTGTTGTACACGTTTTTCCCTGCTTAACTCACGAGCCCTTAAATTGTGTTATTAAAAAAATTTCATTAAGCACATTACACAATTTTTATGACAGCAACAAATTGCAGCACCGAATCGATGGGCGGAAAGGAAAAGTCGGGGGAAAACATTTTTCTTTTCCTCCGAGGATTACTCGTCTGGTTCGTTGGGATTTTATTTTTTAATCTGAAAGTCAAGGCAAACTTGGCAACAGTTGCCAAAATGAGCACTGGGAGACTTGACAACCGGAGGAGCGAGGGCAAATCAAAGAAAAATTTGCTGATTTTCATATCAGAAAAAATTGCCATCGTTGGCACAAAAAATCGTTCGCCATTTGCATCAGCAGCAGCAGCTCAGCTTTAGCTCCGATGGCACTCTATTGAATGAGAAGTGCAAATATAGTATCTGCGACTCCCGCTCAGCCATTTTTATTGATATTGTGCATAAATTAACTTTATAAAGTTTTTGAATTGAATTTGCAACGAGTTGCACTTTTGAACGCAACCCACACATTGACCCAAGTGGGCAAGAGAATGGGATAAAAACAGGACGTAGACGTCGATAAAAGTGCTTCAGAATAAGTGATGTCTGACACAGAATTCCAACTTCACAGGAAAGCTATTTAAAAGCCAACAGATATAAAGTCATTGAGCTCAAGTATCATTAATTTATCCATAATTATGAGCAGCTAGTTGGTGTGAAGTTATGACCCTAATGAAATCTCTACGCAGCTTATAATTATCCTTTTATTAGTGCCTGTAAATACTAAACAATATGTGTTTAAAATTCTCAAATAAATGTACATCAATATTTTGACTTCACTTCCCCAGACATCCCTATTCTATGCACATCTTGCAGCTTAATGGAACTGAAATTGATTTACGAAAACACTTCAAACGACTCAAGACCAATTTCGATTGCATTTGGTTTGTGCACTGGTAGACGTGAGGTCGTCATCCCACCTTCCACCACCCACTGTCTCGCCAGAGCATATGGGCATATCCCTACCCCTTTTAACCCACCATTACCACCTGCCCTTGTCCCTGGACTTTACCTTTGGATAAGCGGTGCAGTGCAAATGCCAAGCAGAGTCGATATAAATTCATTTATTCATGAGCTCGAACCAGGAAATGAATGAATGGGAGCTACCTGCCGCCCACTCACTTCCATTTGTGAGTACGAATATGAGTACACCCAAAAAAATCATGTTTTTAAAATGAAGAACCTCTCGTCAAATGTTATTTATAATGAAAATGAGTTGACATTATTATTTATATCAATTGAAACAGAAAAAAATAATAAATCGCTCACTTGTCACAAATCTAATATTGAGCTTGGAAAATATATAGTTATATCTTTTGACACAGGAGTCATACATAAAATTATCTTTATTGTTTTTAAGTACCTACGTTTTTATTATTACTTATTATTATTTATTATTTAAACACTTTTTTTTAGGTATTCAAGTGAGACCCTGCATGAGTGAGTATTTTCGCATAATGTATGAATGCTTGTCGGGGCTCATGTTGAAATTTTATGAGCGTTGAAATATCTGGAATAACGTCGCTCCTCTTCGATTCCACTTTTGTGTCTTTTGGACTATGAGTTATGAGGCCGAGAAGTTGGCAACTTGGTGAAAACTAAACCAAACCAATTTTCCATAAGGACCCCCCTTCAGTTTTCTTCTCTAATGCAAGTGTTTGCCGAAACTTAAATTGTGCGCATTATTGGCAGAGTGCACTCAACTGCACTCACTCACTCCCTTACTCACTGCCTAAAATTGCACCGAAAACCGTTTAAACGAGATATATGAAGGGGGCGTGGCCGAAGGAAAGGCGTCAAGTCTCGGCAATCGCAGTAAATGCATGCATATACGTATGTACAAGTGCCTCACTGCACACAAATAGCAAAGGAAAGCTCACAGCCTCCGCTTCCATTCACAGTAGACGCTCAACTTTCACTTTGAATTTTCCAAGTTTGTGCCCCTCCCCCATTTTCCCGTTGGAAAAGTCTGTGCCCTTTTGCTCCTCTGCCTCGCCTTTGATTTTAAAGATTTATCGTGTTTTCCGTAGCATACTTATGTGCGCCATTTACATATTAATGGGACAGCTGCTACGCAGATGACAGCAGTCGTACGCAGTTGCTAACAACTTAACCCCTTAAATACCACCGCTAAATGTAGTTGGAAAAAGTCAAGGAAATGTAGAGCTGTTGCTGGAATACCTAAACAGGAGCAAGGTATTTTTTTAAATTTTGTATCTCTTCAGGTTTAATGTGTACAAAATTCAAAACATGCGGTTGCCTATTATGGTTTTAGCGAGCTTTTATTTTCAAAAAATATACACGAAGTATTATGCTTTGTACTTAAGAAAAGTTTTATTAATGTTGTTTTTTATCTCCGCATTATTTCTTATTTCATTAACATTGAATTACTCAGTATTTTATAGTAACTAAAGTCAAAAGTTATAGATCGACTTGTCCTCCTCTGGTTTCCAAAGGGTTAACGCAACAAACTGACTGACTTACTCAACTTTTGCCATGAACCTTCAGCAGATTATCAATAATTCCAATTGCAAATTTTCAAACACACCCGTTGCCATGCCTCCCACAAAAACTCCGGGGATTATTGTGGTCGAATGTCAAGTGGAAACTCTAGTGCCTAATGGAAAATATTTATGAAAAATCAGAGAAACACATTTTGGTGACCACAAGCAAACCCAGTTAAGCTTTGTACATACGTTTGTACGGGTAAAGCCATATTTGTCACAATATTCCCACTCGTCACTGTTGTTGTCCCCATTTCATATCGTTGCGTTGCACAAATTCAATTGAATCAAGTCATTTTTATTTGTTTGGCAACTTGTAGACATACAACGGCCAACGGGAGCAACAACGAATCAAATTTTGAAAAGGGTTTCCTCTGAGCACAATGCAGGAGAACTTGTGTTGTGTTGTGTCCTGCGACATATGTGACAAGCACAAACTGTTGTTGAGCAGTCAGTCGAGGACTATGTAGTTCCCATAATAGCCGATATTAAATGCACTCCGAACTGGGCCCTGGACAATGGAAATGATTGAAATGGCATATTGCCGGAGGAGCAGGAGCAGTCCTCTTATGTCGTGCTACATAGTGTAGCTACGGTAGCACTTGTTGTTTCTTTCGTTTTTCCCAGGAACAGGAAATCTAATCAAATCACACAGTTTGGGACTTAATCAGACCGAAACATTTCCGACCGTACATATAACTAACCTATGGCTTGTCAATTTATGGCAGCCAACTGATATGCTGATAAGGGGAGTGCATTGAAAACTTAGAGTGCTGAAATGGCAAAACAAAGTATTCACAAAGTCGTATTCTTAAATCGATATCAATGCAACGAAGCGTGTCTACTGAGTTCTTGAGCTAAATAATAAATGTCAATTTTATTTACTTTGACATTTTAGACAAGCTAAAGAGTAAACCCTTTCAAAAATAGGTACTTTTTTTAAGCAAGTAAATCAGTACTCGAGTTTTAAAAAACCATAAAAGAGGAAAGTTTCCTTTTACACAAAAAAGTTTAACTCCTTATTAAAATAAGCAATAAATTGTTTTCATAAAAAGGTTTTTGCCTAACTATTTATAGTTCTTACCCATAAAACCAGTTAAATTTTTAAAATAAGGCATAAATTAATTTTATAAAAAGGTTTTTACCCAACTATTTTTATAGTCTCAACTGCCAAGTTAATACCTCCCATTCTCCCCTTTATTTTGCAGTCCTGGAACCAGCTTTTCCTATGCGCGATGTGACCATAAATCGCAACGTCGATGCCCATAAACTTTACGATGTCCTGGGCGAGGTGGGGCGGTGAGTGCACATATCCTGCGGCCTCGATCGCCGATGTGCGGCATCAATAACTAATCAATTTTATCCCCCGTGCAGCGGAAAATTCGGGACTGTGTACAAGTGCAGGGACAAGGCGAATGGCCTGCAACTGGCGGCCAAGTTCGTGCCCATTCCCAAGAGGGAGGACAAGCGGAATGTGGAGCGGGAGGTGGAGATTATGAATTCATTGCAGCATCACCTCATTATACAGTTGTACGCGGCATACGAATATCAGAAAATGATGTGCGTCGTCCTGGAACTGTAAGGATATCACGAGCGCCAAAGCCCATACAAATGAATGTGTTGATTTTGCTTGTCCCTGTCTCGTGGGTGTGACTCCCTCTCTATATCTCTCTGTGTACTATATATATGCGTAGATGTTGGGGGGACTTTATTTTGGTGACCAAACAAGAGCTTAAATTGGTAAAAACACTTGTACAAATTATAAAAATAATATGATGTTATATGCTGTTTTAGCCTAAAAAGATTCCAACTTTTTAGGCAGTTCGTCCTTTAGGCTTTAGAGGGAAAATGTTTTTCATATTGGTCACCAAGTTGGGGTCACCCTAATAAACACTTTTGTAGCCCGTTCTTCCACTATTCGTTAAGTTTGTTGTCCCCTTTTGTTGGTTGCCACATTGTTGCTGGGGACACAGGACATAGGACACAATATCTTGCAATCAGTGGGAATGTGCATAAAATGCGATTTACACGTACGCACATTATCGTAAACTAGTAAACTTTTCTTTTCTCCCCAAACACCCAAACAAAGTCTGAAAGAAAAACCTTAAGCAACAGGTTTTCCACTTCGCACTCGAGCATTTATAAAAATTTACAACTTCTTTTATTTGCCTCGCGAAAGCAAAGTTTTGTGCCAGCTTCTTTGTGCGCAAATGAATGCTGACATGGGTTAAGGGTCTAGTGCCTAATGGTCTAATGGCCCATAAAAACGATTGAGGCAGGTGTTTGGGCCCACTGATTAGTCGACGGCCTTGACCCACATTCGCCGCCCAGTGGGAGAATAAAAGAAACACGAAACAATTTCATTTTCATTTTCATAGACCCAAAGACAAGACAAAGCCCCCAAAAGACTTTGTCAACTTAAATTAATTTCAGACAAAACAAGGAAACTGCAGTTGGACAACTTGTGCTGCCTTCTGCCTTGTTGTTCTTGTCATTTTCCCCAGAGAAAAGTTAATTGTTGACTTGCATAGTTCTCCTTGGCATATTTATAACAGAATGCTCAACTACGCCCAACATATTTTCCCAAGAAGAAAATTCCATGCCGCACATTTGCTGAGCTGCAAGGAAAATTGTTTAACCATTCTGTTGCTGAGAAGTACTATTAAGTTTCCATCGAGGAAAAGCCAATAAAAGGGAGTAAAGATAAATACACAACTCAAATAAAGTGCTAGTATTTTAACAGGATTTAATTGGGATGTTCGAGTTTGCGCTATAAATATTTAAACATTTGGGCAACCTTTCTGCATATTTTTATCAGGATTAAAGTTTCGTTTGAATTTTCCTTATTAATCGAATATTTATCATTTGGACTTTTCATTGATTTCGCTTTAATTTATGCCTTTTTAAGTAAATCGCATTTGGTAAATGAATTTTAAAAGCCAATAAGTGGAATTAATTATTTTTATGGATGCAAATTAAATTAGTTTACATCCGATTGATTACTTAAAAAGCAAATTAGGTAGAATAAAAATAATATAGTTTATTATTCGAGTATTTAGAATTATCAACTCAAATTGGAAAGCTCAAACCAATTATTATCGAGAGTGTCACAGTCACTGTCCATCGGCTGGGGAAGAATATCCCATTTCAGACATGAAATCCACATGAATTTTTAATTTACTCGATTTCGGGGTGAAGTGCATCAACTAACTAACAACCCAACAAAAAAAAACAGAGAAAAAACAAACTAATGCAATGCGGCATTTCACCTGTTTTTTCGACATTTTTCATGAGCAACCGATGGAAAGGGAGGGCTTTTGTGTTGTGTTTTGTCTGGTTGTCGAGATTCGAGGAAAATCTCGGATGACATTTGTCGAGTGTCTGAACATAATTCCCTCCGATTCCAATCGGCTCGCTGTTAGTTGATGCCCATCACCCTGGGGATGGATGTTCATGGATTATCTGATTTTCGTGTTGTGGCAGAGCAATCGTTCGGTACTCTTGTAAATAACATAAATAGTTTAGAGTGTAGAGTCAGGTAAGGTAACTAAACCCGAAGCTAAAACCTATGGTTAAACGAGGAGGAGAGACTAATTGAAAGGCAATAACTCTGCTTATGGTGCTTGGTTTGCATGATGTGTTCTGTGTTACTTGGAGTTTATTTATTGCTGGTTTTTTATACTTGCTTCTAATACTGTAAATATATTTACATTTTCACAGCATTGAAGGAGGCGAACTCTTTGATCGCGTGGTGGATGATGAGTTTGTCCTTACCGAAAGGGTTTGTCGAGTCTTCATTCGCCAGGTTTGCGAAGCTATGGCCTTCATCCATGGCAATGGAATAGTCCATCTGGATCTGAAACCCGAAAATATTCTGGTGCTCACACAGAAGGGCAATCGCATCAAGATCATTGACTTTGGACTAGCTCGTAAATTTGATCCCGATAAGCGTCTTAGGGTAAGAATTTATATTTAGATATAACATAAAATATGTAAACTAAAATATTGGTTTTTCAAAAGGTTCTCTTTGGCACACCTGAGTTTGTGGCGCCGGAAGTTGTGAACTTTGACTGTATATCCTATGGAACAGATATGTGGAGTGTCGGTGTTATATGCTACGTGCTGTAAGTTTTTAAAAATAATTTAGGGAAAATATACCTAAACTAGGAATATAATAAAATCGTATTAATGAAACCCGCTTAATATTATATTATATTTTATTTAAAAGTTAAAATTCTGATTAAAAAATGTAGTTTTTACAAAAGATATTAAATTCTTTACTAAAAAATTATTGAATAAATTGTTTAAACATCTCCAATGATGTTGATTTAGCACACTCTAAGTTTTAGCCAACACAATATTTTCAAAGCATTTATGTTGTGCCCCAGCAATTAGAAATTTAATCAAGAGACGCACTCGTATTCGTATCTTAAGGGTAGGTGCTTGCAAGAAAACCAATTAAAAATGTGTACCAGCTAAAAATGAAATAATCAACGGGGCGGTTCCGTCGTTGTATCTCCTTTTCCTCCTTGGCGAATTTAATTTAGTTAATTAAGTGTTGCTTTTTATTTATTCAACTTACGCTGCTTTTACATTTCATGTTTATTGACCCCACCCCCAAAATCACACGCTCTCCGTACGAAACATATCGTAATTTGTGCGGTTTGGGACATCTCAGCATCTCAGGACTGTCGCCTTTCATGGGCGAGAACGACATTGAAACAATGTCAAACGTAACCATTGCGAAATACGATTTCGAGGATGAATGCTTTAATGGCATATCCCCGGAGTGTCTGGATTTCATAGCCAAGTTGCTGGCCAAGGACCTGTGGTGGGTGTTTTAATTTTCCCCCTAATTAGAGCCTGGATGTTAACCCTTCTTCACATTTTCCACATTCACACATTTTCGCAGCACTCGCATGACAGCCGCCGATTGTATGAAGCACAAATGGCTACAGCAGCGTCCGGCCACCTCCGCCACTGCCACGCCCATCTCCAGAGCCGCCTCCATGGCGTCCAAGTCGCGGCTGAAGTCGGTGTCTCCGGTGACGGCTCCCTCGGAATCCTCGGAGGACTCAGAGGAGGAAACCATCGAGGAGGACGACGAAGCCGAGGGGGAGCAGCTAAAGGAACAGGGGCTGGAGCAGCAGGACGAACAGGACGAGGAGCTGGCCAAGCTGTGCAGCGCCGCCGACCTGGAGGTGAGTAATTGGAACAGAAACCCCGTCACATAAACAAACAACCCTTTGGGTGTTAAGTTCTCAGTGATATAAGGAGTCGCGGTATTTTGTACCTTCAGTTCAGTTTTAAATTTACAAGTACCATTTGGGTACTTTTTATAAAAAAATATCTTAACTTTGATTCATTTTTAATAATACAATTATTTTGTTTTTTATATAAACAAATGACCAGAAATTTAAATACGTAAACACATATCTTAAGTTTTACCTTGGGTATTCAAACACATATACTTATTGTACCCATCGCATCACTGTCCAATTGCAGAACAAGGAGCTGGATGCCACCAAGGACAACCTGAAGAACTTCATCGTGCGCTGGGAGACGCATCCAAACAGTCCTTACGTGTTCGACGTGGAGGGCAATGTGATTGCGCCGCTGAGCGAGACGAGCTACCCGCATCCCCGGAGGACCCACGGTCAGGACAGCCTCTCCTCGTCCCGAGGTGAGTACGGATCCCAGAGGCAGCGCGACCGACACGCCCTCATCCACGGCAAATGATAAGGAGAACTGCATCCAACTGCATCCTGCACCGGATCAACTTTGTATATTACACGATTAACTTGTCAAACTAATTTTTGTTCTTAACTTGAATGTGGACCAAGCTGGCTAGCCCCCTCGCCTCCATCTCTTTTCTGTCTCTGTCTCTGTATTAACCCCATCTCTCTTCGGTTAAATCAATCCTGTATCCTGGATTTCCGGGCGAGGGAGGAGCAGCTGGCCAGCCAGAACTGTTGTTTATGTTTAAGTAACCCTAGAATTAAGCCATGTGTCTGGCACATCCTTGTAGCGGATGGCCAGCTCTACTAACCACTTTGACACTGTGATAATGACAGCCATTGACAAAACAACAACTACTGAAAAGAAATATATCCAAAATATACTTCAAACTCAAGCACAATGATACTTCTCTATAGTTATCCATTCCCCCTTCCCCAATCCCAAAACCCAAATCCCCCAAGTTCAGGTTTAGATCGACACACAAACTCGTTTAGCCACAGTTCTGGTTCTGGTCTGTCAGCCAGGTAAGCCCAACATCCAGCTCCGATATCCATCATCCTCAGAGATCGCAGTCAAATTCCAAAGTCAGTCTCATGTTCATTTGTGATTTGTCCGTCAGGCAGAACGTCTATACCAAAGTGAAGTCTTTAATTTCATAGGAAATATTTTTTATAGAATACTTAAAATATTATTTAGCACTCAGGAGATTTATCCGTTAATCTTTAAACTAACTAAATCGTTTCTGTAAAAAATTTGAGTAGGAAAATTCATTTTTCTGTAAAAGTATTTATCTTTTTTTAAACCATTTTTAAATTAGTTGTTTTTTTTTGCAAGCATTATTTATATTTTTTTTTAGAAAATCACTAAATAACATTAACTAAATCAGTACATTTTGACTCTCTGAACTCATAAGCATGTGCTTTATATTTGTGTATATTACCACTTCATGTACAATAACCTGTCTGTAAACTACTTTCGGCAATACTGACACTAACCTTTATCCAACTCCATGAAACCGTTCTAAGACTCTTCTTCATTTCCAGTTTGTTCTCCGTCGCCCTGCGAATCCATTTCCACTTTGACGGACGATGAACGAGGCGAGGATGCGGATCTGCCAGAAGAGGATGAATCTCGCAGTGCAGACAACGAGAGTCCCCGCTCGGTGGCCACGCCCATCAACGAATCCCGGGAGAAGCTCTTCCCGACGGTGGACACCTCCAGTCCGGCCACGCCCACGCCGCAGCACCTGTTCAATGAGAACTTTGACGAGTTCTCCGGCAGCCAGTCCACCGCCCAGCAGCAGCGCAGCATGAAGAGCTATCTGCACACCTTCGACCGAAGGAACTCGGACACCACTTATTTATTGGGCCGTCGCAGCTCCGGAGAGCGGGTGAACCTGGCGGACGAGATACGAAAGCTGTCCGACCACCTGCTCATGCTGGCGGAGATCAATACCAAGCTGGGGGATGCCAACAACAATAGTAGCAATACTGCAGCAGCGCCAGGTCCTCCTGCTCCTGCTCCTACTCCTTCAGTTAGCAGCTCCAGCAAGACCTCCGAGATCAGTCAAGATGGTAACCGGTGGACCAGCAAGAGCACCAGCAGCAGCAGCTGGAATCGTCCCACTCCCAAGGGAGGACTCCTCAGCCAGGCCAGCAGCAGTTCGCAAAGTCAGAGCAGCTACGACGATGGCCAGAGCAAGACCAAGATTAGTTCGCTGTCTGTGCGATTACAGCAGTCTATCGAGGAAACACCCAAGCTGAGCAATGGCAACAGCTCCTCCAGCAAGTCCCAGGTGAAAACGCAGTCCAGCGTGCAAACAATGAGCAGTTCCAATGCCAGAAGCATGTCCAGCCAGCATGTACAAAGAACCAGCACCACCACCTCCTCCACGAAGGTGATCTCCAGCAGCAGCAGCACCAGCACAAGCAGCTCCAGTAACCAAATCTCCTCCAGCGGTAGCAACCACCAACAAATGCAAAGTGAATCGGCCAGTAGTAAGCGAGCCAAATTCCGGATAAACCAGATGAGTCGGGATGTGCCAGTAGGACTGCCGGACACCCATCAGACCGTGAACCTGGAGGACGCGGCCAACACCACCAAGGACTGCCTGCTGCATCTGCTGGAGAAGTACAACGAGACCCGCATCCGCAATCCCATGGGTCGCCACCAAAGCATCAGTGTGGACTGGCACGTCAGCGACAATTTGGAGTACCGCTCCATGAGCTCCATCAACGCGTTCTTCCAGCGCCACAACACAAATGGTGGCGGCCACAACGTCCGTAACATTCAGGCCCAGTTGGAGGAGAAGGCGGCGGGGAAGTAGTTCCAGAAAGCAGCTCCACAGTCCACTGTATATATCCGCTATATAATTTTATGTAGAGATCAGATCAACTAAAGCGAGTGCTCATCTAGTCAATGGAACCTAGGTAAAACTACAACGTTGCAAGTGAAACAAATTAATATTTATGTACTTGATGTAAGCAATAAACCAAAATAAATTATTGAATAAAACTAATAAAAGACTTCTGTTCATTGTTTGGGTCAATCTTGTCAATCAGAATCCCTAATCCCCAAAAATGAAGGAAAGGGAAAATAAAAACTACATTTTTATTACTACCAACTAAAAAATCAAAAACAATTTATTGCAGAAAAACAAATATTAACTTATAAAATGTACAAAATTGTTTTAATGAACTAAATTTTACAGCTACTGCTACAACCAAAGCATTGGATAGGAATTAGTATAAATCAATAACAAACAAACATGTAAATGATTTTGTGCGGCTTTGTTAATTTTTAAAGAGAACATTGGGTGTTGTGTGTTTTTATTTTATTTATTGAAGTATGAGTTGCGTATGGTTTAGTTACACATAGAGTATCTATACATATAAATATTAGGAGAATACTTTGGATTTTGTTCTTAGTTAGGCCTTAAAAATATATGCTTTGTATAAATGTTATGAAGAATAGGCTCTGCCTATGTATAATCTAGTATTTGTACATAATAGTTTTAGGCAAAATTGTTTTCATAATTTGCCCAGAGATCATAGCAAATCATAAAAGACATTTTTACCAATAGTTAAGGAGCGAGAGCGCGACAATTCGTGTGCATTTGGCGGCAATCAAATAAATAGCATCCAAACGTGCAGAAATTGACACAAATAATTCAATGACATTCCCTTTTGTTTTGTTTTTTTTCACTGGTCGAATTAGGGACAATGTTAGTCGGTCGCAAAAGCGACGCAGCAATGAGCCAAAAAACAGCTCATTGGGGCCTCGTTTTAGCGCCTTCAAAAAGCAATACAAAACTCAGTTCTGCTCTGCCTGTTACTTTCAGTTTGGTGAACTGCCGAGGCACAGCAAGGATGAGTTTTGTTTCCAGCAAATTTCAATGCAAAGTTACTAAGGAAAAGTTATATAAAGTTAGTATTACATCGTTATAAAGGTTAAATTTCGGTTGGCTTCAAGTTAGTTAAGACTAATTCCATTTAGCTTGCGGTCTCTCTCATTTCTTTTCTGGTTCAATAGTTGGTTGTTATTGTTAAGAACTAATCACTTAGTTTATGGCATTTCTCACTAGAGAAATCTAAAAAGTTTCATGTAGCTCGAGCTTACTGGGTGTCTTACAGCTAGTTACTGGTTACGAGTAGTTGAAGACTAACGATTAATATTCGCAACTGTCGCCCTTGCACTGCATAAAAAGGTTCGTAATAAAAAACTAGGAAATACTACACAATCGCAGTGACTTATAAAAAAATCATATATAAAATTACAAATTGCAATTCGGTGGGTTGGCCAGCGAATCTCGACGTTAGTTGTGGCGCGGGCGCTTCAGCATCGCCCCAAAGTGCGCTCCCAATCCGAATCCACCGCTGGAGCTCGAACTGGAGGACGCAGTGGGGGAGCTGGTGCGCAGTCGCTTTGCGGGCGTCAGTTTCTTGGGTGCCTGGGTTAGACGCTTGCGCTCCTTCATGAATTCTGAAAATAGAAAGAAAAATGGGAGTTATAATTACGTGTTATTGCTAAATCAAAGTCAGCTGCTGCACTTCCGGCTTTCCCTGCTTCCAAGTCATTGATCCCACAACAGCAGGCGCCGCCTGTTTTTGCACATTTTGATTTCGGTTTTAGGTAGATTCCCAGATTGTGGCACGTGGCCGGCAGCAGTTCCCTGCAGAGCCAAAGAGGGTTGCAGAGGGTCCATTCAGGGGTAGCAAATAAATGCCAGACGGCACCCAGACAGTCGGTCTTCGGTTCTTCCGGTTTTTCAGGTAGCCAAGTGAAAGCAAGAGTGGTGGTGCATAGCTGCATAAATTACGCTTGCGCTCTAGCTTACTGGCCAAAGTAGCAAAAAGTACATCCGAAGTACAGCTTTAAAGGCTTCCCAACTGGCCACCCGATGCGGGTGCATTTATAATGCTCCGAACAGACACTTTTTAAAATTATAATAACACATGCACATGCGAGTGGCATGTAAAAAGCGGAGTACAAAGCAATCAAAGGGAGGTTTGATAAGGCTACGGTCTCTGCATGGTGGTGCATTGAAAGCCGATCCCCGGACCACTCTCCCGTTTTCTGTAATGAGGTCAGGCCATAGACAAAGCGGAGTCACAGCTGTTGGCATTTATAGATGCAGCCAGCGAGCCCGCATGCGATCGATCTGGAAATCAACCCCCGCGTAGTTGAGGATCAGATCAGAGTTTTTTGAGAGGAGATGAGGAGCTAAACCAGCTGCAGACAGCTTTAGAACTGCTAACCCTTTTGGAACTAAATAAATCTCCCACAAAGCATTGGATAATTGCTATAATTTCGGTCTAAGTTCCACGAGAAACGCCCACTACTAAAATGTTTTGGCCTGAGAACTGAAAATACCCATGAAAGGTAAAAAGGGAGTGGACTGGAACAATATGGGAAACCAATCAAACATCCCTTTAATAAATTTCTGTAAACTTAACTTGCGGTTATGTTTGACCACTTTTGTTTGGTTTAAAATAATGCAATGAGGAGCACAACTTTACTCAAAATCTTAAAAATGTTTGTTTAGGATTCTTTCCCCTTTTATGTTACTTCTGTAAAAAAAGCTAAATTATTATAGTCCCAACTAGATTGGTAAATTGTCGCCTTATTTCTTTTTTCATTTTTTTCTTTGTAAATTTGATTATTTTATTTTAAACTTCCCTTTAAAGTTCCGCAAAAACTCCCTCAACTTCCCCCTGGGAAACGAAAATAAACAAAAGGACAAGAACTGGGCACTATGGGAAGCCAATTTGTAACGTCTATCGAAGTGCAATCAAGCCTGACCCTGGGAACCGTCAAGCTCCGCTGATCAAGATATAATAACCAACCCCTGGCGGGACTCACCTGTGATTTTTGGCTGTCTCTTGCGCAGGACTATCGAGGAAGTGCTGACCAGGTTGGAGGAGGTGTACCGCACCGTCAGCGACTCGTCCTGCGAGTCGTAGCAGGAGTCGTTGTCGGTGTTGGACTCCAGCGAGGAGTTGACCAGGCTGGAACCAAAGTTCTCCCGCTGGGAGCGCTCGTTCACAAGCACATCCATTTCACTGGGACTGCTCTCCGGACGGACGTGGGCGGCACGGGTGAGGGTGTACATCTCCGGCGCGAAGCTGGACTCCTGGAAGCTGACTCGCTCCCAGATGAAGGAGGATTTCTCGGTCAAGGGGCAGCCGGCGCGGAAATCAAAGCCCCATTTTTGCGTAGCCAACTCCTGGTGGCGCTCAAGCTCCGCGTTGAAGGGCCTGGAACAGATATTTGGTTAGTTAGGGGTAAAACTCCTGGGTTAACTCCAGGGGAAACTCACGTTTTGTTGGCTGAGCCCTCCGCGCACTTGGAGCTGCCGAAGAGGTCACGCTTGATGCGATTCAGCTGACGGCCGCAGGGCAGATTGCGACTCACCGCCGGACTGCTGCTCAGCTTGCAGAACTCACTGATCATCACCGGATTCAGAACGCGTGCACTGACCATGTTGACTGTATCTTCCAATCTGTCTTTTTGTTTTTTTGCTCTGTTTTGAGACGCAGTTTTCTCGCCACTTGTTTGCGAATTGCTGGCCAAAGCGAACTGTCAAACTTTTGGCGCCAAAAGTTTTGTTTTCGGGCTGCCCCCAGAGAGGGAGAGCGAGAGGGAGCAGTCTCCAACGAATCACAGTCTCCACGCGTACGTGTGTCTGTGTGTGGGAGAGCAAGCGTGCGTCGGTGTGTGCCCTGTGTGGCAGCCTCTTTTGCGTTTTCAGCCTTCAAAAGTGAAATTTCACACAGCAATTGTTTATAGAATAATTATAAACAAATCACTTGGACTATTTGCACTGGGTTGGGGTTTTCGGTTGCTCAAAAAAACTACACTGCACCTCCACTCACAGAACGAAACGTAACGAGCGACTGGCTCTCTCGAGTTGTGTATTTGTAGTTGCCTTGTGGCAGCACTATTAGTGTTTTATTTATTTATACAACTTTCAGGCGTTGTAATATCAACGTTTGTTGACCTTTCGGGTCTTAGCGCACTGCGCACTGGGTTAGGATATAGCGCTACCGATCTGGCGAACCTCACTCGACGAATTCGGAAAAACGAGTAAAATTATAAATAAAAGACGGAGCAAAAGCAAACGTCAAACAACCACCGCGCGACGTTGCCAGCTCGAAGCAGAGCGGTTCGCGCTCTCTGTGCAGCAACCCTCGAATTCAAATGATCGGGAGCGAAAGAGATGGAGGACGAGAGCTGTGCGGTTGGGTTCTTGAATGCGCTTTTTATTGGACTTGGGTATGACGAAGGGCAGATGCACTTTATTTAGTCGAGAAAGTTTTAAATTGCATAAGTTATAAAACCAACATCCCTTACAAAACACATTTTAGTTTAGAAGCATTCTTATTGAAACACCTGAGCAATAGTTTTTTACTAACCATGTTTTTTATTAGAAAAAAGGATTTACTATAACGTATATTTTGTCTAAATTTCTGGGATGTTTATAATAAACCATTTATTTTTGTTAACAAAAAACCACTGATCGCATTAAAGTTTTAAATAAACATTTATTTATTAATATTCAATTGGGATTGTTAAGAGAATACGTAGTTTATAACTACAGCTCAAATTAATTTTTTAAACTCAAACTATTCTATGTAGACAGTTGTAATTAACAAATCAAACAATTTTTTTGTGGCAACATCAAACAACTCCAACAATCAATTGGCAAAGATCCCGAGAAGGGCGTATCAAAAGTCGGTATTACTCCACCGCTCTCTCACTCCCTATCTCTATCTTCCTTTTTGCCTCTCCTTTTCCATCCGCGTGTTCGCTCTGTCGTTCTGTTTGTTGTTGCTGCATCGGTGGAGCTGTACTTTTGTATAAAAAAAATGCTTGTTTGGCTTCAAACTGGATTTGTTGCTGGGCGAGGGGGCGTGGCAGAGGGGCGATTTGGGGCACCGATTCTTTTCACTTTCCTCCCGTTGCCAAGGGGAAAATTTCGCTTGCGATGTGGGGCACTGGCCCAAAAAACGACTTTTTCGAGTTTCCTCGTAGTTGGCATAGTAATGGATCTTTTTAAATTTCCGTTACAGCTCTTTTTTTAAAACCAAAGTTTTCTTCTGCATTTTTCCAATTTTTTTTTTTTATTCATGTGCAAAATCGTAAAAAATTAAATTACACTACCAAAAGCAATAAAACGAGATTTATATTGTTTGCACAAATCCAATTAAAGCAAAAAGAAAGAAAAGGAACAAAACCCCGAAAGTCAGATCTTAAACTAAAGACATCATTTGCTTTGTCCCTTTGCACTCGACGAAATAATGGGAAAACCTATCGGCTTTCCACACAAAAAACAAGGAAAAAACGGAGTGCAATCACCCCAAAAAAGGCAAAGACGATCGTTCGATTAGGCAGCATCATCCATCCATAATTCTTCCCATTCGTTCCGATCCCTTGTGGTTCGGTTTTCTGTTTATGGGACACACCCTCCCTTTTCACAAAAAAAAAGCAACGTGAATTTACACACTTTATAACAAATTTGAGAATTCTACCGGCAGTCATGCCTGAAAACATAAACAACTCAAGAAGGAGTTCTGCGAAAGGGGGAAGAGTTCGTGATCCCTTTAAGTAATTTCCTCCCAGGCAGGATATCCTGGTTTATATGGGTTGTGTCAACACACGCGGAAAAAAGGCGGAGAAAAGAGGTGGAAAAGCGGTTCTCAAGTGTCCCTGTTTATAAGGCCAGACCCTAAAGGATTGTCGTGGAACGTGCGGGCATTAGATGATACTCAAGGTACTCAGCTTAATGCTGGTCGATCCCAGGATCTTATCTGTAACTCCCTAATAAGCACTTAACTATCCCCCACTAAGCCGATAAGACTAGGGCAAACATCATCGGCGTGGCCTAGTCGAAGGTCGCGGTCTGTAAAACATTATCTCGTATCTCGTACTTAAAACCTCAACGCAGCCCAGTCTTGTATAAAATATACGTTACACTCATTTCGAATGCAACGCGTCTTATCGCCTCAACTGCACACAATCAACACAGCCCATTTCACCCCAGGAGGAGGTTCAAGATATCCCACTCTATGGTGCACTATATAGGAACTATAGGAACCAGAACTTAGCCCGATGTGCCACGTGTTCCGGGTGGGGGTGCAAATGTTCAGCGAGCATGACCAACCAGCTAAGTAACGCTCGAAATTGCCGTAAGATATTTTTCAAATATTCTCGGTTCCGTAAGGAAATTACCATAAAAACTGTTCAGCTCACGGAACTGTGACCGCAATTTCGGGAAATTCGCTAGGCAGGTGTGCTACAACTAAGGATACTTCAAGCGTTTAACCCAGACTTTTTGTGGGAGTGTTTCATTAAAAAATAATAACTAATAAAGGGTGGTCGAGTACCTAAAAAAATTTCAAAGTGGGCAGTAGGTAATGGATCATCTGGATGGTTTATATATTATATTTCCCAGAATATATGATATCATTAATTATACTAATATCTCCTCAGAAGGTGTACCCTTCTTCTGACCATAAGAAAATCTTCAGAGCAGGAAAACAATTTATATATCTCACATCCTCACACAAACCTAATCACAGTGATCCCTATCAAAACAGAAACAGTGTTACAAAGCATTTTTCCCTGGCAAATGACCAATCATTAATATTATAAAATCTCTGCCCAGGACATTTATAAATGACTTTTGCTTATCTCGTATCTTTTGCTCGGACAAATTGCGGTCAGATCGAGAAGTTATTGATGGATATTTTCAAAGTGGAGTGCAAATAGTCGGGATGGTATGCAAATATTTAGACTGGCTACCGTAGAGGCTAATCCTTTGCTGATCCTGCTGCTACTGTGCTACTTCCCATTCAAACCATCAATCACGGCCAGGCACTTGTGCTGACCACGAAGAAATCTGGCATGACAACTCATTTTATTGGAACAGTCTCTCGGTGGAAAACAAACACCCAAGGAGCTGTGTGAAAAGGTATCTCTGTTCCTGGTAAACGCGTGGAAAACGTGTTTTGGAAACCGAGGAACTCGTTTTATCTGCCTAGAAATTATAAATATTTATGGAAAACCATTTGAGGATAGCAAACCCAAAGAAAGATAAACAAACAGAGGCATGGAGTCAAGAAGTTGTCAAAAATCTCAAGGTATCTGAGGTCAGGGAAGCAGATCAGTCAGAGCTGCTGCTCGTGAAGAGATACTCTCGGTATTTGGTATTTGTACATGCTATCTGAAGGCCAAACTACCCCCAAAAGGAGGAAACCTCAGTCACTTTTGGATACATATTCGGTACATAGTGGCCCCGCCCAGGGGACTTTGCTCCCCGACCAAACGACCAAACTCAAATAATAATAAAACGCATTTATGACTGCATCGGGTGAGAAACGCCATAAAGCAGCAAGGCAATCAGCGTCGGCGATCGTTGGACGAGAAAAGTAACCGAAATCCTTTCCAAATTCATCCACAAAACAGGTTGGAAAAGAGGGACAGATAGCTATTAAAAAGGCAGGTAGATTGCTGTGCATTTTGGGGTTTTCAATCACAAGACAAATTTATTAGAGAGCAAGAAACGTGAAACTTGAAACAAAATTAAAAGGGTACAGTTGTGAGTTTAGCATTTGGATAAAACCGATCAGATGGTCAGAAATGTATAGAAGAAAACAGGACATGTGAGACTAGGATTACTGACTACTTTTTGTCTTTATCTGTACGACCGTCCTGCTTGAAATGATTTCATCTCAAAAGGTTATTGACTTGCATTATTGCTTCAGAACACCCAGAACTCTTAGTCGATAACTTTAAGAGAGTTCGAGGTTTGAAGGTCCAACTAAAATATATGCAGAACGTTTTCACAAGGTTGGGTACTCTGCAAGCTTTGCTATTATCCAGGGTATAAAGGTGGGCACGTCAATGTAGAAGGCACCATTGTTTTTTCCACAGTCCCCAATGCCAAAGCTGACCAGTCCGAATTGTACCTTACGAACGACTCCAAAGTACCAATTCGACCAGATGATCGGGCCACCTGAGTCACCAGTGCAGGTATCCACATGGTCACCGTCAGCGCACAGGAGCGATCTATCATGTTCCTCGGAGCACTTCTTCGTGTTTATATAGACCTCCAGCAAACTGTTGGCAAGTTGGGCGTCGTCCTTTATTCCCCAGCCCATCGCAATGAAGGATTGACCCTCAACCGAGGTATACGCCAACAGATCGTTGGTCAAGGGCAGACAAATGGGTCGAATGTGATCTGCAGGAAGGATATTTCAAGGTAGTGTCACAAAAAAAGGATTGAGGACTCCTTACGGTTGTAGACCACATTGCGGTGCAGTCTTACAAGAGCAATATCATTTCCATCGTATCGGGGAATAAATTGTTCGTGGAGAATCCATCTGTCTATGGTAAAATCTTCCACGGGCGGAGCACAATACGTTTGTTGATCGAACGTGGAGCAGTCAAATCTGGAGCTTATGTCGTCCTCTCCCAGTCGCACTCTTATCCTGGTCAAGAATCAGGACCATTTAATCTATCAGAAATTATGTCAACACTTTACTTACTGGGTTTTATTGGGGCACAACTCATAGCAATGCGCGGCAGTTAAAACAAACTCTGAAAGAAACAAGAAAAAAATTAAGGAAAATCCTCACCTACTAAAATATATAAATATTATAAATAAATATATGTATACATACGTGAGGAGATAAGGGAGCCTCCGCAGCGACAAAGCGTCAGGTCATTTGGAATGTAGAAAAGAGCCGTCCAAGGTTGGGACATCAGGGCAACCCTCCTGCCTCCAACAATCCTTCGGCGAAGTCTTTGCTGGGGAACGGCACTCGACAAGACTCCGCAATCCTGATGTTTCAGTTGCTCGTAAACATTGCGTCGTGCTGGTGTCCAACTTTGGGATTGAGCTGGCGGAGTGAGGCAGATGATACCCAAAACCAGGACTAGAATTGCGACCAAACTGTACATGTTCCAAGCTCAGATCGAAGAAGACTAAAAGCTGTCTGAAATCTGCGTTCCATGGTTGTTTATAAAGCTTATCTCCTTATTGAAGTGATAAAAGATTCATCTGGGCGAAATTTCATGTGAAAATATTTTAATACTCCTGGGGTTACCCAGATCATTTAAATAAAATAGTCTTTATCAGAGCACAGAGCACAAGGGCAGTTGGTCATTTGTATTTTAAGGTCATGTGCTCATTATTTTTTAGAGCTACGACCTTGATTTCTTGACATCGATTGAGAAAGTTTTATTGACTTGATAAATCAGAGCGGCTTCTTAAGTTGAAAATCAAGTCCTCATCCTCCAAAAAGACTTCCAAACGAAGCCAGGGGCAAACAGTTTTCCTCCGTTTTTCCTTGTCACTTTTAATTTAATAGAAAGCACACAACCCCGAGGTTGTCGGTATCAGTCATCACTTGTTAATCTCACTTAAACGTTTCAGCGGATATTGTATGGCCCCTCGTACACCCACGAATTTTTCGGCAAACAGCGGAAGATGGCAAACTACTCCACTGGCAACTTTGTCGGCGATGGCAAAGGAGCGCCAGGATATTAGCAAGGTGCACGTTTCGGGGGAAGGACGAGGGCGAGGACAAGGGCGTAATGTATATTAAATGCACTCGAGGAGATTCAATTCATATTTCAGAACGTTTTGCTTTTATTATGCGGCCGAACAAAGGAGACGTCCTGGCACGAGCTCTGCCCTCGAGAGGATCCGTTTCACCGCTCTGGAGGAACTCCACCTCTAGCTTGAACTCACCTGTAGGGATGACACCTGTGCATACACAAGCAGGCCAAGACGAAGACGAGGGAACACAATGCTGCGGATAAGAAGCATCGCCCAACACCTTTTGGCAATCTCTGACTTTGTACCTGAACCAATTGTGCGGGCCCAGGACCAAAAAACCAGGAGCAGAAGCAGGAGCAGGAGTCGCTGGCAACCGCAAGACTAACAGAAGCACGCCCGCAATTGAGTCGAATTCGCTTTCACACAAAGTCGGAAGGAGAGTCCTTTGAAATCAGCTCAAAGAGCCGATGCACCGAAAGAAAATGCATTGAGATATTCACAATGAAAAAGTATTTTTAAGATAAAAAAAAAAACAACCGCGACTAAACTGTCTTTATTAAAATAAATTTGTGGGTAATAAATTGTTAGTTAAAATTAAAAGTTACTTTTTAAGTTAATAGTTTGTAATATATGCTCAACAAAGTTTATTTTTGATTTAATAAAACGCAGTTTTCAGTGTACTGCTGCTCCTGCAGGAACATTTGTCGCTGCCTTTTGGAGTTGGGGGAAATTAAACGGATTTCCTCGAGAGCTTGACTTGACAATGTGTGATGTGGTAGTTGCTCGAAGTCATTGTCGAAGCACATGCTAATTAGATTTATGCACAAAAGAAGTTGGCAACGAAAAAAAGGCAAGGTGCGAGCTGACAATCTTGCTTAAATGGAATCCAAAAATCTCCAAGAAGATTAAGAAAAGAGTTTTGTATTACTATAAATAAAATCTTTTAAACAGGGACCTTTAGCATGCTGAATTTTAACAAGTTTTTTGCAGAGTTTCTATGAAAAACTTATACAAAAAAGGTGACTCACTTTAGACCTAAAAATGAAATAGTGATCAAATCTCTTGGGGATAGGAATTTCCGACTGTTTGTTCCCATAACCCACTGTCCCGCCTTTTTTTCAGCTAGCCCACAAACACACAAATCATTGAGCGTTTTCCCTTTTTGATTTTTGTTTGAAAACACATTAATAATAATTAGTACAAACATGGAAGAGTTTAAAAGTCTGAGCTAGAGGAAATGCAACTCATGTCATTAATGTCCTCGTTTGACAAAAAAAAAAAAATGGAGTGGCATCAACAGCATTGGGGCGTGGTGAGCAGGAAGCTTGGATTCATTTGTCATTCGAGTCAGAGTTCGAACATTAGGAAATTGCCCAAAGTCAGCAACATGAAATTAATATTTTTAGCGAATTTTTGGGCCATCAAAATATTTACTGGGACCATAAAGTTGAATATTTTACGACAAGTCAACGGGAAATCTTTGTATGTAATTGCATATAATTTTTATAGGATGTCAGCGGGAATGGAAGCCTCTGCCATCAGCAAGGGGTAAGGACCAAGGACTAAGGACGATGGGAGTGGAGGAAGGACACTCCCATTGATAATGCGAGAGCAGCTATCAATCTGTCCCAGATTCGTGAGACTCCCGTCGCATCCCGGGGCTCCTTTCCTTTCCTCTGCCAAAGTGTCAAGACAAATCAATAAACTTCTAATTTTATTACGGTGCCCGTTTTAGGACGAACGTTACAGATACCGATCTGTCAATTTCCATTGTCGATTTGACAATTGATATCTCACACATCATTTGGTTCGAGTGCGCACAATGAGATTGTTTATGCCATTTCTGGGTAAGCGACTTGCGAATTTGGGTAGTTCTTCGATCATCGCAGGGGTTCGGCCAGGTATCGAGTTTTCACCTTTCTCTATTTTCCCCTAAGATGCTGCTTTCTCCTCCCTAGGGGTTGTCTCAACTTGCGGTTTTCCCTGAGAAATCGCAGGGATTTTTCCGCATTTTCTGCTGGCATTTTGTCCACTTAACGCTGCTCTGTGGTCAGAGTTCAAATGTGGGACCATTGACTAATGACATTTGTCCGCAAATGTTTGCATAATCCCCGATATGATCGGCTTTTCTGGGTCAATGTGCTGGTCGATTGTGGAGAAAGCGGTGGAGAAGGTGAAAGGTTCTTTAGGTTTATGACCCATTTCGTTTGTTTATTTTAATGGGATTATAGAGGGATTTAAAATACTTAAGAGTAATAAGTGCTGGTAATATGGTAATAAAAATATATTTTTGATGTATTTATTTTTGTTTAATCAAGCTGATAACAAACGTTCACTTTTTTCAGTTATTTTATACAAATCGAACGACTTATTTAATAAATAAAATATACACATATCCTTGAGTAACCATTTTGAGTCCCCTTACTGACACTAAACTCTTCTGGAACAGCCAAAGATTGTTATTTTCCCGTCGACTTTCCCATAACTTAGGCTTTTCCCATAAATCCCCTTGTAAGGACCTTGTAAACCCAAACTAAATTATGCAAAAGCCACGCTCTACATCATGTTAAGGACTCGAGTGATCAATCCCGGTGATTTCTGAATTTCTGACACTTTTGCAGGCAGATCCTGGCAAGGACAAAGGAGAAAGTGCGCGTTGTACCAGTTCTCCGATTCGCCATGCCTGTCGCATTTTCTGCTGCTTTCGCCGATCTGCAGATCAATCAAAGTTGGTCACGCTGTCGGGAATTATGTCACTCGCTTACTCAAATTGCAACTCGCAGGACGAAGGACGAGAATGATGAACTGACGGTTAAACTGATTTGCATACGAGGAGCGCAAGATTTTTCTTGGCAGCTGCGGCTGAGTTTCCCATTTCCCCAGGAAAACTTGGCTTGACAGAGGTTGAAAGTTTTCTGGGTTTTTTCTTACACTTTTTCCACGTTTTTTTCTTGTCTTTGCTGTCAGCGCATCAATCATACATTTTATGTTTGCGTCTTTTAGGCAAACTATCTTTTGTAACTCCGTTTGTAATTAAGTAAAGTCTGTTTAATTGAAAGCCAGGAAATTTGATACTTTCCCTAGGCCTACTTACCCTTACCCCTGTAGTTTTTAATTCATATGGTAATTTGTCGGGTGAAAGCTAATACCTTTGCGTCTGCGCAGATGTGGGAATTTCGACTGACCAAACTGTTGTAACTGTCCCAGTAAATGAGACGTTCGTTTCAATAGGTTTGAGCGAAATTAAATATCCCTACACCATATATCAATCAATTGTCAGGGGCTATAAACGATTTTATAATGGCCAGCTGCCAAAAATAATATAAAATCATTGGATGGGCCTACCGAAATCGCACTTTATGGCCATATAAAATTGGGATTTCTTCCCAAAAAAAAACAGATGTGGAACTGCCAAATTAAATCCAAGATTCGTGTAAGTCCAGAAATTATGACTTACCCTCGAAGACTTCCTGTGAGCCACTCCACTAATTGCTTGAAGGATGCGACACTGCGATAGACAGGAAGCGGAAACTAAAGACGAACGACGAGGGTGGGACAGACAATCGGTCCTCTAACTAAGCGACTAGCCAGCGGCAAAGTCACAACACCAAACAAAACACACGCAATCTCCTTAAGCAAATTTAAATTACGTGAGCTCCGCTTCCCTCGCCCCGGGTGCATTCATTAAACGTCTGCCTTTTGCCTCTGCCACTGCCTCTGCCCGATAATTAACGCCCTTATGTCCAGGAGGAAGTTCCTGGGGAATCAGCAAAAATTGTCATCCACAGTCCATAGTTCCATTGTCCTGCGTCCAAGGGCCATTGTGACTAATTGATTTGCTCGAACAAATGTCCTACCTACGTCGCTACCCTCAGCTCGTCGGCTTAATTTTGTATAAAGTACCTTATGCATTCCTTGTCTACCCAAAAATATTTGAATTTGCGGCGGCTAGTTAATAGGATTTGAATGCCGTCTTGATGAGATTTTAGCAGCACGACAAAGGTGAATTCGTCATGGGAAGGATTCATTTCAACATTAAATGGCAGCCAATAAAATATTGAACATAAATTAAAGGACGAGAAAATATTACAAACCCAAATTAGTAATGGAAACTTCATTAAAATCTCTGCATTATATTTGGGATTTTAAAGGAGATTGTTTTGTACTTATTGTTTAAGCTAAATTTGTTTTTTTAAAGTTAACAACAAATAGATTTCATTGCACAGTATTTTAAAGAAAACATTAAAGATGAAAAATCTCAGCACTTATTCAAATGGCTATCAACAATTTAATTAAATTTTAGCCAGCAACATGCAACGAACTTTCACCTGGATTTTCCTCCTGATTTTTTGTATGAAACTCAGAGCATTAGCACAAGTTTGCAGATGAGTTTTCCCTGATTTTGAGCAGCTTGCCCAAATTTACTTACAGCCACCCTTTCAGGATGACCGCTGCTTGATTTTCGTCATCTTTTTTAATCTCGCAGGACCAGAAAAACCCCTGGCACATAACTGTCCACAGTCGGAGTTATGACAACAAAAGGGCTTGTAATCGGGAAAAGTTCTCAGTGCCCGAAAACCCTTTTGTTTTTCCCACATGACACATAAATAACTGCAACTGGTCAGCCTCTGTTTTAGCTTCCGATTCGGATGCGGATTCAGCAGCCTCAGCTGCTCTGTTAATTGAATCATTAGGGGTGTGGAACCAGAGACAATGCCTCCATAATCATTATGAGTGATTGCAGGCACAGCCAAAAACAAAGGACCCGACGACCAGTCTAAAATGTATTTGAGTAAGTCACACCCAGCTGGCCATTTGGTCGTGTAACTCCAGATGCAATTCCCTTGTAATCCTCTCAAGGGGTTGCCTCAAAAATAGGGAACCACTTGAAAAGCGGGTTTAAAGTCTGCAGTTTCCCCTGCCCCTTTTCCTTTGGCTGATCCACAAAGTCGGAGAGGATGTGACTTGAGGATTTTCCAGACTGATACACTCCGTTGCCCTCGCACGGGTCAATAACTTCCTCCAGAGTGCAATGGGTATTATTTTTGGAGAGTGCATAGGTCGTGGGCTGCAAAGCGGAAGAAGTTCCTATTTTTACTTGTCTGATTTCACTTTGAAAATAACTGTGCCGTCATTTAAATAATATTTTATGCTATGCAAAGGTCAATAAAAATTAAAAAAAAAAAGAAGTTACAAAAGTTTTTTTACAACCAACTATGTTTTTTCCTCACCCAAAACGAGCTAAGCTCGTCCTTTCAGTGGCCCAGCTGTTGTATAAGCTCGGTTTCACATCACATCCCAGAATCCCAGCGTCCTCAGTGTCAGTTTACTGCGGGGATATCATGTCAACGCTTTGACTGGCATTTAACTTGCCCTTGTCCAGGCTGCAACATTTAAAGGGCTTAAAACTTTAATTAAAAGGCGCAGGAGCACAGCTGGGTCCTTTAGCATTTGATCTATGCGCTGACAGGACGAAGACGTCGTCGGTTCCCAGTGTCTCCAGTGTTCTCAGTGTTCCCAGTGCATTCCGTAATCGGATACTTTTATTGCTGAAAGGATAAACCGCAAACTGCTGTGCACGACCATCACATAATACATTTTATAAGAATTTCTACCCCGCTCACCTCCTCATTCTCATTCTCATTCCCTTCATAAGCAGCTTAAAGTCGCTGCCTGCATCGAAACTTTACGACAGTTGTAACGATTCTACGTTATTTTTTTTATATATTTTTACTTTGCTGGCTTTTTTTGTTTCAGGAAGTGTCGCCTTTTGTACTGAAGGCTGATCGCAAATAAAAATATTCCTGACTGGCAATAAAATTGATGGATTCGCTGCGCAGCGAGCTCAATAAAAAAATATGGGGAGGCGCTTAAGCCAAAAATCAGAAAGACATTAAAGTCGGGATCCCGGGACTCCCGATTACCGATTCCCAGACAGGAAGTGCTTATTTAACACACCTCGAGATAGCGACTAAGTACATTAAAGCGTTACTCGGCCATTATTCAAATGCTGGCCGCAGTAAGCACATTAAATGGGATTATGCATGGGCAATAAAGCGAACCGAGCAGTCTCCATTTATTCCACATATGTATTATGCAAAGTCGATACCCGATCCTCGCCTGCATTTCGGTGGTGGCAGGGCTCTAAAGGGTTACAATCTGTAAACTCCTCGCTTACACATCATCTGCTGTCTGTGTCTGTCCGTTTTGCAAATACCTTTGTCTTCAGTCGTCCTTTGAATGCAATCGTCGCATCTTAAGTAGCTGCCAAATTCAAAATAAAGGGGTTGCGCCTGGGTGTTGTAATAAAATGTTTACAAATTTCTGCAAAATGATTTTGCATGTGCCAAATTGAATGGTGAAAAGTTCTCAGTTGATTTATCGCTCAATGAGTTTGTCCCGACTCCCGAGGTGGGAAAGTCTGTTTGATGGCTTATTTTAAAAGAAGGGAAAATCTGGGGGAGGAGTGAGAACATTTTCTTAGCTTATAAGTGGGAACATAATTGCAAATTTTTTTAATTTTGGCTGGGAAAGATTAAATAATATGGAAAATATCTCTGAGTCTTATAGAAATACATTAACTGTATACATTTGATCATGACTCCTGCGCCTTAATTTGTTTGCACATTAATTACATTTTGATAAGTAACTTTATCTATTTGTTTTTTGAATTAAATGTTACTTAATTAAATGTTTCTTAAGAAAATATTATAAACAACCAACTTTATCACATTACTTATCTTACTGTTTTTCTCTCACCACAATTTACCAAAATTTGATCTTGGACTTTGTAAATTTTCCCAAAGACCAAATGCTGAACCCATTAATCTGTGTTGAATGAAATTTGAATAGTCAAACCCTTTTGGCCATAATGAAAAATGACTCCCAATTGAAAAATGACTCTAATCGCGGCCCATATGCAAATTTACGCCAGAGACAAAAACCGAGAACTGAGAAATATGTCCCTAGATATTCGCGCATTAATTACAAACGCAATATTTACAAAACAAATGTGTCGCTTTATGCAGTCTCACTGCAGAGTGAAGAACATAAAGAAAGGGAAGGGAGTGAGACAGCTGTCCGCTGTCAACCCCTTGGAGTGACAAAATTACAAGGATTACAACTTAATTTCGACTTCCAGCCCTTTGGGTTGAGTTCTTGCTGGAGTGCTGGACGGGCACTTGGGCATTTACATACATAAATCTCGGATCTGTTCGTCTCTTGTGCTGCAAAAGACACTCGAAATAGTTGAAAATATTTTGTCGTGCCCTCCATTGTTTTGCTGTTTTGTACAGAAGAGTGGAGTGAGAAAACCCCTTCTTGAGATCCAGGTAAGTCGGCATTTGCATTTCCCTGACAGCTCTCACAGTCCTTTCACACCTTTCGGGAGTTTGGGTGGATGTGGATGTCGATGTCCCTTTCCGATCTCACACTCCACTGCGTTTGTAAATATTTTGATTGCATTCGGTGGGATTCTTGCTGTTGCTGTTGGGGAAAAGCTGTTGCAATGTTAGTTACCAATTAGCAGCAGCAGTTGCCTGGCAGCGGCAAACGCACTCACCTGTGGCCAACTGTCCACGCCCTCGTAGCTGCAACAATTCCATTGCAGAAGCCTCAGGGCCAAATCAAAATTGCAGCCAGCACTTCCTTCGGGGTATTTCATTCGAATTCAGGTAACTCAGGTAACTTCCCCCGGTTTCACACGTTATTCACTGAGCATAAAGCGGCGTATTTGGGCCAGAAAAAAAACATAGGGGAAGACCAGCAGCAAAACACTTGACCAAGTCGTGGATGCCAAAAGCCAAGTCGCCCAAGCGTTGGATTTGTAACGTATTTTCCGTTTACAAAAGGCAGAGGGGACACTTCTTTAATTGTTCAGACTGTTAACATTTACGCTGCGCCTTCTTCTGTTTCTCCTTATAAATAGTAAGTAGATGGTGGCTGTGCGATAAAACACATTTTCCCAGACAATTAAAGTGAGGGAAAGACTCGTCATTTAGTGGCAATAGAACTGAGATGTTGATCGCCATAAAAGATATATTTTTTTCTCGACAAACGCAATATGAGACACTGGGTTAGCAGCGTTCCTGGTGGTAATGGGTCAACAAGGAGCGGTTTCCACCGCCTGGGGATAGTTTAAGGAACAATTGTCGCTTCTGAAAGGAAGCGGTATATTAAAAAAGGAGAACAAAAGTGAGAAGTGAAATTAATGCAACGGACGTTGCACGACTACTTTCAATTTCATAAGGAAATTAGATTGTTTGTTATTTAATGTCGAAATATTTGTTTTTCGTTGGTTTAACATAACAATAAAAATATATATAAAATATATATTTGAAAATCAATATTTTATTTTAATATAGAACTCATTTTATGAAAATTTATATCAATTCAATTTTTAAAGTGTCCTGAAAATATGTTGTTAATAAATTTGAATAGTTTTTGTACCTACATTACAAAATAAAATACTCAAAACCATTTGCCAAATTTAAAAATAAACATTTCTACCCCGAAACGTTGACAGCACAGAAATTAATAGTGGCAGCAGTTTTTTGTACCAGTTTTCATATTCAAATTACATTCCAAATTGATTAATGGGTGAAAATTTGCATAGGGATGATGCGGTGCCATATGTGAGGAGGCTTAATTAAGGAAGGTAGGAATGTTTGCCACTCTCCCCCGAACTGCATTGAGTATATCTCGTCAATAGCACGCGATGCAGGACATTTGGAGAAACAGATGGGCAGCAGGCACCCCCGCTTAACACACTTTCCACTGCCAGCAGGATCAGTATGCTAATTTGTACAGAATTTCGGGCTTAACCACGCGACAAGGACGAACAACACACCGCACGCGATAAAGTCCGCGGCTAGTTTTCACTCCTATCGAGATCGGACTAAAATTAGATCACCCAAAAAGGGGGAGAAATTCTAGAACGGGAGCAGAAAGTATTTTGCGCAGCTGTAGGCGTAAATTAAAATGCATTTTACGCAACTGTTCGACGAGATCCGGGTTCCAGATCCCGCAGCTGTTGCCCTTTCAATTTTCCTAATGGCACGCTCTCAACACTTGAAAAGGACTCGAAAAGGACACCCCCGCCGGACGGAAAAATGTTTTTCGTGGAAATTTACGCATTTTCATGCTCGACTACCGTTGAACAGAGGGAACTCCCGAACGAAAATAGATTAGCCGCCCTCAAAGGATATTGAACCCATCAAGGACACGGACGTAGGGACACCAAAGGACTTTGGGTCAGTTAGAGAGTTAGACAATCGCTGAGGGGCGCGTGCCACGATCGGAGTTTCTGCCCAGGATAATTGTCTCAAGTGCCGACAGATTGATGACTGGGTATTTCTATTGCAGGATTTCTTTCAGTTTAGGGCAAATGGGTTGGATAATTATTTATTTCGCTAAGAAATTGGAGGTAAATAAAGTGAAAAAGAAATTCAATTCATATTTTTTGTTATTATTTGCTTGTTTGATTTTATTTTACTTGAAATCTTACCCACCTTTTTCAAGAAGAAAATAAATGGATTGAAAATCGCGTTAAACAAACTAAATACATTTGTTAATGTAACATAATTGAATGAATTTAAAAACGAAATAATTTATTTTAATAGAAGAAAAACCGGCGAAAGTATCTTTTTATTATAAGTACGATAATTTTGGAATTTTCCTAAATACAAATTGATCCAAAAACGTAACATTTAAGAAGTTAAGTTTTATTTTGAAGTTTTATTTTTACCCAGCACAAATAATTGACAAGTTAACTATTTTTGTAAGTCATTGGCATAAAAATACATTTGAAAATTTGTATAAACTGACGTTCCCCTTATAATTTTTCAAATAGATTTAAAAATCGCGGTAAAAAGGACTTTTTCAACACTGATTAACGGCAGCCCTGGCAGGATTGAGTCTTTGCTAAATTCCCAAGCCAGGGACAGCCACGCGTTAGTGCAAATACTGGTATAATTCCACACCCGAGCCCTGGTCACGTTGTTCGTCTGCCAATTCCACTAGAGCTGGAGAACAATCGATGGTGGGACCATCGATGTTTTTCGATTGTTTTAGAAAAACAATCGATTAACTATCGATGGTTTTAAACAAATAAAAAAAATAAAAAAAACGCCAAAAATGTATATTTTTAGATCAAATTTTGTATACATCAAAATTCTAATTAATAAACAACAACTTGTCTACAGTTTTGGACTTCAGCGCGCATCGACGGTCTGAAATTTTCTGTCCTGCCTTTCTAAAAGTTTTTTCAGATATTCTTTAGCAATGGCCTTGAAGGCTAGAAAATCATTATTGCTCATCTGAAAGCGACCTTTTTGGTTAATCGTACACATAATTATATATGTCTAATACTTACTTTCCAAAATTTGTATGGTTACTTGCTCTAATTCTTATTTTTTTGTTCAAAGTACTGTCGCATAAAATAATCGATAGTGAGAAAAAACAATCGACTTTCACGATGGTTTGAGACAATCGATACTATCGATGTTTCCATCGATTGTTCTCCAGCTCTAGTTCGTCTGCCAATTCCACACTACCGCGGTCACACTGTTGCGAATTCTATATTGCAATTTCGATCGTGTTCCGTTTTTGGGTGTGCGTTGTGTGTAATATCGCCGGAACCAGGCTCTTCCGGGCCAAACAGACAGCAAAAGCAGGGAAATCAGTAAACCAGACGCTTCGTGCGAACGTGTGTGCGCGTGTTGTGTGTCCGTGTGTCCCCTGACCGTGTGCAGTGCCCAGAGCAGTGTGCGTGAGCGTGTGCGAGAGCGAGCGGTGCAGCCGTTTGGTTTTCGCAAACATTTCATCAAACAGCGAAATTCGAAGGCAATGTCGAGCGGCGGTCAGCAACTGATGGCCGATTCGCCAGCCTGCAGCAGCTCCGCCGACCACTCGCCCCTCGCCAAGAAGCGGCGTTTGGAGCTGGAGGAGCAGGCGATGCTGATGGGCGAGGAGGGCGAGGAAGCCGGCGGAGCGACCAGCAGCAGCAGCAACAACTACGAAAATCACGACAAAGCAGCAGGCGGCGTTGACATTTCGAGCAAGTGCCAGAGCGGGATGGCCAGAGAGCAGTGCGTATCGTCGTCCACCTCTGACACGTGTGCGGTAAATGCGACTACGAAGCGAGCGAAAGAGCAGAAAGCAAGTGGCGACAACGTTATTAGTACTTCATCGGCGGTGGAAAAGGTAAATAAACTAATATGATCTTATGTGGCTTTTTAAGGACAAAACAATTGGATAAAGTGCTTGTCATCGGATAAATATCAACATGTATTTGACATTTGCTGTCCCTTTTTAGCCGCTCTCCCGCTGTCAAATTCTGCTCTCTCTCTCTCTTTGCCGATTATCATCGTTTTTGTTCTGACTCCCCATACCGATAGTCACGCTATGTTAACTCCCCATCTTTGACTATGTTAGCTTAACAGACATAAACAATAATAACATTTCGGACTAAAAAAGTAGAAATTCGAGGGAATTTTGAGTCATAAATACAAAATAATGTCTTCCGAACGAAAATTCCACCTTTCAAAGGGTAGTTAATGCACGTATTCGACAGAAGGCGACATTGGGTACAAGGTGCAAATGCTTTAAGCCACAATTTGAAAACCCAGAATTATTAAAATCATTGCAAGGTTATCAACAATTAATTTAAATGCTGCAACGTGGCGTATTTTCAATAAAAGTATAAAAAAACCATCGATATTCTGTTACTGAGCCCAACGATAAAAATAATTATTTTTCCAGAAAATATCGAAATACTCACATCCCTACTTTTTCTCTTCCAAAAGGAAAGAAGCAGCAAAAGCAAGCGGAAGAACCTGGACACCGAAGCCTCCTCCTCAGCCAGTTCAAGCTCCTCCTCCAGCAGCCACAGCAACAACGTCAGCTCCAGCAACAACAACAACAGCAGCGAGAACAGCAATAGCAACAGCACCAACAGCAATAGTCGGCATCCCGGAGGTAGTAGCATGGCTGCCAACAATGCCGCCGCCGCTGGCGGAGACATCGATGAGTCGCTGTACTCGCGCCAATTGTACGTCCTGGGCCACGACGCCATGCGCCGGATGGCCAACTCGGACATCCTGCTCTCTGGACTGGGAGGACTGGGCCTGGAGATTGCGAAGAACGTGATTCTGGGCGGTGTGAAATCAATCACCCTGCATGACACAGCAACTTGTGGGGTATGTGTTCTACGTTCCGTTACGTTAAGTGAAGGAGAGTGCGAAAGGGGAGTGCGGGTAAAAATCGATAATTTTCCTCGGCATGCAGAGTGCGCGGGAAATGCATGGGAGGGAAAACAAGTTGGTTCAGCCCTGGTTTAAGTGATTCACACAGAGTTTTCCAGCTCGCGAAATTAGGTTAGGTTATCTCTATTCCCTAGCCTTTTGCTGTTTAATTTTCTTTCTTTTTCTTCTATTTGCGTCAAAATGTCTGCGCCATGCGAAAAGTGTGCGAGCGGGACGACCGTATGGTGTGCGCATAGCGGGGCTGCAATTGTTTTTGCATTCCCTTTTGTGGCGGCCATTCGCTTTTGTTTAATACTCGGAAACGCAACAAATATTCTTTTGTTAGTCATAATCCCCCCACCCCTCTCCTCACTCCTTGCTTATTTCACCACTGCACTTAATTAACGATGTTGTGAATTTGCAGCTCCATGACCTGTCGTCGCAGTTTTATCTCACGGAGGCCGACATTGGCAAGAACCGCGCGGAGGCCTCCTGCGCCCAGTTGGCCGAGCTAAATAGCTATGTGAGGACTCTGTCCCACACAGGACCCCTCACGGAGGAGTTTCTCCGCCAGTTCCGCGTGGTGGTGCTCACCAATTCGGACGCAGAGGAGCAGCAGCGGATCGGCAAGTTCGCCCACGAGAACGACATTGCCCTGATCATCGCAGAGACGCGGGGACTGTTTGCCAAGGTGTTCTGCGACTTTGGAGAAAACTTCACCATCTACGACCAGGACGGCACCCAGCCGGTGTCCACCATGGTGGCCAGCATCACGCACGACGCCCAGGGAGTGGTCACCTGCCTGGACGAGACGAGGCACGGCTTCAACGACGGCGACTATGTGACTTTCTCGGAGGTGCAGGGCATGCAGGAGCTGAACGGCTGCCAGCCCCTAAAAATTACTGTTCTGGGGCCCTACACCTTCAGCATCGGGGACACCAGCAAGTTGGGCGAGTACAAGAGCGGCGGAGTGGCCACCCAGGTGAAGATGCCCAAGACGATCAGTTTCAAGCCCCTGGCGCAGGCGCAGCAGGAGCCAGAGTTCCTGATCACCGACTTTGCTAAGCTGGAGTCCCCAGCCACGCTGCACGCCGCTTTCAATGCTTTATCCTGCTACCGGAAGGCCAACAATGGGGCTTTGCCTCGTCCCTGGAACGAGGAGGACGCCAACAAGTTCCTGGAGGTCACACAAGCTGTTAACTCCGAGGTGGACGACAAGTTGGTGCTGCAATTCGCCAAGATCTGCTCGGGCAATACCTGCCCGCTGGACGCGGCTGTGGGTGGAATTGTGGCCCAAGAGGTGCTCAAGGCCTGCAGCGGCAAGTTCACCCCTATCTTCCAGTGGCTCTACTTCGACGCCCTGGAGTGTCTACCCGCGGAGGGAGTGTCCGAGGCAGATGCACAGCCCGTGGGCTCCCGCTACGACTCCCAGATCGCCATCTTCGGCCAGAAGTTCCAGGAGAAGCTGGCCGACGCCAAGTGGTTCATTGTGGGCGCCGGTGCAATCGGTTGTGAGCTGCTCAAGAACTTTGGAATGCTGGGATTGGGCGCCGGCAAGGGTCAGATCTTCGTCACCGACATGGATCTCATCGAGAAGTCTAATCTCAACCGGCAGTTCCTGTTCCGGCCGCACGACGTCCAGAAGCCCAAGTCCATGACGGCAGCTGCTGCGATCAAGCGCATGAACCCGGATGTGAATGTCACAGCCTACGAGCTGCGCGTGGGTCCCGAGACCGAGAAGGTCTTCTCCGAGGACTATTTCGGCAAGCTAGACGGCGTGGCCAATGCCCTGGATAATGTGGACGCTCGTATTTACATGGACCGGAAATGCATCTTCAACCGCATACCGCTGGTCGAGACCGGCACGCTGGGAACCCTGGGCAACGTCCAGGTTATTGTGCCCTTCGCCACCGAGTCGTACAGCTCATCGCAGGATCCCCCAGAGAAGAGCATTCCCATCTGCACGCTGAAGAACTTCCCCAACGCCATCGAGCACACACTGCAGTGGGCGCGCGACGCCTTCGAGGGCGTCTTCAAGCAGTCTGCAGAGAACGCTGCTCAGTACATCGCCGATCCGCAGTTCACCGAGCGAATTGCCAAGCTGCCGGGTATTCAGCCTCTGGAAATCCTCGACTCTATCAAGGTGAGTCGATGATAAATCTATTTTATCCGGAAATTCTTACCTTTCCTTTTTAAACTTTATAGAAAGCCCTGATCGACGACAAGCCCAAGAGCTTTGCTCACTGCGTGGAGTGGGCCCGTCTCTACTGGGAGGACCAGTATTCCAACCAGATCAAGCAGCTGCTCTTCAACTTCCCACCCGACCAGGTCACCTCCAGTGGTCAGCCGTTTTGGTCTGGACCCAAGCGCTGTCCTGATCCGCTGGTCTTTGATGTGAACGACCCCATGCACCTGGACTTTGTGTACGCTGGGGCCAATCTGCGAGCGGAGGTCTATGGCATTGAGCAGGTGCGCAATCGCGAGACGATTGCCGAGCTGGTACAGCAGGTTAAGGTAAGTTTTTCTAAGATTTCTATGTAGAAAATGTTTCTAAAGTATTACGTCTCCAGGTACCAGAATTCAAGCCCCGTTCGGGTGTGAAAATCGAGACTAACGAGGCAGCTGCCGCTGCTTCGGCCAACAACTTCGATGATGGTGAACTAGACCAGGACCGCGTGGACAAGATCATTACAGAGCTGCTCAAGAACGCAGACAAGGGCTCCAAGATCACACCTCTCGAATTTGAGAAGGACGACGACAGCAACTTGCACATGGACTTTATTGTGGCCTGCTCCAACCTGCGCGCCGCCAACTACAAGATCCCCCCAGCCGATCGCCACAAGTCCAAGCTGATTGCGGGCAAGATCATCCCTGCCATCGCCACCACCACGTCGGTGCTCTCTGGACTGGCTGTGCTTGAGGTGATCAAGCTGATCGTGGGCCACCGAGATCTCGAACAGTTCAAGAATGGCTTCGTGAACCTCGCTCTGCCCTTCATGGCTTTCTCCGAGCCACTGCAGGCCGCCAAGAACACCTACTACGGCAAGGAGTGGACGCTGTGGGACCGCTTTGAGGTGACTGGCGAGCTGTCGCTGCAGGAGTTCCTCGACTACTTCGAGAAGACCGAGAAGCTGAAGATTACGATGCTGTCGCAGGGTGTGTCCATGCTGTACTCGTTCTTCATGCCCAAGGCCAAGTGCTCCGAGCGGCTGCCGCTACCCATGTCGGAGGTGGTGCGTCGTGTGTCCAAGAGGCGCCTCGAGTCGCACGAACGATCGCTGGTCTTCGAGATCTGCTGCAACGACGTCGAGGGAGAGGATGTGGAGGTGCCCTACGTCCGCTACACGCTGCCCTAAGCCCATAAATATTCCTAATTTAACCATTAAATTATTTTACGATCCCGTTTTGTCGTTCGTTGTCGTGCAGCTCTGAACAAGAAGTTAATGTCTAGCTGTTTGCATTTTAACTCTCACAACACCACTACGAGGAGCAACCCAGATCTAGAAATTATATATTATGTGTGTGTATCCTCTAAGGAATGGCAAAAGAATTCGCATCATACGAAATACAAAGACTCGACTTAAAGCAAAAATTTACTGCATCTGAAGAAACTCTCTGCTCAGCATAGTTGTAAAAGTAAAGAATTACGTTTACGCATTGAGTAATTGGAAATTGAAAACTGAAGGAGCTAGGCGGAAAATTTCACACTTCACTCATATATTTTTTTTATATGAAAGCATAAACTAATTACATCATTGTATTAAAAAGGAGAAAAGCAAATGAATAAAGCTGTATATTTCATATGGTAATCGTAATGGCCCCGCGAGATTACTCGGATAATTTCCAGCGCTTGACGTCTGTAATCTCATTTGCCCCGACCCGTCAGTTAAGAACTTAAAATTGTAATGCACACTGCTCTGTGAGTGAAGTATATAAGGGATGCCATCTATCAGTTGGCAGAAAGTTACGTGACACAATTAAATATTTTATGCCCTCTCAAGACGTTTATGCCACTCCCACACTTTATACCGCCCCCAGAGGAGGCTGCTCTGCCCTCAGCTGCCACCAAAGTGCAATTGGCAAGTGCCTGCCGTAAAGTTGCGCTGCATCCGGAAAGGACAGGAAGAAAGGAAAGCGGGTGCAGGGCAGGGCGTCTTATAATTAAATATTACACGCAATGCAACTGAAGTATGGCCAAAGTTATGCAGCCTCTGTGGCTTTTCGGGAAACTTGCCTGAATTATGCAGTTAATGAAACAAACAGGCAAAGTGCGTGTGGAAGTGGCCGAAATGGATAGACATGAAGCCCCCATGGAGTTGAGGGGGATCCTGAAGTAGGGCTTTGTTTCAATTTTGCACAGAGCATGTGTTTTAGGCAGGCTAATCAAAGTTTAAGCTCGTTTTGGCCAGCATTTTGATAGGAAGACATCCTTAGGGTAAGTCTTAGTCTTAGCTTGTATTTTAACTTAAAAATCTTATTTCTGAGCCCTTCTTATTACTACAAAAGGATTATTCATAGACTCTTCTTGTGTTAATTCCAATCCCAGCTTAAACTGCACTTCTTAGTCATTAATACGCAGTCATGTGGAAATTTGGGAATTGTAATTCGATCTCGTATTCAACCAGGAATATGTACATACATGTGCACATTTAAAATGCTTTCTTTGTTGTGACTGTCGTCGCTTTCTGCGTAATTTGTATGGATGAGCCACTAGCAGATACTCAGATGTAAATCTCTGCTCTTTTTTGCCCATGCGAATATGAATATAGTGTGCGTCAGCTTTTTGGCTGATGATCGGCGGACAAGCGCCACAAATCCCAGAGGCTGTTGACTCATGGGAAAAAGAGGGTCGCTGGATGGTTTTTTATGTTTTCATTTTGGGAAGCACTCACCCATGGAGCCGCTTCGAGGTGTGAAAAAAGAATGCTAGTTCGTAAATTTTAAATCGAATTTGGAGCTTATCTGGACTTCTGATCGAGCTAATGGGTACGGGTTCCCCAGAGATCGAGGGTAGGGCATCAAAAGTTCGTTTAGCACCAGCCAAAAATTAAAATCTTTTGTTTTATGGCCGGCAACCTGTTGGCGGGTATACCATTTTTCGGTTGACGGCTCGACATTTCTCATGCAAATCGGATGTGGAATTTAAATTTGTACTTGCTGCCATATAATTGTTTACTCTTTTTTGCCATTGAGTGAGCGAATTCAATAAATTCCCAGTTGGCCGTGTGACACTTTTCGTGCGATAATGAGCCAAACTCCGCCGAATGTGATTAATGAACATGTTTGGGTGGCGATTTCCCAGACGGACACTTCAAGGCGATTAAGAGAGCATCGCACGAATCCAGGGAAAGCGGAGAGCCAAGTGCACTGGATGCATATTTTAATTAATTACTCGGATACAGATACATCTGCTTGGGGAAGGTCAATTGGGCTGGCATTTCCTGCCCACTTTAGCGACACTTGGCCACAAGCCGCCTTCCGTGCGTCATGCTAGAAAGTTTTTGGGGCTGTGCTTGTGTAAAACACAATTAGTAATTGCTTTGATTTCCTGCCTGTGGAGGAACGTGTTCGATTTCGCACACCTGGGAAATGGTAGTATGTAAATCGCATGTCCGAACGGTGGGTGCTGCTGGGTGGGTGGTACAAGTGCGCACTTCCATTTTAGATCGCTCGAACATACACCTCAAATTGAGTCATCAAGGAGATTGCACAATGGGAAGTGAGATCTGCCAGGCAAAACAGCTACACTGCGCTTAAAACTGGTTTCTTCAAAATGAAAAATAATACTAAAAACGGAGCTGAAAAATACAAGAAGGTGAAATATTACCTTTCTTAAGTCTTTTAGTTTGTTTTTTAAATTTACATAGGTTTTTATAACCCTGAAACATTTAGCTTAGTGTTTTTTAACACCACCTTTTTCCGAGTGTAGTCACAGGAACGCTGTACAATTGTAGGAACGCATATAAATAAATAAGTTTTGCCATATCGGCCAGACGTCCATGCATACACCACCCACACAAATAATACAACACTACACAAGTAGAGGCGACAGGCGGACGCAGCGAAGATACCCGTGCTCAAACCCCTCTCCGAACTGGGGAAAACATACCCCCCATTTCACCCGACTCTACCAGACGACACTTCTCCATAATTGATTTGTCACGAACTTGCGCCGGGCAATCTAAAATCGAGGACGGACTGTGGTGGATACTCCCGACTACTTACATGGCCCAAGTTGGAAAGAAAAGTAGATACGCCTATCAGCCGAATGCACACATTCGCGGAGAAAGGCAACAAACAAGATAGTGGCCCACTGAGTCACTGACATCGAAAGTTACTAACCTTTCGTACATCTTATGCTGTCGCATTATCAGAAATCAGCGTATTTTTTCCATCCGCAGGAAGCGGCCGATAACTCAATGCGATCCTGACCATGGCAACTGGAGTGGCAATATTTCGAGTGTTGATGACATGGAATACTTCACACGAAAGTTGCGTAACCCTCCCATTGAGTAATATGTAATAATAACACCTTCGAAATGATAAGATTTTCTCTGATATCAATGGCATAATAAAATTTCCCAGTTCTTACGCACCTTTGTGGGCCTGACCATGTGTCATTGTTACTTTATTTGGGTCAACTGCAGAGCACAAATCGGTTTTGCATTCAATTTCGTGTCCAATTAGCACTTGAACCCAAGACCTCAGTCCAAGTTCTGAAATAACCGGCAAGTTGTTTCGGATATCTGTGGCTACAGTGCAGATCGCTATAATAAGATCTTCTGCCTTGTCAAATGGTCAAAAATTATTACAAAAAATACTTGAACCTAAGAGGATTATTATTGAAAGGGTCTGTAAACACAAGCTTAGGTAATTCCGAGAATGATCCATGCTTCACTAAAGTTTTCAAACACTAATCCTATAATGAAACGCACTGTACCCAGACTGAAAATAAGCTGGGGTTATTGGTTTACTCTTGATCTACGCACATACAAAACGTAAATTTGTACGACTTTTGATCTAGTCATCAATATACAAGATCAACTTGTATCTGTTGATGATTGGTTATGATTAAGTGACAATAAATTGAATTTAAATGGACACGGATCATGATGACCATAGAAAAGAAAATACACGCACACGAGTTTATCAAGGTGCTTTTTTATCAATGACTATTGGGTTTTTCCAAAAGATTGATAAAGGTTGTGAGTAGAGTACTACGGTGAGTAATCGGAATCGGTCAACGGCCGGATTCGTGCGTAAATTGATTATTTCATTCAAAAATAAAACCGGTTCGGTCATTCAGGCACTAAAAATATGATATGTACATATGTATGTATTCATAAAAACCCCCCGGCATTATATTGTATTTTAATTTACTTTCTGGGTTTTATCTCAAACAGGCATTGCCAATATTTTGTTTATAAACTAGAAGAAGTTTAATTTCCAAAACTCGAATCACTTTTTTAAATACTTTCATCGTTTTAATTAATGGATAGAATATACATAATACAGATAATAAATTAAATAGATTTACTTAACTAAAAGCTTATAGATTTCCTCTAAGTCAGATTAAATATTAAGATTGATCCATTGATAAATACTTTATGAAAATATCAAATCCAAAATGATCTGTCTTTTTTTATTGGCCTTTTTAAAAGAATTGGCCCATCCATCATTATTATTCGCCATCTGCTTTGTGTTTCATTTATTGTGCAATCGAAAAGAGAGTGGCGCCAATCTTGGCAGCAGAGTGTTAAAACTGACACTTTTTTGGGTAGCATAAAGCATAATTGGAGATCGCTCTTAGGTGCTCTTAAATAAGAGCGGGAGGTTGGAAGAGCGCGAGCATTACAAGTTGTAATTTACAAGTAAGTGGGGTCTTATCCTGGAAAAATCTTCCAGTTACAGTACTCCCCAGCAGCGATCGATCAGTGATTTTCTCGCGCTCTCTTTCCGCGAGCGAAGAGAGTGGCTCTTTGTGCGCCAATGGCAAGTCGCTTCACGTCGCCACAAGTCAACACAAGTCTACACAGTCACTCTTTGTCGGTCGCTCAAAGCGGTTTAACCGCTCGGTGGTGTAACGAGACTTTTCAGCTCGAAACGAAACAAAAACAGAATTAAATAAGTGAAAATAAAACAAAAATACCGAGATTTATGCTCACACGAAACACGAATAAAGAGAGGCGTGCAGTTGTTGTTGTTGCTGCATCACCGCCCACTTCTTCTCGCGAACAAAGCGGAAGCGGGTAACGGGAATCGGTGTCGGGACTATACTAAAAAATAAAAAAACGAAGGAACAAGGAAGGCCAGTGCTCCTTTGTGAATGCATTGCGTGCTAATTAATTGTGTTTTTTTGTGCCCTAGTGGCTAATGTGCATTTAATAGTGCCACTGTCTTGAAACCAGCCCAGCCCATTTCTACGCCCCCTGCTCCTGTTCCCCATTTCGTATGCGTCATATGTAAAAGAGCGGAAAAAGGGCGAAAAGGAGAGAGAGCCACCAAAAGAAGCAGTGGCCACAACAAAAACAACTTAAACACAAGAACAAGAAGCGCAAAACGGAACAACGGTATCGCCCCCCCAACTCCTTCTGTTGTTTTTGTTGCTTCTGCAGCTGTTTATGCTGCCGGCTATTTGTGTGTGCTGCCACTGCGCATGAGTGTGTGTGTGTGTGTGTCAACCCCCGCGGATAGAAAACAACAACGAAAAATAAAATAAAAAAGTGAAAAGTTCAATTCTCCATTACCATTACGAATTGTTAGTCTAGCACATCAATTAATTAAGCCTCGACAAAGAAAAATATAAATTATCCACGGATCGCAAATGATCAGCGAGTGAGGAAAAGTGCAAAGTTGTTGTGTTCTTTTTTTAAAAAAAAAGAGAGCTAAAGAAATGTGTTCCACATGTGTCACCAGCCCCAGTCGGCTCGCCGTCCTGCTCGCACTCGTTGCCCTAGGCAGTTGCATCCAGGACCTGCCCCTGCTCCCCGCGAATTCCCCACCCACCAACGAACAGCTGGACATGCAGGCGAACCAGTCCGGAAAAGCCAAGAGCGCCGTCTCCGAGGATCTTATGGTGAGTTTTTAATAAGTCTATTTAAAGTGGTACCTAAGTAAGCTCCTTAGCATAAATAAAATATCATAGGAAAAGTATTTGATTAATTCCTCTCAATCCAAAAGGGCCATAAAGTATTCACTTAAAGAACACACAAATGCAATAAATCAATGCTTAACTGATAATAAATGCTTAAACATTGTTTGGCCCAATTGCCCATTTCAATAAAAATGCATCAATTATTAACTTTTGAACCCCTGGAGCCAGTTGAGTGGTTGAATAAAGAGAGCAAATGCTTGCATAAAAACATGAACTCGCAATGAAAATTGTAATAGCAATTCCTGCTGCTATTGCATAAATAATTAAACATTATGAATATAAAGGCAGAAAAACCAAAATTATATTTTCAAAAGAAGTAAAGAATAGGGGTCAGTAGCAAACATCTGAAAATTAAATCAGCATACAGAAGTAGAGTTCTCGTTGCAGTGGCAGTAGCAGCTTCAGATATTCAATCCGCATCCGTATAAATGGGAGTGGGGGGTAATTTGAGGGGAGTGGTATGAACCATCGAGATAAGGCGGATCCCAAGGCCCCCAACACCCCCTTCTTTCCAGTATGCAGATGCTTATGCTGTGGCTCCTCATGCCTATGACCCCAAAATCCCAAAATGGTCTACATATGCATAAACACTACGAGCCATAGATATACAACTCTGTGTTTGGTTTTTAACAGGAAGGATTTTTAAAGATAATCAATTGGGATGATAAATACTCAAGGATCCATAGGTCATATAATATTCACATATGTGTAATTGAATTAAAGACGCCATAAGTCTGTCCTCTTCTTAAACTATAGAAGGTATAGGAGCACATTTAAAAAGTTCCGAAATTTCAAAGTTCAAAACAAACTTGTTTTAAAATGTGGTTTTTAATTAGGTAATATTTTTATTAAGATAGTATTTTTTTTATTTTGTTTAAAAAGTTGCTTTAAGGTGCTAACATAATGAAACGCAGTGCACATGTGTGCATTCAGACGCCACGAAATGGGGTCCACCAGACTCAGACTGCGGCTTGGCCACTGCCACTGCAGTTTGCAATGCACAATGCACGCTTATTGTTTGGGGCCATGCATCCCAATCCCATGGCTCTTAATGCATTTGTTTTGTCTGGCCCCCTCTTTTCACCACCGCCCCTTTTCATCAACGCCCATGTGAGGCCTTCGCCACTAGGACATGTGCTTGTGGATTGCTGCAGTTAATGAGCGCGGGCGCCTTTTTAATCAGAATAACAAAATATGAGCAATTTACTCACCATATAGTATAGTATGCTGCCCCTTTGTTTTTGTTTTGTGTGCCAAGGAGTCGCGGTGGCATTCTTTAAGGCGCGCCAGGACATTGAACCCTCGCCGCTGAGTCAGCAGCGGAAAGCCAGACATGCGAGGCAGCCAGGATGAACTATTTATGTACTCCGGCAGTCGGCCATTCAGCCATTCAGGCAATTTCAGCTCATATGTACGGCTTGGGCCGAATCTTGGCATTTATTAAAGTGCGAAAATCGTAATTGAAGGGTCTGAACGGTCGGGAAAAAAATATGAAAGATTGAGAGATGTAGGGCGCACGTAAGCCCTGTTCCAAGGACCTAAGGCACCGAAGATATTGGGTATTTTCTTACAACTTAAATAGGTTACGAACTCATAAACCAGTAAAAACCTGTAGGTGAGACTTAAGCACAATAAAAGTTTATAAATTAGCATTACCTTTGGATAACAAGATAGAATTACACCTCCAGAGATACCGAATTAAGGGAAAGTGCCATTTATCTAGGGAACGCTGTTTAGGGAAAGAGGAGTCGAGGTCGTCACCGAGCCCGCATATTGTTTATTTAGTAAGGATATCGAAAGCGATGGATGTCGCCGCTCTTCAGCTGCCCCTTGGATGAGCAGGGCGAACATATGCCATATATATTTATGCCATGTAGAGATAGGTATGTGCTTATGCATATGTATATGGAGCACTATATATAGCGGTGATATGAGCGGAACCGAAAAGAAAAGAACTGAATCCGAGGCGAACCGAGTTGTTGGGACGACGTCGCGTTGCGTTGAGTTGAGTTTTGCTGGGTTGAGTTGGACTGAGTGTCGCCGGCTAGGCGATGCCATGGGATCTCGGTTCAATAAACGCACTCACACACCCCCCCCACACACACACACATCCCCGGATTGTTCGCATACACTCACGCACTCGCGCTTATGAGTGGCGTGTAATCAAATAAATGATGAAAATGGAGCCAAGACGGAGCGTAAGATGCCGTACACGGAGAGAAAAAGGGATTAAAATTGGATCCATAATCGATAGTTTTTTATAAATCTCTTAGGGTTTTAAAACCCTTATATCGAGTGCCTAAAAGTAGGACAACATTTTTAAAGGGACAGATAGGTAAAGGTTTTAGAAACTAAGTTTATCATAATGTTGAGATGTTGGATTCTTATTTTTCTTTTGGGTGTCCTTATTAGAAATTTAAAAATAATTATTTAAATTACTTGCCTGTTATCTGCATTGCTTTATTCAAAAGAGCTTGATTAAATCCGTAAGTTAAAACCGCCGTAGTTTGTTATTTGTTAAAATGATTGTTCTTCGTGTAGTTGTTTTATTCTTTGGGGTGATAGGGAAGGGACAGAAGGAGCAGGGTCACGGCACTGCACTGCGGTTGCATGCCCCAGCGGAAGTAGTCCGGAAAATGTACATACACACATAGAAAGTGAAGTGAAGTTAACTTATCTGCACGCGCACAACCACACGCATTTGCATATCGCCACGCACAACCGTATAGTATATATAAATGTGGATATATCTGTCTGAAGAAGCAGGGCCTGCAGAGGTATATATAAACTCCCGCTGCCACTGACACTGAGACAGGGACAAAAACAGGGACAGAAGGGAAAACTGGGAGGGCGACCTAACAAACTGTTGCAATTTGCTTTCAAGTTTTCGCAAAATTCTAATTGGCACAACTATAGGAAACAGCAGAAGGAAGCGTCGTCATCCGCAGACTTTGGGGACTTTCAACTTTCGTGTTTGTATTTGTAATTGCTATTTGCGGCCGAGGTCTTTCTTCACTTTTTCCCTTCTTTTCTTTTTTCCACTCGGGGGTAGTTGTCTAATGAATTCAGCAGAAGAAAGCACAAAAAAATTTTGGCCAGGAACTGAAACAGGTGTTTCCTGTTCTTTATAGGAATTGAAAGTGATCTAAGCATGTGCATGATTCATTTGAAATTTTTTTTTGTGGATAATGAAAAAACTGTTGAGTTTGTACAAAAACATTTTTGAAGTATGTTTCCAAATATTGGCAGCTGTGAAAATATACGATTTATAGTTTTATAGTATTTTCTTCAATCTCAACATTGAAATTGCATTCAAAGAAATGTATCTTTACTTTAAAAATTATATTTTTTTGGGACATTTTTTTGTTCTTGGAAAAAAGTATTTTTCCAGTAAGAAATGTTTAATTTATTATTCTTGTTCACATGAATCCCTGCAATATTGCTTAACCCTTGGTTTCTTTATTCCCCCGTTTAAAGCAATTTATACATTACAGTTAATATATTCGCCTTATTACTCATTTTTAATTGATCCATTGTCGAGCCCACTGAATTCCTTAAAATTCATCAAATTCCTCCATTTTCGGAATGCAATTAACGCAGTTGCATCTGATGGAAGTCATTCTGAGCATTTTCGTTGATTGTTTTATGGCTTCCTGGTAGGAGGGCCCGGTCCCAGTCCCAGTCCCCGGTTCGAAATCCAACCCTCCCCGATCGGTGGCAATACTTTTATACTTTTATGGGGCACTCAAGACAGGGCAGGGCGGCCCCAAGTTTCTGACAAAAACAATCGGCCACTTAATAGGCTTATGACAATTCTTGGAGCGCCAGTTGCCAGTTGAATGCACCAAGCGGTAACAGTCATAAAGTAGGAGCCAGATCTGATCGTATAATTTTTAAATGCCAGCTCCATAACGATAATCCGAAGCAGGAACAGCGAAACAGTGACAGCGAGGGAGTGAATCGAGTCAGATCCGACTTGGAACAGATTAAATTCGCCGCTATTAATTAACTGGCGACGATTGCCAGGCACATTAAGTTAAGTCAAAGCTGCTGATTCAGTGTTGTATTTTTTAAGGACGGAAAAAATGCAGGGGGGATTTTAATAAATTGAGCTGCACTTTATTATTATTATCAATTACAATAACAGATATTTCCGCTCAAATTGTTGACACGACACTGATGCCCGTTTCTTGCGAATAAATTTCCATTTTTTAAGGTAATTTGTCGGTGAACGAGTGCGCGACCCACTGACAAATGCCGCCTGACACCTGTAAAATGCGTTAATGAGACCTGCCCAGCTAACTGAAATGATTCGAGAGTAGGAAATCCCTGATCACACATTAAGTCAATGACTAACAGCTTTATACGATTTTTAGCGCGTCATGGGAATATATAAATTCATAAAAAGATTTTAATTAGGCGGTGAAATATATGTACATTTAATTTGAAACATGATTCATTGTCATCATAAAAAACATAAAATTAATCAGTTGTACGTGTTTTTTGCAGCTTAAAAATACAGTTCAAACTAACAAAATATTATTAGAAGCTTGAAAATAAAGAAAATAAACAACTGCATTGCACCTTTATTTTTATTTCAGTCCATAAATTTTTATCAATGCCAAATCCTTTGTAAGCCCTCCAACTCTAAAACGAATGTTTTTCATCCATCAAAACATTCCCACTTTTAATTATGGTAGTTTTTTCATGAAACTGCCAATTTTCCACTGACTTTTAACCGAGAGCAAATTTAATCCTGTGAGAGGCAAAGGACTCTGCTCACTGCCGCCCCCTGCTGGCCAGTCATGCAACATGCTCATGCATTCACCTGGCTAAAAAAGCTTTTTATTAAATTTCGCTTTCAATACAATAATGTTGTGGGTGGAGATGCAGTAGCTGCGGGTTGGTTTTCTACTATATTTATTTTTTTAATTGTGTCACGTAGGGAGCCGTAGAAAAAACCTGCTGCCTTTTTAGCTTTGCTTGTTGGCTGCCCAGAAAAAAAAAAAAACGTAAAATAAACTACATCCGATACGTGTTTGTGTGTGTTGTGTGTGCACTGCTGCTGCACACACGCATTGAAATGCAAGAAGCGGAAAAATTTTCGAGCCGAGCACAAGAACAAATAATGCCCAATTTGCATTGGCAAAAGAGCGGAATACAAAAACACCGCTAATACCAACGAGTTGTTTATGCACTAAAAAATATGCACAGAACTAATAGGGAAAAAGGGAGGCTGTATATGGGATTTTATCGAACCCACGATATCCTGTTTTCGGGTGCTTTCATATTATGTTATCTGTTATAACTTTAGTTAGGATTCTTAGCTCAAAGGAAAATCTAATTATCTTGCTTAATATGATATGAAAAGACAAAAGTTTGTTGATACCCATACACCTTAAGTGTTAATTTTTTTTAAATTTTGTATTTGTTATTTAAGTCTGGCTTTTAAGTTCGAAAAAAAAAGTAGGTAATATAAAGACACCATTTTTCATCTCGTTTGCAATAACAACACACTCATTTACCTTACGATTACACGGCATCGAAATTAAAACGTGCTCGATTCAGCTAATATATACAAAAGCAAAAGCAAAGTAAATAGGAAGCATTCTCAATTATTTATACGTTCGAATTATATACTTAATTAAAAGCTGATAACACACAAAAAAGCGTTGCATCGGAAAGGAAACACTCAGCTGGCCGATAAGCCTGCAAGCAGAAGCATCAACAGAAGCCGCCCGATTTCCATTGTTGTTGTCTTATTCATTAATTTTATGTGCCATTGATTGATTTTTAATGTCATTCGGAGGAGGGGGAAAACGGATAGTGAGAGAGAGAGAAAGAGGAGATTGAAGTGTTATCGTCTGGCCGACCCACGCAGCGTATGATTGATGCATTTATGTTGATTTTCCTTCGCTTTCCGCTCATTTTTTCGTTGTCTCCTCGCTGCATTTTATGCATCATTATGGCTGCGTACCCAAAAATATGAGACATTTGTTGTGCATACACAATTCCTGACAGTCTGCCTGCCAGCCAGCGCTCAAACTCAATCTGCATGCACATTAGCCGATGGAACGCCAACGCGGATATGCGGATGCGGACTCCGCTACGGACATCCGGACGTCCGTACGGACAGCCAATCTCTGCGCCACAAACTTTCAGTATGTCCCCAATTTTGGTTAGCAATGTCAATGATTCATGCACACAAAAGGGCCAAGCCAAGAAACTGTAAAAAGCACAGTAGGTGGTAAAATTCTTGGAAAATTGCGGGAGAAACTAATGGATAATATGTTAACATGCTGGGAAAGTATGAGAAATATAATATGTTGCAGGTAAACTTAATGAGATGATGGATTCACCCAATGGCTTGAAATGAACGGAACGAAATATACAGTTTAAATTCACATCATTAAAGAAAACTTTTTTAAAGAATGATTAGAACACGGGCAGCTTAAATAATTAAGTAAAATGAGAAACATCAAAGCTTAAATTATTTCCAAGGGGTTAACCCTTCGATGAACTCAGAAATCCAATACGTTTTATAAAGATTTTATTGGAGCTTTGCTGCTTACTTTAAATTCCTTTGAGTTATCTTGTTAGAATTGTGTATGTGAACGAATTTACTTTTCACTCCCTTCCTTATCTAAAAAATATTATAAAAGTAGGGCACCCAACGATACCTGCAACTTACATACACGTAAATAATATTTAACAGATGTGAATTTATGTTTTTACTATTCGTGCATATCACTCAAGTGAGTGCTGAAAAAAAAAAATAATGCATTATCGAAATTGCACAATCGTTATTGTTATTGTGTGGAAAGTTTCAGCTTTATCTGCTTTGCATTTCACTTAAGCAGAACCCAAGAAGGATTGAAAGATATACACATGAGCATAAGTGGAGGAAGAGAAGGGTAAGAACGATCCGGACGTCCAGCCATTAGCAGAAAACACATGCATTCACATTCACACTTTAAGACCCGTATGCAGATTTGTTCAGTTTCCAACGGTCTATAACGGCAGGAAGAATAAAAGCGCAATAAATCCAAGAGGTTTTCGCTGGCAAAGGTGGAAGTGCATAAATAAATATATATGTATGAACCAAGCAAGAAATTCGTTGGCGTTCTGGAGTTCTAAGAGCGCCACAAAAAGCTGCACAAAAGAAATATAAACAAAATATAAAGCAATTGGATTTGACCCAGATTCATTGCTGCCGTCTGTTTTCGTTGATTTTTCCTTTTTTTTTTTTTTTGGGTTTGTGCTCGCTCGTATTAATTATCACATTTTTGTGCCTCGACGAGCGCTTGTGATTGCAGCAGTAGCACAAAAAAAAAAGAAAACACCATCCAACAATCGGGAGCATATAAAAACAATTTATTTTCGATTTATTTATTTTGGGTTGGCTTTATTTGGAGGGAACCAAAATGCCGAAGAGCACGCGAGCTAACGGGAGTTGTTAAGTCCCAGCAAGGGGTAAACTCCTATAGAATTTTATTCTGCAGCTCAGCAAAACGAGCGGGGAAATGAAAAATCTTTGACATTTTGGCAGAATCAGAAGGCAGAACGGCAGAGTCTTGATTCCTTGACTTGATTTTAATGATGCACATGATGCTGCAGCTGCTTGGCTTGGCCTTTTCCGGCGAAACATCCACATCCACATCCACATCCAACCACTGACATCCAACAAGCCACAAGCAACAACAATGCCAATGACAACGCCTTTTTTGGGAGACATTTGTGCAGCGAGCAGGTTTCCTTTTAAGCGCTGAATGTGCCATCAATTATGCGGCATGTGGCCCGATCTGAGGCTATAAAGCTTCAGCTTCGGATACAGCTTCAGATCCAGCTGCAGTTACGGCTTCAAACTCGGCTCCAACTTCAAAGCCAAAGAAGGTACGAAAGGAACATCAAGACACGTAGGTGTCGTTCTGCGTATGTCAGACATTGCACAGTGCACAGAGCGAAACATCATTATTAGTTTTAAATGAATGAACAATAAATTAAAAACTTTTAAAGTCACTAATCAATTTCAAAACTATATTAAAATTGTCTCACTGTTAGCTTAAGCTGAATATTACAGTTTTTGGATAGCTTCGACTTCTATAAGTAATTTAAAAGGCACACTGCAAGAATTTTGACATGTCTTTATATTTCATTTTTGCCTGTGTTAACATCCAACGCCTTTGGCTACTTACCTGTTCGCCACCGCTTTTTTTAAGCCCAGTTCTCTGAGTCAGCGACATTCCTGCGAACCTCTTTCTCATCTCTGTCTCATCTGCGGTTCAGAGTGCACAAATACAAATATTGACCAGCTCATTTGGGCGTTCGGGGATTTTATTTTTCCGCTTTGCCACCTAATTTTGCTACACTCATCAGCAACTCAACGACTCTTCGGTTAATTTCATCAAACGGTAGTCGTGATGTGTTCAAAAACGGGTTTGCAGTTTGCCAGAAAATTTATGTACATATGCAAGCGAGATGCTTAAACATTGGATATTGCACACTTGGTGGTAATCCAGCTAGGCTGGTCAAAATAATAGCAGCTTGCAGCAGGTTTCTTGCTTTATTTATATAACACACAAGTGGCGCCAAATAACCAGTAGCACCGCAAGAAGATATCATCTTGTCTCAGTGCAAGTAAAATTATTTCAAAACGGGCTGAGATGTATCTGAAAGGGATCACATTACTTGAGGGGAAGAAAGTGCCAAAAAGTTAAAATTGCATATTATTTAGATAGTAAATGCAGACAGTTTTTAAACTATGTAGTTTTTTTTAAAGTAACCAGTTTCTTACTTAATTTTTTTTATAATTTTCTAACAGACCCCTCTTTGGTTTCAAAAGTCCCCTTCCTTAGGCTGCTTTGAAAGCACTCCGACTTATGACTGTAGTTTGAGCTGCTGCAACTGACCAAGGGAATAAAGTTGGTGAAAATACAGCATCCTCAATTGAATTATTAAGCGAATTTATGCATGTTCCCCTGAAAGCAGAAAGCTGATTCCAAACCACGGGCGGTGGGGACTCGATTGGGGTGACAATATATCACAGACCATATCGAGTTTCCGCCGCCTTAATGTTCCGTCTGCAAATGGTCTTAATGTCACAAGTTAAGACAACCTTTTAGCCGGGTTGGTTGGCTGATTGGGTTGTAGAATTTGCATACTTATAATTGGACATGGACATGGAGAGAGAGCCATATGCTGCAGCTATTCCAGATCTCAAGATCTCAAGGTGCTGCATGTCCACATCACACATTGATTTCTGTTTACTTAACTGTCATGCCGAGTCATTGAACGCAAACTTGGATGCTTTGTTTTTGAGCGAAACGGAACAGAGCGCAGTGCGTTGATATAAATAATGATTTATTTGTTTATTGCAAATTGCTCTCAAGCACAAAGCGTAGTTAATCAAGAGTGCAGTTCGCCTTGGAGTCCACAGACTCTTCCACATCTTTGCTATTTACGTCGCCTGCCCGGAGACCAAAACCTATCCTATTGTCTGGGTGCAGAGTGATTGGGACGAGGACCTGGGATAGAAATGGAATGATTGAGGTTTGGGGGTGGGCAGTGGGCAGTGGGCACTTTGACGACTTGTTGCTCGTGGGGCAGCGACAAAGTAAATGCTTCAATCGAACCTGGCGGCTGGCAAGTGCCGAGTATCTCATCACTTTCCCATAAACTCTGGGTCCCATTTCCTAGATGGGGCTGCAAGTTTAATGTAGGATGTGGGCGGTATGGGGGGATACTGCAATTTACGTCCTGTGGTCTAATTAAAGTGCAAGCACAAACACAAACACGGACGCCAACTCAACTTGTGGCAGGTTGAAAGACGGACCACGAGCCATGAGCCATGTTCCATGAACCAACCATTCCATTCGCCAGGCGCATTGAACGTTGCGTGTTTGCAGCTTTGCGGTCTGTTCATTTGATGGTTTACACGGAGAGTAAAAATTATAAGTAATTTGGTACAAAATAGTTACTAAAAATGTGAGTTATCAAAAGCGATTTTCGAGATCTAGCAAATAATAATGATTAAATGGGGCAGCTATTTACTTAAAGTCTTCTGTGCCAATATATTTTGAAATATTTATTAAACTGAAAAAGGTAAAATTAAACTTATTCTTGATTTTACTAAATGATAAAAATAATAAATATTTGGAAGGCAATGTATAGATATTAATAACTAATTATAGTTTGCCCTTTTTTCTCTGTACTGGCGACGATGGAGCCAACAAAGCAACTTTCAATAATATAGTACCCAGCCCTATCTCTCCGCTCTTTCCTTTGGCTTCGTTGCTTTTCTTATCCCACATTAATCAATGTTGATTTCAATTAATTTAACCATCTCTTCACTTTGTCCAGCCTTTTCAAGGAGAGTGTGTGAGTTGAGTGGGTGTGTGCTCTTATTTTATTAAATGTTTTCAATGGTGGGCGTTCCCATCACTCGGAGCCGCTAGTTGGCACATCCTTTTTATTAAAATTCGCAGTCTATAAATTGCCAAGGAGCTGCAGTGGGACGGGCGTGAGTGGGAGTTGAAGGAATGGGAGTGGAAATGGGTGGAAATGGTGATGACTCGAACACATGTTTCAAAAGACGCGTGTGTGTATCCAAGACTTTTATGAGACAGCAACAGGAAATGCATGGAAATGGTCTGGGCTGTGCCCCAAAGTGGGAACGTGTGTATCTTTAAATGGAGCAGGTCAACCGAAGAATGTGGAAGTCTCAAATGGAAATGCAAAAGAATGCGAGTGCAAACAAAATTACCTTTCTCAAGCTAAGAAAAATATTTCTCACTTTCCAAACAAGCTCTCCAAGTTATTTCAACACAAAATGTGTTGTTAGCTTCTCGACTTTAAAACATTTATTTTCTTTAAATTTAATTTTTACGGTAAACCCAATAAAGCCATTAATATGATTGATTTAGGATCCATTTCGCACACTCACTTGCACTAAATTTGTTTGTGGCAAGGACCTGTTGTCCTGCCGACACATTTGGGTCCATATCCTGGCAATTTGGCCCCGATTTCATGCTCTTTGTGGTTTCTGCGTCTTCAGTTTCCTGCTCCTTCTGTTTTTCGCTCCTTTGCGCATTTCCCAGAGTTTGTGGCAGGATCCGAGGCTGTGTCCTCCTTGGCAGGCAGCACATGGCAGTAGCCAGAATGCATATGTTCGGGGGATTGGAGAAGAGCTTAGATGGATGCCCTCGTTTGTTGCAATGCCTGTCATTTTTATAGGTTTGTTTGCCTGCCGATCCGGCGACATTTGTAGGTGGTTTTATTAGCTATGTGTCGCATGTGGAGCAGAGAGTTATGGCCAGCATATGAGCCATTATGATTTGTTTTTGCGGTTTTCAATGCCTCGCCATGGATTTTAAAAAGCAGGGATGTTTAAAATCACACTTTTAAGCTTAAATTTTAATAATTTTTTAATGATCATAAAATATGTATGTTTCAAGTCTAGTTTTGTTATAAAAGTTTTTTAGAAACAAGTTAAAAACGTTTATTTTTTTAAATTAAAAAACAAATTCACAATTCAAATCTTTTTTATCTCCTTTCCCTGTTAATAAAGCAACACCCTTGCCCCTGAATTAATTAAATTAGGCGCCCTGATAAGCCCTTTATTTTTATTTCTCTGTATGCCCCACTCCCGTATAATTATAATCCAATAAAATAATAAACATATCGCCTCGTTCATCGTTCAATTTACTTTCACACTTTCACCAGAGAAGTTTTCCTTGTGACACGCCAACTTAACTAAATTAAGCCCCACAATTATTGGACGGCAGTGGGGATGGGAGGTAAAAGCTATATACACACTCGACTCTAACCCCCGTTCCATTCGCACTTTTCTCAATTGTTTTTTCGTTATTGCTTTTCGTTATTATATTTTGATAACATGATTTTGTTTACACGACAAATACTCACGTAGCAATGTTTTACTGTTATTGTTTCTGATACGATGCGATGCTCACCTCTTTTCTCTCGCCGTTTTCCACTCCACTGCCGCTTTTCTATTAGTCAGAATCATGGCTTGGCCACGTACGTAGACCCCATCCCCCGCTTCCCCACTCCCCCATTTTTCCCCGATTTTCAGACACGTAGCTCGGGCCACAAATTTCCCATTAAAAACGCAAAAGGCCAATGCATAAATGATTGATACCAAAAGGGGAGAAGGGGGAACGTTGTTAAAAGCGCTGGTTGGGGGGTCAAATGTGAGCACTTCCGTCGCTCGAAGACTTGAGCAATTCATTCACATATACCCATCCATTCATAACTACGAATTATAGTTTATTGTCGTCGTAAAATGCTCGCTCGTCATCGAATGGTAAGTTAAGCCTCTGCCATTTGGCACACCTTTCCTAAGTACTGTTTACAGTCCGCAAAGCCTTCGATTAGCCAAATTGACTAGTTGAGTTCGACCGAAAGGAACTCCGTCATTCGGCCTTTACCCCCTCCATTCAACGTTCAGTGGATATTTCTCCTCGATGGACAAGTCTTCCATTCATTAAGAAACTTGAGGCGTCTGCTGTTGTCTCCACTGCCCAGACATTCGGCTTCCGCTGTGTGCCACATTATTCTTCTCCCCACCCACTGATTATACAGGGAAGCTTTCTTAACATGAATTATTAGTTAAATATTATTAATAAAAGTAGACTTTTTCTTGATTGAACGGATTTCAAGGTATTTATAGAACACAATCAAAACTACAAGGAACTCTGTAAGAACAGAATCACCAACTTATCACCTGTAAAAACTCTAAGAAATTGAAACGATCGCTTTAAGCCAGGGATGCCCAGCCCATTGCTCTTCAAGTTCATTTTCTTTTTGTAATTAAACAAAATTAACTTGAAGGGCAATGGGCTGGGCATCCCTGCTTTAAGCTATTTGTTATAGGATATAAATCGATAATAATATATAAGATGTTGAAATTTAAAAATCGACCTGAATTTTTTTAATCAAGACATATAAACATAAAATATTTGGAAATAAGGGACGCTATTTTATTAACAGATTTAAGGGCTTAAAAGTACATACTCTTTGAAAAAATATAATGTTTTTAAAGTCTGACCGATGAAATAAATTTAGTTGAACTTAAGGAGTTTCGACTGTACTTCGATTTCGTCTTTGCATTTCAACATACATATATTAATTGATATTGTTTTCGTGTAGCCGAGAAAGAGAAGGAGAGGGCAGCGGAGACAAAGACAGAGACAGGGACAGAGACCTCACAGAGCTGTGGGGGATCGTTATGTGAATTTCAATTTGCTAGTGAGGGCTTTCTTACGTTACTCGGCGTTACGTATTGCCAGTGCTGTGCTGCTGACGCGTTCCGAGCAACGTGACAAACTCACGAAGGGACGAGGGACTAAACAACTTTTTTGTGACGCACATTTGGATGCTAGAATCTGTGCTAACCTGGGGTCAGGAGCGGGTTCACGCTGCACCCATTTCCATTGCTCCTCCTTCGTCCTTTATTGTCAACTTGCAAGTTGCACTTGCAACGCTGCGGGAGTTACGTATAAAAAACTAATAAATAAAATGGCAGAAGCAAACAAAATGCTGCCTTCGGCCATTCTGCTGTTTTTCCAAGTCCAAGAAACAACAGAGGAAACTTTTCTCCAGCTTAAACTACAACATGTGGTTACTTTAGTGTTACTTTTGTGGTCTTTTAAATGTCGCATTCGACGGAAAGTCACAAAAGTGGAATCAAATCTGTGGTTTCACTCAGCAATCAACCTCTGTGTGCTGCGTTCTTATATAAATCAGCTTTTATGTTCCTCTGCAGGGAAATAATTAAAAGCGAAGAGGTTCTTGATTGTTAGGACCAATCTAGAAAATTTAACTCCCATTGGAAGCAGTCAAAACTTTCCTTCGCCTTAAGTTCAACTAACGTTTGTTTCAAGCTGAAATCTGATTTCTGCATTTATATGCACCGCACATATCAACTTTTCAGCACCTTAACGCAAAGTGGATAGGCCATTCATCATTCGCAATGAATCCCAACTAATCGCCTCACATCACGTTCTCTCTATAAGAATACCAATACCAATCTAGCCACAACTTTTGGCTAACGATTCTTTTCATCGAATTTGCAAATCGTTTGGCCATTCAAAACTTTGTATTTCTCTTTTTTCTTGTGCACAATTTTTTTAAGCGACTGACAATAACAAGTAAGGCAAAAATCGAAAAAAAAAAGAAGGTTTTAAGGGAGGGAGAGGAAAAACGTGGTGCGAGTGTGACAATTTTCTCATATGTGGGAAAACGAAAGAGAAAATTAAATTTGCAGGTCACGTAATTTGCTGGTGTATGTGTCAAGTTTGCTCTGCGTGGCTGTGTGTGCGTTAGTTAATAAATATGCGCGCACGCGATGTAAAAATATGTAAATCCAGAGGCAACACACATATGGCCACCGAATCGAGTCGAAATTCGAGTTGGGTTCTATTTTCGTTCTGTTTTCGCACTTAACAGTTATGAGAGCATTGTTTCGGCTGTGACCAAGTATGCATACGTACCGTTACGCCTGTATATATGTAATTCCCTAGGGAATATTGTCAATCAATAGGGTGGATGAAAGTGCAAATAGGGTAAGACCCAATAATGAACTTAGAAAATTGGGAGGCCTCAAATTTTGTTTAGGTGTCAAAATTGAACTAAATAACAGTGACAACAACCATTGCCTATAAAAAAAATAGGTTATGGTCCGTTAGAGATTTGAGTAACTATAGTTCCTGCTAACAAAATATTTACCTAACTGTGTGCATCGCTCCACTCGCGTCTTTAAGTTCTGAGTAGCCCCAAAAAAAAGGCAGCTTTATGATTTCGACCAAGAGATATGGAAATGGCTACATCCCTGCCAAGCTTTCTTCCTTCGAGCACTTCTCCATCAGCGTTTCCTTGCACTTTTTTCTGTGGCATACTTTTTGGGTTATTAATGTTAAAGTTTGTTGTTGCTGTTTATGTTTTGTTGTTGCCGCCGCTGTCCTATCTGGCGTTGCTTTTATCATTAACTTTATGCAAAAAGTTTTGGTCTTGGTCCTTTTTTTCGGGATGGGATGGGATGGTTTTTTGCTATTTTTGTTGATGCTCTGGCAGCATCATTTGCAAACGACAAATAGTTTGGCTCACCAAACTGGCCATATGACCATTGTTGCTGCTGTTATTGCTGAGATACCCACCCGTTCCTAAGTTCCTTGGGCTTTGGCACACTTCCCTAATGTATCTATCCATCTCTCCTTGCAGTACAATTACCTCATGCAGTTTGATTATCTGCCCAAGTCGGACCTGGAAACGGGCGCCCTGCGCACCGAGCAGCAGCTGATAGATGCAATCCGGAGTCTCCAGGTAAGAGCCATCCACTCAGTCCGCCCCTTCCCCACCCCCCCGCATCTATTATGCACAATTTCCCAAACTAACATTACCCGTCTGCAGACTTTTGGCAACATTCCAGTTACGGGCCAAATCGACTCGGCAACGGCCCGGCTAATACAGCAACCTCGATGCGGCGTGGGCGACAAGCGATACGCGTACAATTTCTCACCAGATAATCTGGATCACGACAGCGGTGGCTACAGTGTTCGAGTGCGACGCTACGTTCTCCAGGGACCCAAGTGGGCCAAAACGGATCTTACGTGGAGGTAAGTTGGCTTATTGCACTCTAGTTTCAACGAACCCAGGAAATATTTTAGAATGCCTTACTCGTACCTCGCACAAATTTCAGTTTTGTAAGGATTCTTAATACATAACATTTTGTATACTGGTTTTTATCATCCGAGCTGTTTTTTGTTTTTAAATATTTAATTTTACTTAAATTTATAAAGACTCTTGTGAATTTCCCTGGTTAAATCGGTACTTTAATTTGGTGATGCCCTAAATATGTTTACTATTTTATGCAAAATCAAAGCAGATGTATGCTACAATTTAATGAAATTTAAATTTACACTTTCCCGAATTTTCCCTGTTGAATTGGTATTTTAATTTGGTGTTACCCTGAAAATGTTGACGAGTTTAATGCAATCCCGATGCTCTCCATCCGACCTTACTATCGTTATGATTTTCCCTTGGCAACCCCCCATCGCTTGGCTTTCCTTCCCTCCTGTGGATGTTCATTTCAATTAAACTGCATGCAGTTCATTAATTTTGCAGCGTTCATTTAGATGCGAATTTATAATTTTACAAGGAGCGAGGGCTGCAAGGAGCAGGAGCAGGAGCAGGAGCTCCTGTTTCTGACAATCCCGCTGCTCCCCTTTTTTGCATACGCGCTGTCAATTAATTCAAAACTCAAACGTTGCGTAGCTTGTTAATTTTTATTACGGCCATTGCACTCGCCCCCAGAATGGCATTGCATAATTTGAGATGCCCGAGCTTGTTTTTATTTTTATTTGTATTTTTATGTAAAAGAGCTCAGTAGTTGGCTGCTGTTGTTCCCGGTTGTTGGCCAAGATCAAGATGAAGATAACCCGCTGCGAAACGCGGCGAAAAGTTGGTCGGTCTGCTTTCATTAAACACTTTGCGCCAAATTGAATTTTACGGACTGATTGCAGCTGTCACTTTTAGTGTTGTATTTGATTTTTAATGTGCAGCTGCATAATTGCGCTTGAAATATTAAACGGGCAGTAGACTGTCTCATTGGGAAATTTTCAAATTAAATTTGCATAGCCTCGAGGAGCCGGAGCAGCGTTGCATACTTTCGGGCTGTGTTCTCTGACTCAGAGAGTGCAAAGCTCATCGCCATCGCCATCGCCACATTGCACATACGCAGTGTGGACCTTTAAGTTCAGTTCATTGGGGTTCATGCAGCGATAGCTATTTAATTATTTCTCGTGTCGTCTACCCTTAATTGGCCATTAAGTGGCAAGCGACCAAAAGGGGCAACAGAAACGGCAGGACAATATTGCGACTAAATTAAAGCATTACGCAGCTTCCAGGATCCCGGATCCCGGACCCCGAATCCCGGATCACAGCGGTGGTTGTTCGCATCAAATTGACTTTACATGAAATATACATACTCTCCTCGGGACATCGGGATATCAATATGTATTGACCTGCTTTTTGCCTAGCTGCATGTGTTCGCCTTAATTGCAGCACAAAAGCGACAATGAGCCAGGCTCCAAGGAGACGAGATGAAAATGAAAATGGCATGGAATGGGGTGGCTTTGGTGTTGGATGTTGGTGTGTTTGCAAGTGTTTTTCCATTTCCGCTCAGCATGGAAATTGTGGGACGGAAGTCGTTCTTAGCAGTTTTGTACTCATTTTGTTTTCACCGCATTTTCGCGAAAACACACAATGACAACATCCTGCCACAAAGTTGTCGCCATCGTAGAATTCCTTGAGATATTAACTGTTGGAAGTGCTGTTGGCTACACCGAAAAAATAATGCGATAAAGAAGATTAGTCCAAGTTGAATTTGAAGACTTATTAAGTTTAAACAAGCTCTTTAGTTAATTATTCATAAATGTACTTTGAAAAAATGGATTCGAACTTCTTCAATCTTTCAGTTCATTTAAACTTTCTTGCAGTGTAGCCACAAATCAAGTGACAGTAGCAGCTCCAGCTTTAGCGGAAGTGACCAGAAACTTGCACTTTGCGCAAATGTTTAAACTAAATTGGCAATTCTCCTGTAGGAGAATAGGGGGAGAATCCTTGTTTGGCAATGGAAACAGTCGTAATGTGGCATTTACTTGGCTGAAAATGAAGTTTTCACAGTTCCCTCATTGCAAAGTGTTGATTCACTTTTCCCTCGAAGTTAAATCGGTCTTAATTAAGTCGGTTATGCAGTCGGGCTCGCATCCCAAAGTCAACTTGTGAAGTGGCTATTGTGGGCAGCAAAAAATGCTCTTCCATTTCATTTTTCAGTTTCCATTTTCCATTTCTCTGTTAATGCATCGGCAAACAATTGTCCAGCCGGGAAAAGTGTCAATAAAAGGAGAACTGGCCTCCGCACCTGTTGCTTTTCCCCATTTACCTTTTGTTCTAACTTAAAGTGTTTTTCGTTTTTTCTTTTAGAAAGGCAAAGGCTGGGAAAATTGTTGGAAAATTCTTGTAAAGTTCACCAGAGCTGCAGGGAATTTTAGCCCAATTGAGAGGGTTCATTTTGGCCAGCTTTCACTCTATTAGCAGCAACAATGTGGTCAAGGGCTGGTCATTAATTGCCCGTTTTTGTGGCATTAATAAACCGCAACGAATGTGCATTGCGCACTTGCTGGGCATTTGTTAGATTTTTAATAACATTAATAAAGTGCTGCACAATGAAGTCAAAGGATCGGAGTGAGAGAGTCCTTAACACGCACATTCTTGCCTTTGCGTTTATGCTTATTAGCGTGCATGCGAGCCATTAATACGGGGCTGCACTGAGAGAAAAAAAGGGGAGCGAGAAGTGGGGGGGTGAAGAGGAGCAACCTTTTAGCTGGTGCCACATAAAGAGGCGACGTGGACGGATACGGATGCCTTGTGGCAAACGTCATAAAAACTGTGCAGCAACCACTCCGCCAGTATCGAGCAGAAAAGGACCTTTTCGAAGCGCCATCTTGTTGTCCATGTTACAATGATAAAAAGTAATTTTATGACGGCCACTCTCACACGCCCACAAAAGAAAAGGACCGCATTCTTGCTCAACTGCTGCAGCTTCACCTCGAGTTGCACTCATTGTGTCCTTGGCCAGTTTGGTGTCTTTGCTCCCGATGGCAAAGCTTTTAACCAAAGAATGTAACCGGAAACTCCCACACAAACTCCAGATCAACTTTAGATCGAAGCTTGGAGTGTGGAATTTTGGACACATTTTTCACTATTTAAAATTTAGTTAAGGTGTCGAATTTAAAGGACCCTTTGCAATTTCTGCACTTAAAGTAAATTCTTTGCACGTCACAACATTTATAAATTTTCTTTAAAATTTGATTAAGAATTTCTGCTTACTAAGTATTTAAATCTATAATCCATTTATTGTTCAAACAGCAAGATTTAAATGCCATTTGCAACAGCTGTCGCAAACCAAAACCTATCGAGAAAAATTCGAATACGAGGGTTATATTTTAGAGTGAAATATGGGAAAAAGATTTGGCTAAATCAATTTTGGATGGCAGCAAAGCCATAACCAAATTGTGGTCAACAGCTGACCAAGACCCCCAAAATGGTCCCATTTATCCAACTTATACTCCCTTTTATTTATAACCCGTTTTTTTACGATTTTTAATTTGCATAAAATAATTTGCTGATCAACGGCAGCGAGCGTTGCGTTTTTCTCGTCATAATTTATTCGCCAGGCGGAGTAAATCACACGCACAGAAAGCGAAAAATGGGAAGGAGGAGCATTTAATGCCGCAAACAGAACATGGCAATAGTTTTACGCTGCTTCAGCTTCTGTTGATGCTGTTGCTGTTTATTTTGCAGCAGTCATTTGCAGAGTTGCCTTTACTGCACTTTGTCCTTTCGTCCTCTCGTCCTTTTCTCCGCTATCCTGCCTCTCTGTTATTCTGACATTCCTCAGTCCGTCCGCTGTGCATTTTTTCGGCAGGGGGCGGCAGGGCTAATGGGCGTCCATTGGCCATAGTTTTCTGACTTTTCGTATGCTGTCAAGTGCTCGGCACTCGAAATTATTATCTGCCATTAATCATGGCCATAATGTTTGCCAGCTATAAAACGGAGCAAGTGCAGCCAGCAGCCAGCAGCCAGAACAGCAAACAGCAGTGCACCACCAAACCGGACTGTACCCAGTAACTGCTGCCAGTAAGCAACTAAAGGAGAGGGCAGCTTTAAGGATATTCCCCGGCGGAATCCTATAAATAGGAGCCGAGCTATTTGGCTAATAATAAATTTGGTAAATGGGAAAGGCTTTTTAGCAGGTGAAAAAGAAAGTAATAATAACTTTTAACGGCTTAGTACGGCAAAGCATTAATTTGTATTTATGATCGTTTATATTGGCTTTTGAGAACATCAATATTTAATAAAATTCAATTTAAATCTCTAAAAATTAAAACAGTTTATATTTTTTGACAACTTCAAAAGTAAAAAACCCTTTGACAGCTCCCAAAATCCTTCGATCTGCCCTCTGGCGGGTCAGTTATAATTTTGTGCATTGCTTTATTACTGTGACAATTATTTTAACTGCTGGAGATTTTTATTATGATATTTTTTCATAGAATTCCGTATCTGCGTGTTTTTTTAAGTCATTTGCCACTTGTCCGCTCGCTTTTTATGGCCCAAAAGTGTAAATAAAAGCCAAAAAACACAGGGAGTCCGCGTACAGTAGGGAACAAAAGCCAAGCCGGTGCGCTCCTTGAGGTAAAGCTAGTAGCTTGTATTGTAAACTAAGCTCGTGCATAAATAAAATCCTCAATTTGGGTTCATATTAAAATAGACATTTTGTGCTGAGCTCAGGACGAAGGGCTCAAGGAAAGGAAACTGTGTCAACATCTGGCTGTGTGTGCGGGCCAGTGTCTGTGAAAGGATTGACACACACACACACACACACACACACATCCTTGATATGCCAAATTTATGATGTGGCATATTTTCTTATGCTGGCTTGGGCCTTTGAATTTTGCATGAACTTTGATAGCATATAGGTTAGGGTTTCCTTTGTCTTAGCGCTCACTCTTGAGTCCCGAGCCTGAGCCTGAGCCTGAGTCGGCAATCCGATACCGCACAAGGTGTAGCATTTCAAAATTTAATAACCAAGTGGGCTGCAGGAATTGCCACCGCACAAATTCCTATAAGTCCCTCGCTTCCTGTTCGAGCTGCGGGCGAACCGAACCAAAGCGAACCGAATTCGAGCCATCCATCGACTGGAGGATTGGTGTATATGGATTGGTGGAGTGGGCTATCTGGGGGACGGAACGGAACCCATTGAAAACCCATTTGCCAACCGCCCGCTGACACAGCCGCAACAACAGCAGCTGGCGGTGGAGTGCAGGGAGGAGTGGAGGGGCGAGCGGACTCCGCTCCTTTGTACGTGTCAGTTATGGGAGGCAAAGACTGCACAGATGCACAGGGAACAAATTTTCCTATAAGTGTACACTTTTTTTTTTGTTAACACTTTTTCATAGCTCATTTTAGTTCTAAGAGCACTGAGAGAAATTGGTATTATTTATTTGTTATAAAATATAATTTTTCAATAAAGCTCTATTTTTTTTTTTTTCTTCCATGAGGAAGTTAAATGAACTTTTACACGCGTGCCCAGGTCTGTTTTAAGTGCATTAAACTTCATATTTTCCTCAGTGTAATGGGCAGGCACTGTGTTTTTCCGCTGGCTACTAGTCAGTCAGGCTGGGCATTCGGTTTTTGTGCCACATCAGTCACTGCACCACAGAAACATCAGGAGCAGCACAAACACACATCCGTTGTTGCAGAACGTCGTTTTTAGGCAACTTAACACTCGCAGGCTGCCGTCCCCCAAGCCAAACCAAACCAAACCAATCCACCCACTCTGCTCCCCAGATTTTTCCCCCGTCTGCAACCGTTAGTGCATCAGTTTTGTGTGCTAATTTAGCGTCTAATTTTCCATGGACAGCAAATGAGCAGCTCCAACTGACGCTTTTCGGGGCTGCCTTTGTTCTCTGGCGTGTCGAAACCATCAAATCGAGATGACGCTGCAATTGGAGGTACGAAAGCGATTGCATTTTGTCACTTTTTGTGATTCGATACCGAAAATTCGCCTAGCAAAACTTCATTAAAAGTACAAAGCACACTGAGTGGCCTTTCAGTGCGATGTTTGCATAGCATTTCAAGGGGAAAAAAACAGCGAGCTAATCGTTACGATTGAAATTCTGGGAAATAAAAAAAAGTTAAATAAATAAAAATAAAAAATTAAACTTCACTATAGCAGAGCAAGGTTTCGATCCTCGGACCTCTGGGTTATGGGCCCAGCACGCTTCCACTGCGCCACTCTGCTCATGTGAAATACCCTGTATAAAAGTCAAATAGTCGTGAAAGTCATATAGGGGTGGATGCAAAGAGAAGACAGAATAGAAGAGTCTGGGGTGATGAAACACTAGCAACTTATTATGAAAATCAAAGGTAGAGTTAAGCTGGAAAGTTTGATAAGGAAATGATTATATCTTAACTAACATTGTTTATAACCAGATTAGATAAAATAAAGCAAGCTTAAAACTGAAATATAATGACGAATTGCTTTAATCAACTTCAATTTCACAACCTACACAATTAGCAACTCCTCAAGTCAATCGATCAATGCTATAAACTTGTCAAATTAGAAACTACCCAAGGCTGTTCCATTTAAAATGCATTTGAAAATTGGCATAAATTTGCAATGACATATTATATGGCCATAAATTCACCTCCACAAGCAATCGAATCTTGGACCATGACGAAAAGCCAATGACGCTGACCAGGATAACAAACACACTCCATACCATACCGTACCATACATATGCCTGCGTACGATCCTGTGCTGTATTATTATTATACCCGTCTGTGGAGCATTGGCATCCGCGTAATTATGTTTGCTTCCGTGGACGACGTCGCCAGCGGCAGGAGCAGCGGGAGTAACCACAAGGATGCGGGGGTCGTTGGTGGAGCCAACAATGTGTGGCTTGAAATTTGACACTTTCACAGTTGGTCAGTTGATTTGCCCGTTCGCTGCCCATCCACGCCCCCGCCCACTGACTCCGACTCCGACCCCGCCCCCTGCAGGCTGTCTGCATTTTGTTAGATTAATGTCCTGTTCAATCATCAATGGTTCAGCGTACAGCGCCATCTTTGTTTGTATAGCACTTGTTTATCGCTGTCCTGGATGAGCGGAGACACTGGCAGAGGGCAGAGGGATAAAAGTGCACTTGGAAAATTTATACTTAATAATAGAGAATTTATATGACCCAAACTTATTTCTAAGTGTTTCGAGGTGTTGAAATTTAATTTTATTTTTTATATAAAACATTTTAAAAGGGACTTTAAAGTAATGTATTATCATAATGGATATGGAAATCTTAAGCTTAATACTTTAGGAAATTTAAATTGAGTTTTTCTCCTCTTCCTAATTATCTTAAGGGGATATATACAGCCAGGATTTTCGAAAAAATAATTTTTTTTTTTGCATTTTCTTGAAGCTTAAGGGATCAAAAACGTGTTGTGAAAGTTTCAAGTCGATATCTCAAAAAATTACGAAGTTATAGACCGAAGAGTGAGTCACGTTCGTGCGTGCTGTACCGTATTACCAAATTTTCAAACGCGTTTTTCTCGAAACCACGTCTTTGAAATCGGTAGCCAAAATATCTCGAAAACTAGCGAACCGATTGCAATAAAATTTTGTGTTCTTATTCTATACATAATTATCTAGTCCTCATCATAATTTTTTTTTCCGATGCTTAGTTTTTTTTAATAGGCAAAACAATGGCTAATTTTTAGTCAAAAATCGCAATGTCATTTTTAAACGTCCGCCATTTTGTCAAACATCAATATTTTCAAAAACACCTATGATGAGGACTAGATTCTAGTATCTTATTTAATAATCAATTTGGTTTTTTTGTTTTAGATGATTTTCGAAGGGAGGCGTTGGCTACCAAAATTTTTTTTTTTTTTTAACGCTCGGAAGAATCCAGCATATCTCGCTACACTGTAAAAATTTTTCAATAAAAAAAATTGTGAATTAATCTTTAATGTGTATACTTTTAGACGGAAAAACCGGTCTGAAATTGTACATAGTTTACTTAAGGAAATTCGAAAAATTGAGTCTTTTTTTCATCTTCCTGTATATATCCCCTTAAGAATATCTTTTTAAAGAGATATTTTCATATAAACTTGTTGGTATTTTTCTCAGTGCAGGACTGGACAACGATAACGGTCATTGTAGTGTGACTGTGTGTGTGTGAGCTTGAGCTGTTTGTGTTGGGTTTCATCCTTTGGTTGTTGCTGCTGCTTTTTGGTTTCCTCTTCTGTCGCTTCTTTTCCTTTCGTTTCCCGTTCATTTGCTGCGCTGCTCCTTCTTCTGCTTCTTCTTCTTGTCCTTCTGTCCTCTGCTCCCTGTATTTATTGTTGTGGCCTGTGCATTCATCCTTTGCTTTGTTCTTTCGTTTACTTTTAATTCATTTAGGTTTCTTGCCGCCCATTGCTGTTCGTTTTGATTGATGACCACTTTAATTGCGGATATTAAATGACAAGCGCCAGAATCAAATCGAACCCAAAATGCAAAAAGAGAGCTCTCTAATTTTCTCGGATTTTTCCCAACTAGAATTTCTTCATTTGACTGGTAGAAATCATCCATTTGCAGTGAACATTTGGATTTGATTTGAGGCTTTCCAGATTGAGTTAATCAAATGCGGGGGAAATTTAATATGCAGCAATTTTCCATTACGAACTGCAAGAAATGGAAATGTTTACACGATAAGTAGTTAGGGAATTTCAAATTCAATGAACTTACTTAATTTCAATTCTACGAACTTACTTATAGTTCCTTTAAAGTGCTCTAACTTATAATTTTGTACAAGGGTAATGAATTTCTTCCCAAACTATTATTTGTTCCCGGCCTCCTTCCCTTTTTTCCCTTTTATTTTCCACCCACCATCCAAGACATTCCCGCGAACTCTCTGCACCACGCATAAACATAAACCCGGGGACCTTTTGATTAAAGGTCTCTTGTCCACACAATTTTACGCCTTTGATGTGGGCGCGATATAATGTTGTTGATTCAGTTTATAGGGCAGAGGGGGCAGTGCAATCGCAACTGGGTTATACTCAGTGTAACTACATAATAATTCTAATGAAAAATGTCAGGAGGCAAATTTGATTACTTGCTTTGATTGTCAATTAAAGCCCAAGAACAATTTGCCGGTGCGGTGGAACCTCGTTACGTTTATATGGTCGCCAAGTCGCCAGCCAATCTTCTATATATGTACTTATGTACCACACTATACACTATACACACATGTGTGTCAGAGTTGATGATGAGCGAATCCTAATTAATTTTGCAACACATATGTGATACAAAGGGGGACCCCTGCATTAAGTGACACAGCAACCAGTCACAGTTCGCCTGCTCATTAGCCGCATTAATTGATAAATTGATATTGGCTTTGGGTTGTGTGTTTTGGGGTTCATATTGCCCAAAATATGCTGCACTGGTTTTGTGGCCCAAAAAAGTTTCCACTCCAAGCTGAAGCTGAAGTTTTTGGGCTCGGAATCGGAATCGGAAAGAACAACATCAATTCCGGGCATCCTTTCGTTTGCTCTGTTTGTCTGGCTGTCAAATCAAACTTTGATTTGATTCGATATACTGCTGGCCATTGGCCACTGGCCACTGGCCAGTGTCGAAACTTTTATTCAAACTGACAAGTTTTTCGGGATCCAGGACTCAGGATCCAGGACCACAACAATCAGTTAATGCAGGCGGTACGTCTTTCCTAGTTGATTAATAGCTGCGAGTTTTAGTGTCACAACTGTCTTGATTAATAGTTGGTCCTCAGAAATTTGTTTGTTTGTTAGGGCCCAAAAAAAAACAAGAAAGAACGCTACAGTCGGGGTTCCCGACTATAAGATTTGTCGCCACCTATGGGGCTAAAAAACAAAACGAAAAAAAAACGATAGAGTCGCCACCTATGGGGCTACATTAACTACATATGTATAAGGCATAGCAAAATGTTCTATAACTTCTTTATTATTTATTAGAGCACAAAATGGTTCGGAGTGTAGTAAGACAGTGCACATATCATTATATTTCTTTTAAACCGTAACGATTGCATAAAAATGAGGGCGCCACAGATTTTCGCGGTTTGTGGGCGGTAAAAGGGGCGTGGTCAAGTTTTGAAACAAACTTGATCTGCGCTTTGTTTCTAGAAGTCTGTGTGCAAAATTTGGTGGCTCTAGCTCTTATAGTTCCCGAGATCTCGATGTTTGTACGGACAGACGGACAGACGGACGGACAGACAGACATTTGATCGTTTACAGTATTTGCTTACTCTTCGAGTATCGCAAATAAAAAGAAAACCGAAGGAGGGAGGCCAATTGTTAATTGTGGTTAAGCGCTTTTAATTTTCATATGTGAGCCGACGAGTCCAAGGAACCCGAGAAGAGCCGACCAAAAACGAAGTTCACAGGCCGAACTCTTTCGACAGCCGACTGCCAATTAAGGACGCGCCTGCGCAGCAATCTCTTATACTCACCCAAGAAAGCTCTTCGAAAAAGCTCCGAGATCAAGCGGAGCTTGGTGACACTTTTCATTGAAATACGGCGGCACAGCTGGCAAAGAGCTCAGTTGCTGAAAAGTGGTCAGCGAGAAATGTGAAAAAATCAGCCTTAAAAAACATGGAAAACCCCAGGAGAAGAAGGAGCACCAGTCAAACCACCAAGATCATCTAGAAATGGAAAAGGAAGTGAGCCACTCCAGACGGAAAAACGCAAAAAAAAAAAAAAAAAAACATGAATCAGCGGCGCATTCAACGTCAACACGTAATCCCCGCAAGGACTCTTCGTCGTCGTCGTCGAAGTGGAGGCATCATAATAATGCCCCCGATTAAAGAACAAAAAGCCAGGATGAAGTGCTGCAAGTCATTTGTGTGCTCATTGTGCAAACAGATCCTGGGTGCAAGTCCTTGTTCCTGTTCCTGTTCGCCGGAAACGACGCTTTAAGAGCCAAGAGCCAAGAACCAAGAGCCGAGGGCTTAGTGCAGGCCCATAATGTCTGCTAATATTTGAAGAGTGCGTCGCATTAATTGACATGAAAGAAACGTCACGAAAAAAAAAGAATAAGAATGGAGGCAATGCTGCAAAGGATGTGCTCTCCTAATGAGTGCACGACAAAGAGGAGGCGAAGGAGGAGCAGCTCCTTGATGGGTAAGTGCCTTTGGCTAAGCCCCTCCTTGGACCCAACTCCCTTCGACTGTGCGAGTGCTGTCTAGTGATTTGCCTTAGTGATTTATGTGCCAATAAATGCAGGCGGCCATGGGGCATTAATATTAGATTGCACTCTCCATAGACCATCTGCCGGGCCATTGGCCATTTATTCTGCTCCAAATTAGCCTCCCAGCCCCCAAAGGCTCCTATTTTGATCCTGATTCCCATTCCCATTCCGATTCCATGTTAATTAAGTGCCGCACCGTCCGAATCTCTTCATAAATTACACAATTTTCACCCGCTTTTCCGGCTACGGCCATTAGCCTCATTGGCATATGCCAGCAATCAATTTGAAATTATACACCACAATTTCTCATCGCCGTTGCCGTTGTTGTTTTTGTTGCTGTCAGCCTGCCAATTAGGGAATATATATACAATATGCATATACACAGCACTAAAATGCAAATAGGTTTGCTTATTTTTTTTTTTTTGTCCCCGCTTTGTCTGTCTGCAATCAACCATCAATTGTCAAACATTTTCTAGTTGATTACTGGTTTTTTTTTGGTGCCCCATTTCTAACGATTTTTACATTCTTTGTTTGCCGTTCTTGTTTGCAATTAACTTTTTCCCCGATACTGTAGTAATTGAATGTTTTGGTGAAATTGTTTTATTTATCTGCGGATTTTTCATAAAGTAATTATATCAAACGACTGATTTGTATTCACAATAATATCAATAAAATTTTAAATATATAAAGCTTATTGTTTTGCCAAAGCGATTGTTAAAAGGTAAGATAATCTAATTAAAATATCACACGTTCTACCGTATGAAGCTTTTGGTAATGATGTTTTTTCCTTAAATAAAACAACACCATTTAAAAGTAAATATCGAACATATATTTTATTGTATTTTATCTCTTAAAAATACACAAATAACCAATGAAAATGAGCCTTTGTAAAAACTATGAAAACCAAATAGGAATTTGCATGGAATAATAATTTAAGTGGAGATTATGCGAAACCATTTTCAGCCTGTTTTTTTTTTCTTTTAAAATATGAAAATGAATGTAAGATATTCATGAAAATAACTGTATGCCAAATTAGCCCACAAACTTTCCATTTAACTTCCCCGGTTTTCCCAAAATCTCCGGCTTTGTTTATGGCAACTCGCCACAAACAAAACCAAAAGATTTTAAGCCAAAAAGTCAACCCTCCTCTGTCTTTTCCCTTTTCCCCCTAAAATGCCCCGAGTCTTAGCATCTTTTGTAGATTTGCGTGAAAGACAAGGACTGGCTAAAAATTCAATTAAACAAAAAGGAAGTGAAAATCGTTTGTCGCTGGCACAAAATGCTCCATATTATATATAAATGGAATTAGTTTTAATTAAGTCGCTGGCTAGGTTAGGCGCAGCCACAAAGAGAATTCCCTTTCTGGCCAAAAAAAAATGTTAACAGACTCAAATTACCAACTCACAGCCCAAGAGCACCGAAAACACCCAAAATAAAAAGAAGACTCGACCAAATTAAGCAACAGCAACAGCAACAAAATGAAACCAAAATGTAGCCGCCGAAGGAAGTGATTAAAATTTTACCTAGCCCCAAAGCCCCAAAAACTCGGACCCAAAAGCCCAAGCCCAAACCCAAGGAATCTCGCTGGCCTTTTGCTTTTTACCTTTTTTCTGCTGTGTATATTTTTTGTAATAAGTATTAATTAATGCAAAAATGAAGACGAAACGTAAGTAGGGCTTCTGCTTCTGCTTCTGCCGCTTCTTGTTTTACAAAAGAGCAGCCGCTGCGGAGTTGTTTCCCTCTTTTTAGTTTTCTTTATATTTTTTGTTGAAATTTGAGCCGTGCCGTCCAAGCAAAGTGACGCAAATTAAGAGAGCCCCTCCTGGTCAGCAGCAAGTCAAGCAGAAGCAACTTAATGAAAACGAAATTGACACCTACCTACCTGGGAATGTCTGGAATATCTGACCAGTTCCTCGTCCTTTTGCTTTTGCCCTCTCTTCTCCTGATGACCTGACCGCAACGTAAAGTTATCCGCAGGACTGGAGTTACTCTATACTGTAGAAGGGTCCTGTTTTTTTAAGGGGGAAAGGACATGTCAATAGTTGCCCGCTTCGCTTCGCACTTCCTGTGACATTCTGCTGCCCATCATCGGGCCACGCCTCACACATCCTTGTGTCCTGTCCGCTCATAAATCTTCTGCTCGCATATTTCTGGGTGTGGTGTGTGCTTTTATCTGGCTTTCACGCTTCCGGGCACTTCTCCAGGACCCACCCAGGACCCAGGACCCTCTGGATTCCGTATCCCCGATCCAATACGAAAACCGAAAAACCGAATTGTGTCTCCACTTATTTGAGTTTCGTTGTTTAGCTCATAAATCTGCTTATCTGGGTAGTCGGATCCACACCCCCTGGATGTCCTGGAAAAGGGCTAAAAGTTCTTTCAGTTTTGTTTTCCCAGCTTTCCCACCAGCTGCGTGGCATTAAGAGCTAAGGGCTTTTGCAACTTGACCCTGTTGCAGTCATGCATAAATTTCTTAGATTTTCAGCCATTGACAAGCCGCACACACACTCCTTACTCTTTACTCCAAGAAATATATAAATTAAAATATGTTTCAGTCTGCACAGCAGCAGCAACCGTATTGTGCCCAAAGTTATAAATATTTTGGGGGAATTAATTAAGCCAGGAAAAGGGAAGCCAGGAGCCGGAGCCAGGACCAAAATATGCACAAAATGAAATTAGAGCCGAAAAAAGATAAAAACGTAATGAAATGAAATGCGGCCTAAATGTTTTTCAGACATTTTGGGATTGGAATTGGGATTGTGTCGCAGGAGGGAGAAAAACAATAAAGGGGCTATAAATTGGCAGGAGGAGAAGGAAATTGAAATATGTTCGGCCTACAAATGGGTTGCAAGGATAGGATGCTGTGTGAACTGGAGTGTAAAGTCACAGGGCCCTAATGAAAGATTATTGAGCGGGGAAATGCTGTAAAGATTATGGCTGCAGGTTCAAGATGATCCATTGTTATCGACAGAGAACAAGTCCGGGATACAGCAGGGAGAAAATAAAAGGGACCCTGGGAAAAGGAAACAAAATATCGAAATTATAAAAGCTTTCTTTAATTGCACTTAACTGTGTCCAAACTAAATTATATTGTAAATTAATAACTAAGCCCCCCAATTAGCCCAACAATAAGCTGGGCTTATGTGCGAATATTTACATTTATGCGGCCCTTAACCCTTTAATCGTCTCCCTGCTATTTAATTTAAATTTTGATGTGTGGTCAAGAATTTCTGCCTGGTCATGTGCGACATTTCCGTTCGGTTTTTCTATTTTTATGTGCTGCACGTATATGTATTATTTTTTTTGTGGCTGCTGCTGTGGCTGTAGCTTTCCCTTGGCTGGGCAGCAGCAGGATGCGGACAGGATGCGGACAGGGCGCACTGCAGGACACTTTCGGCTGCAGTCTGCACTCTGCATACGTCATCGAACTGTTGACCGAGTTGGCGGCGGGCCAACATGTTGCCTGTTGCCTGTCAGCACAATTTCCAGATAGGCACGGCCCAGCGCCAAGAGTCAACCAAGAGCTGGACTCGAGACGCAGGACTCTGGGTAGAAAAAGGCCCCAGGCCCAGACCCAGGGAAAGACAGGACACGCAGCTAGGACACACTGTTTTATGCATGGCAGGCACTAAGGCGCAAAGTGTTGATAGAGCACACACCCCCACTCACACTCACAGACTCCCTGACACAGACAGATGCAGATGCAGATTTCTGCTGAGGCAGCAGGGGCTCCTCTGCAGTGGCAGGACACGAAGGACGAAGGATCCTGCAGCTGGCCCCGTCATAATGGGGAAAACTGAGCCGAGCCCACTGCAGAGGGTACAGTGGGTGCACAGAGAAAAGGGGCCTCAAAAAAAAGGTTGATTTTTCAATTATATAAAACATCTGGTTTTTTAAACATTTTAACAAGTATTTTAAAAATATTTATGTTAATTTGAATTCTAGACTATTATTTGACCTAACTTATTTGTACAAAATTTGTTACAATTTTTTATAATAATTAAAACTTAAAGTTGAAAACATGATAGTAGATTTTTTAAGTCAAAAGTCGGTTGCCTCTATTTTATGAGGCAATAATGCCTTTAAAAATTACTTTTTTAAACGCTTTATATTAGTTTCACTTGTGGCTGGCTGGCTATCTGGCTGGCTATCTGGCTGGTATCTGGCTGGTTGGCTGCGTTACTCCATTTTTTTTCGCGCCAAAGTAGATGGCGACAGCAAAGTGTGTAGTTCCAGCAATGTCCTTATTGATAACACGACACCACATTTTTAAAATAAACTATTTTAAATATAACTAAAGTTTAAAGATTTAGAAAAGAACAAATTGTATTTTTAAACGCTTTATATTAGTTTCACTTGTGGCTATCTGGCTATCTGGCTGGTAACACCACTAAGATACGATATATAGAAAATGTAGAACACTCTAGAATTTTTGGAACGCTTAATAAAATTCTAGAACATGTCCCTTGTGTTCGGGTATTTTGTAGATCCTTCTTTGAAAGTTTTTGATTCTGTGTGTTTAACACTTTTTGGTTTGCATGCAGGCCTGCCAACTTGTTTTTTACCGATAATTATCAGTACCTACCTACCTAATTAAAACTAAAGTATAAATAATGAATAGTTTAAAAAACTAAAAGAGTAAATCCACCAAAAAGTAAAAATATTTAGATAATTTAGTCGGAACACGGGCGGTTGATGGTGTTTAAGCGTTGGGATGCCAAATGAAGATAATTTCTTGTTAAGTGTAGGACTCAATGCAGATTTAGTGCATTGATATAGTACAAATTATAATCCTGCATGTAAATTTAGTGTATCTATATGGTGGGGTTGCTTTTGTTCCGCGCTTGATTGCATCCCAACGCAACACCATCAACTCTGCCGGCCGTTGTTCCGACAGGGAATCTATCAATTTTATCGTTAAACATTTTTAACATTATTTTTTATTTTTGGTTGGATTTATATAAAGCGTTTTTTTTTTTTTTTTTTTCTTTTATTTTGTGTTCTTTAATTTGATTGAGTGTCACTTTAAATACATGTGCGGGACTTTCCTTGATTTTCCAAGTACATTTTTTTCCGAATGTAAGCGGGCACTGGCTAACCGCAGATAAATGAGTGGAGGCCAGTTGGCTACCTGAGTACCTGGCCACCTGTCCATCTGGCTCCTCCTCTTTTTTCCCGTGGCTCCCGTAGAAAACTCTGCCTCCGTGTATTTTCGCTCGCTGATGATGCTTGTTCGCTGGCATCCATCAAACGCCGCCATATTGAATCAACGCAAAATAATTGCTTTTTAAATGGGTTTTTATACGGGCAGCGGGTGAGAGAACACAGTGGCTGGATCCGGGACATCCAGGACGTGGAGCCAGCAGGCCCATAAATTCAAGGCATCGCCACATCGCCACCTCACAGGCCCTGGGGTGAAGTTCCTCTTCGCGACTTGAATCTGGACTCGCTTTTCTTCTTGAAATCGCGCCGATTTGTGAGCTTTAATTTTCAGATTTATGCCCATGGCTGCAAGGACACTTTTAATGAGATTTCGCTCGGATAGTCCGGGAACAAGGAAAGGGAGGAAGTAGAGGAAGTGGAAGTGGCGTCCAAGGCGTTGACAGACACAGATTATGAGAGATATGCCCAAAAAGTCAGTGCGGTTAAGCAGCTGCTCCTAGTGGAATGGAATGGTATGTAAATGGATGAAGGAGCCAACTTAAGTTTTCCATCGGATGATGAAAGTATACATATAAATTCCTCCATCCTCCTTGAGCTGAGCCACAAAAGTTTCCCTTGTTTTCAGTAAATTTGCGTTTAGCGTGGTGGTGGTGGAAATTTTCTTCTCGCAGGGGCAATGACAACATAATTAACTCATTTATCAACTGAATTGGTTTTTGTTAAGTTGAGTAAATCGGAAGGAGAAAATTTTAATTTTCCGGAATTTTCAACAACTATGTTTTAATGATGATTAAGGTGTTTTTGGTTTATCGGGGTAGTTTAATGTACATTTTATTGATTCGAATTTGATATAAGTATAAATTTCTGTTCATTGTTTCTTTTATTTTTCTTATTTTTTTTAACATAAGTTGAACATGAATTTTCACCAAAATCAAATTCAAATTCAACAGTTTTTAATCTTTGAAAATAAAATCCAATAGTAAATTAAGCATTTGAAATCTTTTGCGAGAAATGACAACAATCAAGTACAATTTGCATAAACGACCAAGGGAAAATCTAGAGAGCGACAGGGGAGATATACTATAAAGTGTTAGATAGAGAACGAGTCATCGAGGTTGTTGTTTATGCGCAAACTTAATTGAGTTCAAATGAAAGTGTCAAGTCATGTGGCCGAACTTCAATGCGAGATTCATACGCAAATCGAGAGCACACACATCGTTTTTAAATATGCTATATGCTGTATATGTGGTACATTTATGCATACGTAATTCACGAGCAGCGACATGGTGGTATCATGGTATCACTGCCCGATAATTGCACACATCTGCAGGATAAAAGATAATGTCTGGCTATTAGAGGAGGGGCGGAGTTGAGTTGGGAAAAACGCAGCGCTTTAGCATTTCCGTTTGGCACCGGAAACGGAAGTGTAACTGCCGCAGAGTCGCACACACATGTGCTGCAGGCTTTTGTCCTGTGTGCTCCTTGCACTCCCACTCCTTTTAGTCCTTCCCTGAACTCTACCCCCCTTTGAGCCAAGCCAAGTAAAGCAAAGGCGTAGCCGGTTGCATTTATAATTAACATAATGATGGCATTTTGCTAAACACCGTTTTCCGCATGTAACACACACTCGCAGGACGAGGGACTCAAAGGACGAAACGAAAGATAGGTGGAGATGATGGGGTGGCACTCAACAACGGCTGCATAGTTGACATGAAATGCCAACTTAATGTCAGAAAGTTAACATGCCACTTGAAATTAACAAGCCGCGCAGAGTCCTCTTCTTCTCTATCCTCTCCACCACCTCATCAGCGGAATCCTTTCTGCATTGTTTTCAGCGTATGTGCTATACATACGTGTCCTCATATGTGTCCTGCTGAAGTGCCCGACTCGTCGACTTGACACAGGCGACTGGCGTGTCAGGTGAGGCGCATTAAAAATGTAGAATTTCATCTTTTAGTCAGCAATTGTAGCGTTTTTTTTCTCTGTTGTCAAGTGTTTTTAAGGGGCCTGTCTAAGTTCCATGGCTTTTGTTTCGAAAACTGTCGCGCTATTTAAAACCACATGTGCGAAAGACCCTTTTTAGTGTATCCCTTCGGCCTGCGGGCTCAATAATTAATTTATTCAACGCACACACAGGTTTTTTTTCGCTTTACCTGTGCATTTTACATAACTAATGAAGCCGGCTAACTCGACTAAGCAAATGTTGTGCCACAAAGGCTGTGTTTTACACAATGAACTTGGCTGGCTGCCCAGGAGAATCGCAAAGCGCGAATCGCGGTTCATTTGCCCACCAAAATTGATTGGCTTCCTGTGCAAAAATTGCAACCACTTTACTAACCAATAATGCAGTTTATGCAAGTTAGGCACTTTTTATTTGAGTTATGTTATTTGTGGTATTTTCTGTTTAATCTGCTGTCAAACGTGTTGCATAATAATGGAAAAATACACGAAATTCCTTGCATACTCACACGTTGTGTCAAATATATATTAATTAAAATTTGCAGCATGAAATTCCTTTTTTTTTTTGGGTAACCAGATACCCGAACTCACTTTAAAACACATTTAATTTAATATTCCAAATACAGGCGTATCAAAAACAACAATGACTCCAGGGGAGATATTTTAGGCCCCAAATTGGTCGTTAGCACATTGGCAAGGGTGGTGGCAAAGTGGGTGGAAAAGGTCGCTGCAAATTACACGTGACATGCTAAATGGTTGGTGGGGTTCGGGGGTTGGGGGATTTCCAAAAAAAAGGAAGATGTTTCTGGGTTGACAACGTTGCGTTGCCGTGCCAAAATGATCATAAAATTAGCGCACAAAAGTAAAACATATGAGACGCGATTTGAATTTGACGCCATTACCTTCATTTGGGAACAGCAAGCTCCCTGGTTTCGAAGCCCATTTTACAGTGAGAAAAAAAATTATTTAAAACCAATGAATAATATTTTTTTTTGCAAATCATTTTATTAAAGATATATTGTCTTAGATTTGTATTTTTAAATGGCTTGAACTTCCCTAGATCGAAGTGTCATTTTTTTCATTTGTTGTCATTAGAGATTGGAAACAGTTCTAAAGTAAATTTTGTCAAAAACTGTTTAAAAAAATGTATAAATATTTTAAATATTAATTTAAAATTAAAATATCCTGCCGTGTACTATCAGTAGCTTAAAAATCCAGACAGCAAGTAGAAGAAGAGCGGAAAATACGCATAATGACGCACCAGGCGCCAAAGTCATTTGCATATGCCAACCTAACCAAAAAACGGGGAACGGGGGAGGACATCACACCCACACCCACACCCCACTCCATTCCACACAAAAAACACCCAAGGATACAAGGATATGGGGGGTGTGTATTTTTATTGGCAGACGCCTACGGCCGGAGGCTGTGTCTGAATGCCTGTCTGGCATACTAAGTGAGCTTTTAGCTTTTACCACCCCTTGAAGAGCGAGCAGCACCCCGAAACGGGGAAAAAACCCCTCTACTCCCGATAATAATCGTACATTATAATGTGTTTGCTCGCTGATAGCGTTAATTATGCAGGGGCCGCAGCGCTAATTATGATTTGTAAGCTTTGAAAATGTTTCGGTGCCTCTGCCGCCTTTTTAATGAACCCATATCGTACGTGTTCGCTGGCCAATCAATGTTCCATTGTTGCATTCGACCCGAACCGAAAATGTGCGCAATCTACAATCGTCGAGGGTTTGGGGTGTAGCCAAAGCAAAAAGGATGGCTAAAATGCCACTTGAGAAGGACAAAAGGATGCAGCGGCAGTGGCAGTAGCAGAATGAAGCAGAATGTAGCAGAATGTATCTGGCGGATACGGCAGTCCCGCAATTATGTTACAAAACGTTGCAATTAAGCAAACTGTAACAAAGGCATGACCGAGCAGTGTAACTAAATATGAAATGGGGAAAGGGCAGCAGCAGGAGCAGGAGCTGAAAAAATGCTGGAAACAAAAAACTTCCGCTGTCAACGCCGCCTGTGTCCCTATCTCCCTGCACTTTCCGTACTTTCAACTCAAGTGCACTCTAAGCTCGACAACTTGAGCAGGAATATGTATGTGGATGTGGATGTGGAAACGTGTTCAATTGATATTTCTGAACTGAACGCGCAAGGAAAAACTTATAAATAGCAGGAGGACGCAGAACTTGAGCCAAAACTGCAATATTGCTTTTCTTGTGCCTCTCTTACGAAAAAGCCAGACTAGTCTAAAAATACAAACGAGATATGCAATAAGTGTTGGGGAGAGGGTCACTTGGACTTAAAAAGCTGGTCGGTCGTAGCTACTTTGCCTCAAGTCTTGGCCGGGCTAAGAAAGCCAAACAAGTGGCTGCTCCATATTGATTGCTGAGCCAACTGAGCTCCAGGCTGCTGCACTCGAGTCGACACTTCCCAACTTACCAAACTCCCCTCCGGGCACCTTCGACATTACTACACCTACTACACCCACTTTTTGCACTTTCGCTTGGATGTCACACTCCCGACCCTCGACCCACACGAAAACGAGCCCCAAATAACCTGTGCACTTGAAGAAAAACATACTGTGAACCCAATCAAGATTGAGTTATCCAAATTGAGAAAGTTTGCAAAGGGATTGACCTTGAATAATATAAATGAAACATTAATTCTGGTGAACTTTATAAATCCCTAAGGATTTAACAATTAATTAAAATTATGTTTAAGTTGGGTGATAGTATTAAAGAGAACTTGTGGTTTCCCAACTCAGATGCCGCAGTGTAACAAAAACTGAACCCTAACCCGTCTGGTCCCATGTTCAAATGACTTTTCCAAGCTGCATATTGAAATTTTATTGCATTCGGGCCAGAGGGGCTGGAGGCTGAAAATGGAGGGCAGACTTTGGGGTCGGCAGTCAAGTCAGTCGAGCGGCACAAATTCAAACATTTGTATTGCTGAAATTGAAAAAGGTGTCGGGATGAAAATGAAAAATTATCCCCGGGATGGAGGAGCAGGAACAGAGATCCAGATCCTGCGAGGAAGGGGCAGCAGTCTGCTGAATGGTCAGCAATGATAGCAGCTATGTTTTGTCTTCATTCCCGGTGCCTTTTGTGGGTCTGCTGATGGGCTGACTGATGTCTGTACTCTGTTCTCTGTTTTCCGATGTCTGGCCCTCGACTTTCATTTCAGTTCGGTTTGGTTTGGTTAAAACAAGAGTTAACCGTTGATTGGCTGCTGCTGGTGGCTTAATTGTTATATACCAGCCACATTGCTGGACTTAATGAAATGAAACACCAGCCTTAATTGATCGATTACATTCGCATATACAAATTCGTGTATGATGAAGTTTGTTGCGTAGACCATCGGCCACTGCCGCCATAAATCATTGCCGTATAGTAGTTGCAAGTATATAAATTAACGCGATACATAATGAAAATTATTCGCTCGATATTTATGACTTTCCAAAACTATTAAAATTGGTTATTAAACATGTTGATTTATTGGGCGGCATGTGCCAATGCTTTATATCAATTAATTTGTCGATGTCGTGGGACTCTGAATAAGGTAGCAATTATTTTTGGTAATTAATATATGGAGCGTGGTCTACGGAACATTTTAAAGGGCGATTGTTCTTTATCAGCAAAAATATTTATTAAAATAGGCTTTTATGCAATATATTTGGAATATGAATTATTTAGACAAAAGAAAATTCTTACTAAAACTAGAACATCACGTTATTTTCAAATGAAATGAAAAGATTATTTCGTTATAAAATTTTTGATTGAAAACTTTCTTATTCCGTGATTTCCGCGTGTGTGTGAAATTTATCTTTCATTTTGACGGGCTTGCTGATGCCACAGTTGGATTTTATGCAAACATATGCGGCGTGAAGAGCAAAAGTCGCGATGCGGCCTCGTGGAAAAAGCGTAGACATGCCAAAAAGTTTTTCCCCAGCTTTTCCCATCCTTCCAATTCTCAGTCCAAAAAATCATGAGCCTCGGCCAGACAGCTGTCAACAGTCAAAAATGCAGGCAGCAAACAATGCAGAAAAAGTAACCAAAGGATCGCACAGACCCTGTGTCCCATTCCATTTTCAAAATCCTGGATGAGGATGACATGTGTGAGGGATAGTCAAGCCTGCCTATGAACATACTTTTTGGCTTATTCTAGTCAGCTGGCCCCTTTGAATCTTCTTCACACCTTTTTTGGGCCAGAGCAAGGTACATATTTAATGATTCAAAGGGGCGGACAATTTATTATTCAAGCGTAAGCCCCATGAAAGCAGCTGACTCCAATGTCAATCCAAAGTGAAGCTATGGCTTAAAGGAAATTTCAATAATTCTAATTTAGCAACAAAAACACGGCGAATGGCTAAAAACGCTCGGAATGTTTACCGAACGCAAACAATGCCCACAGACGGGGGATAAAATATATAACAAAAAAAGAAGAAAGACTGAAGACTGGGGAAGATGTCTCCTTCTCGTTCTCGTTTCAGGGAAACGTGCAACTCACTTGGTCGTTTTGTTATTTTGGCTTTTTCATGCTCCATTTATATAGCCAAGCGTCGGCAGCTGCTCCTTCGTCCTTGGTCCTTGGTCCTTGCCCTTAACCCACCGATATTCCTTCGGTCTGGCCAAGAATTTGACGTGTGCTCGTTTATCATTCATTTTGCGCTCGCTTACATTATTTGAACGGAACCTGAAACATTAAATTTTAGCACGTTTTGCGCTAACGTGCGCTCATTTCTACTTTGGCATTACGCACGCCATAAAGCTTAGCCTTTTCCCCCCACTTTTCCTAGCTTTTCCTTACCCATTTTTCCTCCGACATCAGCCGTAATGAAGCTAAGTGACGGCATTCTGCTGGCGGCTTAACAATCTCGTTGGATGCTGGGAAATGGCTACCACCATCATTGTAAAACAAAACAATAATGTCGAGTCTTAAATCCTCAAACAAATGGATTCAGGAGAGTTAACAAAGCCCCCGAATCGGTTAGTCTTTAAAAGAGTTCTTCAAGTGCATTTCTAAGGCGTATTTTAATCTAAAGAGATATTAATTTATCGTATTTTTATCTGAAGAGATATTAATTTATCATAACTAAATATTATAACTCTCTTATTATAACTCTCTTATTATAACTCTCTTATTATAACTCTCTAGAAGAATAAACACCCTCTGTTGTAGCTTATTCTAAAAAGTTTATAATCATCAAAGAAATTACTTTAGGATAGTTACATTACACTTAATGATTCCCACTTTGCTATCACTTTTTTAATGACATTTCCAGAAAAAATATTTAGTCCCAAGCGACATTTTTATATCGACAATTAATCACTTTTACATATACATGTACTTTGGAGCCCGAAGTGCTTATCATCGATATTTTCCTCTTTATTTCAGTCATAAATATGTTTTTTCAACAAATCGCCATTTATTTAGTTGAATCTATTTGTAAATGGATTTGCCATTGGCTTATTGCTGTTTGCATTTTTTGTGCCACTTTCAATTGGTTTTTGTGTCAACATATTTAGTTCATGCCGCAACAATGGCAATGTTTTAATGCTGTTTGCCTCTTCCATTAGTTTCCAACAACAGCTACAATTTAATTAGAGCACAGTGAAAATATTTTATTTATCACGCGTAAACAGACAGGGTGGAAAACGTGAAAAGCACAAGAACGTAGAACGTAGCTTTAAAACAGGTAAAATGTTCTGGCCATTTCCGGTTTCCCGTTTCCCGTTCAACCAGCCAGCAAGGCTAAAAGCCAACGAGCGACATTTAAAATTCAATAATCATAATTAAATAGCCAAAATGCCAAAGGCAGTTGAATCGCTAAAAGCTCGGCGGTGAAATCCGAAAAATCAGAAATATGAACACAGGCTCCAAAGGCAGAAACAACAGAACAGCGAGGCATAACTTTTAATGTTTCTAACTACTCAGAGGCAAAGTTGCCCCATGCCCCACGCTCGACGTGCAGCCATATAATGGAAAACTTGTTTAAAACTTTTAAATTAATTTTATTTTCACCAGCCAGCCAGCCAGCTAGCAACTTCAGATGCAGCGTTAGATTTAGTTTTCGTTTCGTTTCGTTTGGTTCCGTTCGAAGAGCCAGGTCCCATTATTTCCTGTTTCATTTGTCTAGAATCTGCAGATATGTATTGTTGGCCCGCTTTTTGTCGCAGTCCGTGTCCAATCCGAGCCAGCAATTAAGACAACACAATTGCACACAAGTTTTGGCCGCACATCTCCATCTGCAGCTCCATCAGTGTGTCTGTATCTGTATCTGTATCTGCAAATGTATCTCCAACTGGGGCTGCATTCATTGAGCTTTAGCCTTCCACTGTCTGCAGTTAGTTATTATAATTGCACTTGACTCTCGACTTGACTGGAGCCTGGCACTTCCACCAAAGGGAGATGGCCATGGCCCAAGGAGGGTCATCTCGTCCAGTGGGAATTGGGTTTAGCCTGCGCATACATTTATAAATGGCTTGGATTCATTCCGCACAAAGGGATGCAAACTGTCGCAATTTACTCTTCTTGATCTGCATTCACAGTAAATGCTTACTTAAGCATTGTTTAACAAAAGGATGAATTTTAACGAAAATGCGGATTTTTGGGGTTATTTTAAATACTTTCTTTTATCACAAAATTATTCATATAGAAAAAGTTTTTGAGAAAATTCAAACTTAAATTTATACTTTTGTTAAGAACACGTGACAATTATTATTCACACATAAATTCTATGAACATTGTATTGAATTTTCTTTTAAAATTATTGTTAAAAGGTGTAAAGCTTAGACTATATATATGGTCACTTAAAAAATACAAATTACCTGGCAAAATATTACGTTTTAAGTGCATGCCTGGAAAGTAATCAAGGGTTATTAATTATTACTCCATATATGTAATAACCATTGGTATTATGAGTTACGGCAATTGAATCGTAATTATTCATAAGTAATCAGGAGTCGTGATGGAATAGATTGGCGCAGATTGAGTCCGTTCGGATCAATATTGTCGAAGGTCTGTTTGGTAATGGTTGGACACGCAAACAACCTGAAGTCCCGATGGCAGGATAACGCAGGATAACAGCAGTTAACCCAGCCAGCCCTTGGGCGTGGTTGTCTGACCGTTTTGCCTTGGATCGGAGCCATGTCCTTTTTTTTTCATGTCCGAGTATTTTGTTTGTTGTCGCGGTGTCACGTTAACCCATGACACCCCCACATGACCACATGTCCACACACGCGCCTATGTACACAACATGGGGGTCCCAGAACAAAGAACGAGGAACGAAGAACAAGAACTGCTGACTGATGAAACACGCACAGTTTGATCAATGGGCGGCGGCAAAAAAAGGGGAAAAGGGGGAAAAAGGGGAAAAAAAGGAGGGGCAGACATAAAAAAGGACGGCGCTGACCAAGTGTTGTTTACCAACAACACAACAACGGCAGCAAAAAGTTTTTAAATTACATTTTGTGTTTTGCGTTTTAACTTTGTTACGCTCCCCTTTTCACTAAAACATTGCTGACTCTATGGAGTTTACCTCATGTTTGATTTTTTAAAAGGTTATAGGTACTCTTAAATACATAAAAGTTTCAGTTTAACCGCTACTTAGTTTCATTATCTTGGAATATCTTGAGAAATATTGATCGGAATGTCCTGAAAATTCGCAATCCTCTTCACAGATATTTTCAATTGTGAAGTGAACACCACTGAAAAGTATATTTAACCATTGTGTCCTTGACTGTATTTCTAAGCTTGCTATTATAACCCACTTCTTGAAAGTATTTCCACTGAGTGACTGATCTTAAAGGTCCTTAAGCAAACGCTCTTTGGGGCAACACCAATTAACAAAGTAAATTGCGTAACTTGGCCTCAAGACTGATATTTTTGCAGCAAAGCCCTTATTAATATTTCTCTCCATCTCTTTCCGTTTCGTTGCAGGTATGTATTTTATATCTATATCTATATCTATTGATGGGGACGCTTAAAACGTCAAATGGCAAAAAGGGCGACATTTTCGGCTGCCGCAGCGCGTTTCAACTTTTCACTTGGCAGCGGAAAAGCGGGAAAAGTGGAAAGGCGAGGGGGCAACAACATGCTGTCGTTATGGCCAAGAAGGCGACAGTTTTCCGCTGCAGCAGACTTGCTCCATTTCGGCTGCACTTGGTCCTTTTGGTCCTTGTAATTTCTTCCCGTTTATTTCTGTGCTCTCTGCGGTAAGTTTTTGCTTTTGCCGCTTGCCGGTTGACAAAGTTTCAAGTGTTCGCTTTCTAATGTAATTAAAATGCTTACAAATGTTTGCCAACAGCGATAAAATAATCATTTGAAACGGGCAGACAGGGTGTTTTTTCAAGAAGGGCGAAAAAGATAAGACTAAGACCCGAAAAAGAACACAAATAAAATTATAATTTAAGTGGGACATGGCAGTGCTATCAACATCTAATTTGTAGCATCAAATAAAAATCAAATAAAATTATCAGTGCAACGTGTGAATGCTTAACAAATTGACGAGAGCTCCAGCTCCTCAGATACAGACACAGATACAGATACATTTCATATACTGCCCGCATACACGTGGCCATCCGAACTTCGACTCCAGCTGGCTCTTTATTTTCACTTGGGCTCCCAGCTCACGTAGGCGATAATGTTTGCCTGCCAAGTGAGTTGGGTTCTAGCGAGGATGGGGACATTAGCAGAGGGAGGAGACTCAGGATCCAGGCTGACATGTCACGTTAAAGGAGCAGCAAAAAATTGCAAAATAGTGCGACGTGTCGTATGCTGTGCTTTCAGTGTTTCCACACATATCGCATAAATCTCCTTGTTTAACATATGCAAGAACAAACATATGCCTATATAGTATACGTACATGATGTCAGCATTTTGTGTGGACATTTTACCCATCGCTTGTAGGCAGACAACCAAAGCTTATTATTCATTGACTTGTACTGCACATACAGTACCTCGAAAGTAATTAAACCAATTTGTTCATTAAAACTGACCTTTTATTTATAAACGGCTCAACATTTCAATTAAGTATTGACATTATTACGCAGCCCAAAGAGAGAGTGATAAAAAAAGTAATGAATGCGTAAAACTCAATTGATTGCAGTGAATTTAAAATATAAAGTTCAAGGAGTTGAGTTGATCCTATCTAATATTAGATTGGTGGATTGAACTAAATTTATATTTATTATTTTACTTAAATAGTACAAAGTAATTTATTAATCCTAATTAGCAGAACCACGTGTGTATGGTGTGTGCATTACAGGATTAATTCCTAGTTAGCCATAGTTCACTGTACTGGCAATAAAGCGTTTTCGAGTGCCAGGCGGCCCTATCTCTTTTGGCCCACTTGCTCTCCCACTTTTCTGGCCATTGTCACGCAACCGCAAAACAAAGAGCGGAAAAATGGGAATAACGTCAAAAAAACGACCATAAAGCTGCTACAATGCCAGATATTTATCTGGCTTTATTGACAAAAGCGTTTTGTCGATTGTTCAAATAAATTATGCCTTTATCAATAAAGTCTAGGTTCTCCTGGATCCTCATTTTCCCCACACACTTCTACACTTCCACATTTCCACATTTCCACTTTTCCACCGCCGTGGCAGTTGCTACGTGACGTTGGCTGTAACTGGGGCGAAGATTTGTTATGGCCATAATTCAGACCAGACCAAAAACAAGAGCAGGGAAAATCCAAAATCAACTCAGTTTTATGCGTGTATTTATGAACTGTGCGGCGGAAGGCGAAAACTCTATAAATCTTTAAGCAGGAGTGATGGGTGCGGGAATGGCAATGAACGCCTAACAGGCAGGCAAATCAAATATCAAATTGTTTAAGTGATTTTTCATTTTGCGCTTTCACCTTGTTACCGTTAACATAATTTCAGGGCAACAACTTTGCCATAAGTGATTTTAGCCCCCCTTACCCTCCCCCTCCATATATTTTTTCTCCATCGAGTGTATTTTGTTGTTCCCACTTTGATATAGATTGTTCTGAACAGGGAAGTAAAATGCGGGGATGTGCGGCACCAGCCGTCATTTAATTTTATCGTGCGGAACTTCTAAGTGCAATGAGGTTGTTGTTTTTTCTCTTTTTTTTGTGTTCAGGGTGGTGTGAGTACCTTGAACATTGCTTAAAAGCCCGCTAAAATGTTCAATTTACGTGTGTTTTTCTTTTCCTTTATTTCGAAACATTGAAAATAAATTGGAACTGCTGGCTGGCTGTCTGGCAGGTTGTTCGACTTTTCGCCCTCGAAAAAGAATGAATAAAAAAAAAGGAGGTTCGCTGACAACACGGCACGGGACCCCTTCACATCACTCTGTTTGCTCGCACAATATGTAATAATAAAAACTGTATTTATTTATTATGATTTTCCATTCCATGCAGAATCAGCAAAAAATTTTAAAATTGGCGCAAACTGAGCCCCCGGGCACTTTTTTCCATTTTCCATTTTCCATTTGCCTTGTGCCGCCCCTATGAAAACATTTTTTCCCTTGTTTAACAAGTGGAATGAGCAGGGGAAAAAATAAGGTTGAAAAGGAATTAATAAAAATATTTAAACTGTCCTGGGGGCCAACAAATATAAGAAATGGCCAAAAAAATAACAGAAACTAAGTAAACATTGGTTACATGATACTACAATGATGTTGATGGGGATGGCTTGGTCATCCAAAAAAGGTTCATCATTCAACTCTTATTTTTATTTCACTCCAAAGCACTGCAGGCAGCCATAACAATAAATGAGCTCATTGCTCATGTCAGTCGGTTATAAAATGTAAATTCCCCTGTATCTATCGTTAAATCCGTGGTAAAATATATTCCCAGAACTTTCAGCGTGCTCTGAGCACATATATCAAACAATTTTTCAGAGACTCGTTCAAGTACAAAGTCAGTTCAGCTGCAGCTCCTTTCTTCCTTTCGCTAGTCATACATTTATGGACGTGTCCTTGGCAGCACAAGCAACTCAATAAGCCAGGCCACAACTTCCGCGCAAAAAACAAGGGAAAATTGCACAAAAAAATATACATAAAAATATATGTATATATAGCCGTTGAGCAACAAGAAAAACTTTGAACAAATTTCCCCGCATTTTGTGCGCATATTTTAACTACAGCGCATTATGTTTTGAGTGATTTACGGGCACAGAAAAACAATGAGGGGCTAAAAATGTGGAAATAAAAAATAAGGCATCGCTTTTTCCCTGTTTCCCTGCTTCCCAGTTTCCCTGTTGTTTCTGTTTCTGAACACTTGAGCAAATGATTTGCGATGCTAATGCTAATGCAGCAGGAAAGTATGCTACGCAATCCAGCTAGCTAATGTTGCTGCCTCTGCTGCTGCTGTTGTGCCACTAGTGCCATTAGTGTCGCCAACTAACTTTAGATAACTAATTAGGGAGCGACGGGGCCCGGCAGACTTAACTGTAGTTTTGTGTTAACCTTAGCGCAGCTAATTACATTTAATGTGTCTAGTAAGCAACTTGGCGGCGCGAATTGTGTTACTGCTGCTCCGAGGATGATGTTGGGTTGGCTCTTGCTCTCCTTTCCGGCTTATTAAAACACTTGGAGGCGGCACGTAGAGTCCTCCGGAGCAACGTGTGCTCCTCCGACTTAATTATAACTAATTTGTAGCATATGTAACACAGAGGTGGAGAGGGCGAGATGAAAAAGTGGTCAGAACGGAATGGAACGGACCAACCGCAACTTTTGCGGCTCAAGTGGCCATTAAAGCCATAACCAAATGATACAGCAATTAGCCAATGTGCACGTGTGTTTAGTGTTAGCACTCGGAAAAAGTCGACACTAGATTTAGGTTGATTTTCTTTAACCAGACTAGCGTTCTTTCTCGTTTAATTTTTTATTATTTTATTTATTTAATTGGCAGTATCAAACATGATTTAGTAAATTTTCTTAGTGTTAAACGAATTTTAGGGACATTTTGTTTAGTGTAGATATCGTTAAAATGCCCGACATATGAATAAAAAGTGAGGAAAGCAGTTTCGCCCTAATCGCGATTTCTGTGCGCATCGCCATCGCATTTGCATAATTATTAACGTTGATTTTCAAGTGCCCTTCCAACTCAACACCCACTGCATAGCGCCCACTTCCACCCACTTCCGGCCCCTTTGGCAAAAACCAACTAACCAACCGACAAACTAACCAAGTGAGCGAGCCACCGTCCAAATGATTGAAATTAAAACCACAGGCGAACATAAAAAATCGCTTACGTTAAAAGCTCATACAAGAGATACGGACAGTGGTTTGCGGAAAATCGGGGAAAAGCGAGGAAAAGCGGTGGAAAACGCAGAGTGAAAGGGGCGAGGGGGTGCACCACTCGAATGAATTCACGTAACCGCATAAAATCAAACGAAATAAGCCAAGCGCCGTGGAAAAATGGCAACAAAATGCACTTTATGCCGAACTACAAGGGAACAACTCCACGTGCCACTCAACGGTAACCCACCCACCCTCTCCCACTCCTTCCGATCTCCGAGCGAGAGGTGTAATAATGGCCAACGGCACGCACGTTGGACCAACCACAAGACCCACGGACAAATGTTCTCTACGGGTTCTACGGCTTCTACGGGTTCCCTGTTCAGTGGCCAAATGCACCGGGGAAGCAGAGAATCTGTGGGAAATCCCATGGAATAGTGGGTGAAAAAAAGTGCAAACTTTTAACCATAAATGTAGGTAGCCACCCAAAATGGCCAACAGAAAAAACCCACACATAGCAGCAGCCAGAAGAAATTGCCAGAGCAAATACGAAAATCAAGTTTAAATTTGGTGAGCTCGAGTGCGAAAACACAGAGTGCCGGATAGCATGACATTGGGATTATTTTCGGAAAGTGTACAAGGGATGGAAGGGGTTGCACACGGGTTTTCCGAGCAGAAAATATTTAATTTTCCAGCAGTAGTGAACCGAGATTGCGTTAAAGTTTCCATTGCAACTACAACCGCTTAATGGCTGAATAAATGCATCGCTGAGAGAATATTTCCTCAATTTTCCAAAATTCACAGGAACTCATTAGCACAGCTTGCGAAATTCAAGTTGAACTCAAGTTCTCCACCTCAAAAACTAATTAACAGATTTATCAAGGGGAAGATTGAAGCATCAATAACTCTCTGCTCATAAGCTGGAATGCACATCCGTCAGATAACTAAAATCCATCTAATAAATGGCCCCACAAAGCTGTGCAAATGTGATGCACAATTAATCAATCAATCGATGCTTAACCCCGTTCGACGGACAATCCCCTTATGTCTGAATGTCTGAATATCTGAATGGCAAAATGCACAAGCATAAAATCAAATTATCTCCAGGTGTGCGAAGGCAATCGCCTGAGGCAAACGAATGAATGAATATTGCAGCCCAAATCCGGAATCCCAGGCTAATGCCAAATTGTCAACTGTGGGCCCAGTCAATTGGCCATGAGTGCAGATACCAACATGCAACATGCAGCATGCAACATTCACTGCCAGCGGCGACATTTCGCACGAAGGCAGCAAAGATTGCTGCTCCCTTGAGCCCGAATCCGAATCCGCCAGCATTTCCAATTCCAATTCCGAATGCAACTGGAGTAGAAAGACAATAACCCAAATGCAACTGCCAATATTAGTTACGGTTGGCAACAGCTTGCCTCTTCCGGAATCGAAAAACGTTGAATGGAATGGAATGGATTGGCTTCGAGTGGCTGGGACGGCAGATGGAACTGAAGCCCTGAATAGAAAACAGACTGGAGCTGAACTAACGACATAAACGACATATACGTGCCAGGATCGTCGTACTATTCAGTACAGTACAAAGGGAGCAAAGGGACTGACAGCAAACCGTCAAAAAGTAAATATGCAACAAACAATAGCATTATATAACTTAAAGTGCACAACGCTGCTCCGGCTCTGGCTCCAGCTCCAGCTCCAGCTCCTACCAACTGCCAACTGCCAGCACAATGGCTCGGAAATCGGATTAATGCAACTGCTGCTGACGCTCCTGCTGAAAAGCGGGGAAACCCAATCCCAATCCTCAATCCATAGAGCTGCTCTGCTAAATACAATGAAAAACTTCCCCAGAAAGACACACACACACACACACACACACACCCACTCGCATGGCAGGGCCAATAAACAAAAGGACAAATGCGACGCGTCGCGCCGCCCCAGAGCCAATCAATCGCTATGGCACCCCAGGGGCTCAGAGCCCCCCCTACGAAAAAGGGGGGTACGAAAGGGGCGAGGCGATTGAACGCAATCTGACACGCGACCAGTTCAATGCACGTTGGCCCTCGCATAGGTCAAAACCCAAAAGCGAGACCAGAGTAATAGATTTTCGTTCTACAGCAATAGTTGAATTGAATCACTTTGAAAAAAATATGTTTTGAAAGCAATTTAAGTCTGGACGTAAAAATTACAAAATATTTTTCTTTTCCCCCAACCTGGTATTACAGGTATTTCATCTTAAGTTTCTAGTTTAATTTATGCTTAAATACTAATTGTTATTTTTAGTGAACACTACTTTTTTTTTTATTGAAAAGCTATATTTTAAATCTTCATAGCACGTATTTCCCTCAGTGAAATATCTGCAAAACCCAAGCTACCTAACTGATCGATAAATGCATACCCTTTGATGCCGATAGCTACTAAGCTGATGCGATAACTGCATCAAAATTAAGCCAATCAGCTTACATCTAACGCTCCGTACTTTAAAGCTCATCAGGAGTAAAGCCCCAATGCCCTTCAGCTCCGATTAATAGGAGCTCATAAAATCGGCTTAAGCCTCAGGCGAGAATGACACCGAAGGACACACACCATAGCTCCCCCAAAACTTACCCTGCATTCAGCTTCAGCTGGGTCGTTGTCTCTAGTCGCTAAATTCAATTAAATAAACCGAACCCAGCAGCATTCGGAAACTTTAATTTGTATGCAAAGTCAATGCGTGGGGGGAGTGGGGAGTTTGGAAAAGGGGGATCCAAAAATGGGGGGAGTTATATAGGGAAGCTATACCCACACGTGCACGCATCGCAGGGCTGTCATGTCCTTGCGCACTCAAGCGCTTAATCCTTTGAAATTGCCACGCAGCATTCGCATTGCATGTGGGATATTCCCCGAACCCGGGGGCGTATGAATATTACGCATACGCCGCGTACGCCATGCAGCCACTCATAAACAAACTAGACAGCGAAATAACATTCAATTTTATGCAAAAGTGTTGCATAATAAGATTACCAGCGCTAACTGGCGGCCGAAATCAGTTAAAAGCCAGAAAAAAGAGCGGAGAACATTCATTTACAAATAATATTCGGCATTAAAATTGCATGGCATAAGCGGCGGCGAACAAGCCCCGTCCCACACGAGTTGAAATATTTTTTCTCATTTCCGCAACGAGCGCAGAAATATTTTTGCGATTTCCGCACGGCCATCGTTGGGGATCCTGCCGCTCGGATCCTGAATGCTGAATCCTGAATCCTGGTTACTGGCTCCTGCGGCCCAGCATGAAATATAAATACAATACAAATAAACGCGTGTCGTGCATTTTGTACCATCCACAATGTTGTATTTATTTGCGCACCAGCAACACAGAGCCCCGAATCAACAGCACAGCAATGGCAACAAATGTTGGCTCTTTCACTGACAATTTGTCGGCCGCCCATTTAGCCAAGTTAGCCAAGTTAGGGCCACATAAGCTGAGCAGAACAACGACCTCGCAACTCGCATGCGAACGAGCGCATCGCTGGCAAAATGTTTGCAAATGTGCTGTGAAAATTTGTCGCGCGCTGCATTAAACTGAAACTCGTGTGCACACAGGCCAAAACACTGGCGACAATAACAAAATGGCACTATAAACTATAAACTATCTGGTGGAGAGGAACAATTGTGGGGTACATAATGTGGGCATGGCCTGGCGGCTGATTTACATTTAGATATTTATTCCAATGAACGCGCGAATGCTTTGGGCTTTTAGCAAAGAGTCTGGTACACAACTCAAAATAAATCTAAAACCTAATTAAACATTGAAATATTTTAACTAGGTGATGTATTTTGTCTTTTAAAATTGTCCATACAGTGTATGGGTTTTTTATATATCTTTTATATTGGGATATGCAGGGAATATAAGTATTTGTCATGAACACGATAAATGCTCTGCAAATTTTATGTCTTTTAATTTCAATAAAAATAAATAGTTGTAAATAACAACCAAATTTCCTTCCCCTTTTTGATGTGCAAATATTCGTCATCAACTTAGGAAATACGTTCCAAATGATATGCACATTTCTGCCTTCCACATAACCCCTTCGTCATCCCGTTTCATTTGTCCCCTGGCAAACGCGACAAAATAAGCAGTGCAAAGGGCAAAGAGCGTTGAAGCAATGAAATGAATTTGCACGCGCTCATAAATATTTCACATATGCATATTGGCCAACTCGGGGAGCCGTAACTCAGTTCCCCACGTGAAGATGTTTGCTGCAGCTACGTGAAATGAATAGATAGACACGACACACAACGCACAACACAACGTGGCTGCAAATTATTGTGACATAAAGTGCTTTGACAGGGACACCAGTTCCGAGTTCTGAGCTCCGGGTTCCCATTTCCCACTCCTAGTCCCATCTCCACGTCTCTATTCCAAACCTTTAAGCTGGATGGGATGGCGCTGCTGTTTGTGACATTCATGGGCTACATACTATATTTCATTGCACACTTGGAGGCATTGGAAATTCAAATGATTAGGCGGCGGGTGTCTCGTGTGCACATGACATATTTAAGTGGGTTATATGTGCGAACATTTTTGCTCATTAAGCCGGGGGATGGAAATATGGAAAAGATGGAAAGCTCGTAAGTCCTCGACAAATGCAGCACGCACTCGCATAGACAGAAGCAATTACTGTCTGCGTAAGCGTCTTAGCCATAAAGACGCCATATTGCCTCGGCTCAATGTCTTTTGGCATTTGCATATGAGCCACATGCAAATTTACCAGGCCGTCGTATAAATTTAAAGTCATTTTTAGTACTATGGCTATGTTTTTCGACAGCAGCATAAAGTGCACAACTAATTACAATCTTGCCAATTAATTGAATTAGCCCAGACCAAAGTCTCAATTTAATTACCAGCTGTAAGTGGACATTTTGACTCCTAAATATCAAACAAAAGTCAATGTCGCACTAGCTTTAATTGAACGGCTGCAGTCTGTGATTAATCAGGTTGCATAACTTACGAACTTACGAACAAGAAGTGTTTTCCCTATCCGATTTTGCAGCGGAATGTCGTAACGAAACGTAAGCTAATGAGATCAACAGCTGCCCATTCCATTTGCTTACGCAAATCACTTAAGGCGCCTGAGAGACAACTGTCGAGCACTTTTCCACAGCTTTTCCTTCTCTGACTTTCCTTCCTCCTGATTTTCCTCGGACGACAGGACACTTGTCGCCTCGTGACGGCTTAATTTTTTCGTTATTTCTTCCACTTTGCCTGATCCAAAAGCAATTATTTTCCATTCAACGTAATAATGATGCCAGCAGAGAATGATAACAGCAAGGGTCCTGCGAGCGGGAATTAAATTATGCGCTGGATTTTTTTTATACGTTTTCCGAGGTCCGAGGACGAAGCCGCAGGCTTGGACTACCGTGTTGGTGTCAAAAAAAAAAGAAGGAATAAAAATAAACAGAAAAATTACAAGAGAGGCGACGAAAAAATCATGCAACAATAAGTGCCGCCGGCAGAATTGTCGGGGTTTGTTGAGCGCAGTCATAAACCGGCTCAGTGCACTTGATCGACGTGGAAAATGGCTTTAGCTTTAGCTTTCTGGGGTTTTCCCCCCAAACAATTCCCGGTTTTTCGCCCATTTTCCCCCTTTTAGGCCGGGGCCAAAAGCGTACGCCTCGCTGGCTTTGTATGCGTTTATCAAACCCGTTCGTTCGTACTGTACAACACTATATATACTCGTACATAATAATGTGTGCTATATATTTTGTACGTATTTTCCGCTCTGCTCCGGCATTACCCGATTTCGTCTGCTCTTCACGCCATTTCTATGGCCTGCACATTATAACAAATTTCTCGCTTGCATAAGCAACACACTCAGCATGCATGAGATGTCCTTGTGTGAGTGTGAGTGAATGTCCTGGCGGCTGTATGCTGTGCGTGCATATTTTGTTAGAGGTGTGTGCGTGATCTGAATATGATTTATGATTTATTAAAACATCTTAAGGTAATTGGGTTGTCCTTTACTGTCCTGATAGTTGTGATTTATTTCATTGTTAAATATAAATGTTAAAGAAACTATATTTTACAATTAAAACATCCTAAGGTACCTACATTTTCTTTTACTTACTCATACGTACACCCCTTATCCCTTGTGCCATTGCATCAGCACATGTTTATTATCAAATAAGACAGAGCTTCCGTTTTATTTGACCATCCAATTCAATCCAATCCAATCCAATCTGTCATCCTGCTGCAGCTTATCACGCACCCATCTCTAATGGAATTGTTATGTAAAGCACACAAAAAGCTGCTAGGCTAGCCTGACGCCATATCACTGCATAACAAATGGCCGACACACAGACACACAGACATGGACCCACACACTCGCACTTTGAGGACTAAACACCAACACATGCTTAGAAGGGGGAAGCGTGATGGCGGTAGTCCATAAAAATGGAACGGAACTGCAAGTAAATTAACAGGCAGAGGACGCAGGACGCAGGACGCAGGACTATGAAGATGAAGGCGGCCAAGTCAGCAAGCGAAGGCGATGTTATCCTGCGACTCATGTGAATGTGCATGTGTGTGAGGGCGAAAGCGAGTGCGAGGATGTGCTTTACATAAGCAACTCACTCAGTTACCATCCTTACACCCATTTCTCCATTCGCATGCCGGCTACTTAAGTTACACAATGACATTTTTCAATGTGTCAGAATTTTATTGTTGCAACTTGGGGCATTGTTGTTGACAACTGACATCTTTCTTTCTGCAGCTGTCAGTTGGCTGCTTTTGTTGCCTTTATTTCATGGCTGCTGATACCGTAGAAGCTGTTACCACTGTTTCTGCTTCTGTCCTACAGTTTCTGCTGTTACTGCTTTTGCTGCCTTTGCTGTTTTGTCTTGGCTGGAAATGTTGACAACTGTTTTGCCACTTTTGCCGTAATTGAAAAAATGTATTCAAATACTCTGGTCGGTGTTCGAGTTCAGCAAAAAGTAAATACACAGCTAGTAACACGATCAAGCACAACGGAAAGTTGTTTGTTCAGCAGAAAAATCAAATCAATGAAGACAAAAATAATAAAATAATAATAAAAACAGTTTTACCTTAAATGGTAATTTATTAAATTTAAATTAAACATAAATAAAATCTGTAGAGACTAAAAACCACTTTTACACGTGCCTAAAGTGGTGCATAAATCACTGAAGAGAGGCTTTCACATGTGAATATTTATCTTGATTATATGGTAACAGTAAAATCATTCTACAAAAAAACACCCCTTTGCATTTAAATATTAGTTTACCCAACTACTTTTTGCTCAGCCAAAGTTATCTGATGGCTTCTTTGAATTTGTTTGCCCATTCAATCAATTTTAAGCAAACACACCGACTACATTTATTGTGTTTTTTTTTGCTTCGATTTCGGATCGGGTTTATTATTCGATTTGAGATGATTCTGTCTGCTTTGTAATTTACTGAAAATGTCCGTAAACTTTGTTGGCGAAAGTGACGGCCAAAAGGGGTCGTTAATGGATTAAGCCAAGCTGTACAAGCTGTACAATGAATAAATTTGTCAGATTGCATGACATTTTGTGGAAGGCAGAGATAAAGACCTCCAAAGTCTCGAAGAAAAGGAAAAAGGGAAAGGCTTGCCTTACATTTCAATAATACTTTTGCACTCTTGACATTTTCCATAGCCCTCCCAAAACTGTTGCAAATGCCAACTGTCAACTTTTTGTGCGTGGTTCTTGTTTCGAAACTTGGCTTACCGCAAAGGGATTGGGCTAAAGTATTTGCAATAATAAAACCAGAGCGGCCACTTTGGGCCAGCTTTAATTTAAGCTGTGCGTGGGCCACTCCAATACCCAATTTTGCAAATCAGCGTGCAAATTACCCGGGCAGAGGCAAATTTGTTCAGCAGCCTCGAAATTATCCCCTCGCTCCTTCTGGTCCTTGTAGTTGGCAACTGTATTAAGTTCATTTTTCATCTGGCTCTCATGCATTAAGCAGCGCAGTGAGTTTTGCCCCCTGGCTCCAAACCACACACAGATACTCACAAACACAGGGAGAGAAGGAGCCCACACACACACACAGATACTCACAGACACAGAGACACATGCCGAGTTACTTTTTCACTTAGGTCTTTGTGTGTTGCCTTTTGGCATGCAAATAAAACGGAGGCAGGGCAACTCGAAACCCGAAACCGAGACCAAAAACCAAGCCAAGTTAAGCCCAACACGTTAGAGAACACAGCGCGCACAATTTGCCAGCAGGACCCCCTTTTTGTGCCCCCTTTTTCTACCCTCTGCCCGCCCCTGGAACAATAAGAAAAATGTTCAAGTGCCAGAATGTGTGCAAAGAACTCAAGTTTGCCGCACACACGAAGGACCCAGGACCAAGGAAACCAACTCCAAACTCCGACTTGGGAGCGAGTCCGGCTGAAAGTCCGTCTGCATCTTTGGGCAATCATACTGAGAGAAAAACTGATTTGTAAAATCAAGAAAAGGGTGCGAATCTTCAGATAAGGGGTTCTTTTTAAATAAGTTTATCTTTAGAAAGCTCTAAAAATCTATGCTAACGATATGCTGAAGAATACTCTCAACTTTTAACCTTATATTATGTGTCATTCCTATTCAAAAAAAAAATTGATAATTAAATGTTACAATATAGTATTATACCTTCTGAAATCAATCTATTTAATTAATTTGTGAGATAAATTGTGTACATTTCAAACGTTTTTGTTCTCTGTTTAAAATTAATATTTTGAAGCGACTTTTTGCACCGTGCAATGCATTGTTTCGTTGCATTTTCGCCCGTTTCGCCGCTTGCAGATAATTTAAATTTTTTCCGTTTGCTTGGTTTGGCTGGGGCTCCTTTTCGGAGGTCCTGCTCCTGCTCCTGCTCCTTTTCCCAGACCCAAAACTCATTCCCTTTGCAGGTCAGTTTCGGTTCAGTTTCAGTTGCATGCCTCGCCGCTTTGGCTGTTTTAAGAACTGTAAATTGCTTTAGTTGGCGCACATTTTCATTTTCATCGCGCGAAAGAAAAGGAAAAAATAAAGAATAAAGAAAAAGCTGGGTGCTGTATTTATGGATGCTCGGATGGTAAAGTACAGTGGGTTCGCGTTTTGTTCCACTGTTTCACTGCCAGTTATGCAAGAAACTTATAGCATGTGCTTATCTATGCAATGGAATGGCAGTCAGTACTTCTCTTTCCGTGTTTCCCCATCTTTTTATTTGCTCACAGTTGCACTTCTTCGCTTTGGCATGTCGTTCGGCACTCGAAAAATGTTTTGGGGAAAATACTTGGGAAAGGAGTTTCAGCGGCGCTGAAAGCTGCAGCTGGAAATTAATTTTCAGCTTTTCCTTGTGGGGTTTTGTGAACCCTCAATAAATATTCCTTTTCGATTCCTTAAAGTGCATAAATTCCATTTCGTGTATTGTTTAAACAGCATTGCAAGCTGCTTCAGTTGTGGGTGTTTACTTGAAGATAAATTTGATTAGCAGCTACAACTTCCACTTTTGCTGCAGTTTTGAAGAATAACTAACTAGCTAACGATACAAGCCAATTAGAAGAATCCTTTTAGAGTGAAATGTAAGTCTATAAAATATAATTAAATGCTTGGAATTTAATTATATTACTCCGAACAGTTATCCTTTCATAAGGATAGTTTCCTATTAAATGCATAGCCTACTTTTCGGGGCTAATGCCCACGCAGCTTACGCTGCCTGACAGCTAATGCACTTAAAACTTCACAAATGTCTTGTCAATGTTTGAATATGGCACCAGGAGCAGCACAAGCTGCAGCTGCAACTGCAACACCCCACCAGCGACACTAAGCAGCAGCAGCAACACGAGCGACTGGCGACTTGAGTGCAAAATTCAATTAACTTGCTTAAGCACGGACACATGCAAACCACACCCATTCACCCACATCCACATACTCGCATATGCACATGCGGGTGAGCTATCAATTTCATGTCCAATCAACCTGGCAGACAGGAAGGGATGTGGGAAGCATGGAGGAGGTGGATGAGGTGGAGGAGCAGGAGCAGCATCTGGTAAAAGCCAGGTGCATGGCCCAAAACCCCGGGCCACTTAAGCAGATGTCAGCTTGATTTTTGCATATGCGACAGCACTGGGAGCTATATGTGCTATATAGCTTCTCGGAGCCCGTGATTTCATACTTTAACAAGCAGCTGTGGCTTGGCTCCTGGATGTCCTGCCCAGTCAGCTAATTGTTTTGCGGTTCATTGTTTAATTATTATGTGTGCATGTATCACGTGGTGTACGCTCTACACAGGGGAAAAAGATGGATGGTAAATAAAGGTACCTACTCTATATGGTCGCAAGTAGCTTAATACCTATTCTGTCAGTGCACTGACTATGTGTACTATTTAATAGAGTACACTGTATGTGTGGTGTTTGTGGCCAGATGTCTCTTGCGGAGTCCTGGCCAAACTCTAATTAAAGCGCTTTGCATAATAAATCAGGCGTGGACTGCGACTATAATTGTGGCCCCGTCTGTGGTCGCAGCTGTTCGTTGTTCTGTTCGTTACGTTGTCGTGTCACTGCCAAATGGCCTGTCAAATAAGAAGGCATTTTGTCCAAATGTTGCCGTGGTGCCAGCACACGAACAACTGGTACAGCAAACAAGTTTGACATTTTATGATATGACCACATGGCTGCACCACACCACACCACCCAACCCCAAAGCCCTTGAGCCACCCAACCACTGAACCATTGAACCATTGAACCACCCAACCATCCTTTAGCTGTCAATTACATCAAAATTGTGAATTTCTCTCGTTATGCATTTGACATTTTCGACTCAATATAAAACGGAAATAACTCACCAACACTCGCACGCAGCGTACCCACCTGCAAATATACATATATAGTAGAGTACATGTATACAATTGAATCTGTCAAACAATCCTCTGTACACCTTTCGCATGCCATAAATAAATAATCAATGGATTTGCGCCCGTTTCAACCCGTAGCAACCGTAGCAACATGCGACGTATACGTAATGTGCTCAGCAATTTGTTTAGCCTTTCAAACGATAATTTCACTTTGTTCTGATTTATACAACGGAAAGTGAAGAAGAAAGAATGAAAATTGGCATTCTAAGAATCGATTCAAACTCAATTGAATGCCAAGTGGCCGAAAAGCCCAAATAGCTAATAAACGAGGCAGTATTAATGCTTCATTTTCAGTTTAACAGGCATTCATCACACACATTGTGGATTGATTTTCTGCTCCAAAGGAATTCATGTATAATTCACAGTGCTTGAAATTTAGCCATGGGGCTAAAACTAAGCTTTGACTTGGGCCAAAAAAGTGCACTCAAAGCTATTCAACTTTGCGACAAAAGTTTTGCCAAACTTCTGGTTGCAGAAAATAGAAAAATCAACACCAGAAATACAAAAAATACTAAGTAAATATGGAAATCCCCCTGCACATAAATTTGGCCAGAGGAATACTGAAAAATAAATATGAAATTTAGAAAGTAAAAGTATAGCACAAACTTTAATTGAATAAAATATTTAAAATGGCTTTTTAAATTCCACAAGCATTATTTCAGCTTTAACTAAATTCTCTTAAATTCAAGATGTTTGCACATAAATTGGTCATGGAAAATATTTTTTAAATTCTTTAAAAACTAAAGCTTTACTCTTCTTGTTGTTAACTACCACTCATCCTCTCTATTACCAATTTCGTTATGCTGTTTCAGGACAAATTCTATCCGCTTTCTTGTGGATTGGCTTTCGTCCACCAGTTATTTCTTCCTTCCATGTAGTTTTGGTTTGGTTTTCTTTTATTTCCTTTCACCTCCATCTACTGCAGAGCAAACGAACCAAAAACCCAAACTGCCAAAGGATAAAGACGAGCAGAAGGATAAAGAGGAGGCAACACAAACTCGTGTTAACTACACATTTGGGTATTTGTGTATTAACACTTTGCCAGGGACCCAGGAAGCAGGATTCAGGATTCAGGATCCATGGGAAGAGGAGCAGAGGAGGATCGGGAGTCGGGTTAACACAAACAGACAGTGGCTAGCTGGTCATTGGGGTTCAGGGGCTAAAGTTTAATTGGCTAGTTTAATTGTCAGTGGGATGGGCCAACACACACACACACCCACACACACTCCGCACTCCCCAATAAAAACAACAAAGAAATTTAATCAAGCGACGAACAATTGCAAGGGAACATAAATAAAAAGTGCAAACGTTTATAGAGTTTAACGAGCGCCGTCTGCACTCAGTCTCTCTTGAATACCCCAATCCCAATCCCAATCCTCCATTTGTATCTGTATTTGTGTGCCAGTCATTCAGTATCTGTGTGCTACACGAAAGCACTTTTAGCGATGTAGTAGGGTTCGGAAATGGGATGGTGATGGGGAAACGGCAGCAGCTTAATTTAAATGTCACCTGCACTAAACAAATACGCAAAGCGGACAGACGAAGCGCGAAAGGGGTGCAAGGGTGGGTGGGTGGACAAACAGAGTATGATATTGTTAGTGACACTCTTTCAGCATTAAGTGTGTACATGACAAACACACAAACACACACACACCCATCCACACGGGGCTACAAACAGCATTACATAGGGCCAAGTCCCTATCCCTAACCCCAACCCGTCGAATGCACTTCAGAAGCCACTCAACACATCGACCCACCAACCAAACGAACAGATAGGATACCCTCATTGATAAGATAGTTTTAGAAAAGCTATACTCCTTTAAAGGGTGAAACCTATTTACCTTATTTTGAAATAATAACACAAACAGTCATTGGAAACAGGTGTATTTCTTTTTTCTTTCATTAGATATTTATTTGGTTTAGCGATTTAAGCCTTATCAACATTTTAATTTCCAAGTGGCTAACTTTGAACTCCAAACAACCAAAAGTATAGCTACGTTTCAATCAAGTTTAGCAAACTGAAATCACCAATCATGGCAGCAAATTGGTAATTCAATATTGAATACAAATAAGAACTGCTCCCACAAAGAACAAAATATAAATTAAGCTTCCACCAAGAGGAAAATCAGTATAACAAGCCGTCATAGACTGGACACTGGGCCATCCATTTTCTCCGCTTCCTGCAGCTGCTTAAATATTTGGACTGAGTGAAATTAAAATAAACAAAGTCGCAGTGCCAGCTCCGTTTCCATCATCATTATCGCAGCCAGAAATCATAATGATGCCAATAAAAATAAATAATTGACAAGTCGGCAAACTGTGAGGCGATGACACTGGCCATTGCCATTTGGCTAAGCAGAAACGTCAAAGTGGTTAGCAGTGGGTGGTATTTACAGATGGGTGGGGCTTATACATAGCACATATATAGTATAATGGCAGGACCTAGTAAGGACCTCTGACGAAGTCCTGCGTGTGGGTAATGGGCCGCGTCTCGCGTCCCATATCATTATGCATCATTAAGTTGATGGTGTCCCCAGCATCGAGACACTTCGATTTTATGGACGTAGCATATGGATGGCAGTCCCTTTTCCAACTGCCATTGCTCCGCCATTGCTATTAACCACATATTACTCATCGAACAATGTTTTTGTGGCCTCTTTGGATTGCCCATAGTTTTATGGAGCAAACTACAATGTGAGGCTTATATTTTGATGGGTTTTTGTATGTGGGGGTAAATATGAGCTCTACTAGAAGCAAGTAGAAATATCTTATTTTTAAGTAGCTCAAACACTAATTACATTAAAATTGAAACTCAAAACATGATTATGTCATAGTTCAATTGTGCAAACTTAACTGATTATATAACTTACTGACCAAATATAATATAAGCTATATTTTACGCAACCTGTTAGGTGGAAACATTAGCCTTCCTTTGACTTACGCTTACGTAAGTCCTTGCGTCACTGCATTAAGGATTCCCGACTGTACTCCTTTGTTTGCCTTCTTCCTCCTGTTTGCTTTGCCCTGCTCTGTTTGCTTGTTTGTTTGCCATAAGTTACCCATTGGCTGGCATCAACTTTTGGCACATTTGTTTGACAAATTGTTTTGTTTTTTGGGCCCCGCCGACGACGACGTCACTCGGTAATCGATATGTGAGCAGTAGCAGGATACGGAAAGGGGGCGGCTGGCCACGCCCTCACACCTCACACCTCAGTACTCAGTTCTCGGTTCTCGGTTGTCCTTAGAAACCGTTTTCGCGAGCTTACGATGTCAGCAAAATAAACATAAATATATATATAGAAATGGGAGGGTGTACCTATAAGCTGGGAGTGTTTTCTGTATGTACAATTGACAAAAATTTCAATTTCTTTCTCTGGTTTCTTTGCAGGTGAGTTTGGTTTCTGAGACACAGAGACACTTTGCCCGACGGGTTGTAAAATCAAAGTACGTACTTCGGCTGACGCCTCCACTCCCCCTGAAAAACACAATGGAGAGGAGAAGCTGAAATCAATAAAGTCGAACGTATCCGGCTGATAGCTGTTTAATGTTTACAATATGTCTTTATCTTTCCTCAATTCACCCTCCTTGGTCCATGACTTTGACTTTACCTTGGGGCACAAGTGGAGTTTGCCTCTGGCAATTGACTCCGCCTGAGCCAAACTGAGCCAAGGACTCACATCCTGCTATGCAAAGCGCTTCGATAATGCCAAGCGTTATGGCCAAGTGCATTCTGTTCTGCTTCTGCTTCTGCATCTGCATCTGCAGTTGTTATGATAGCCCACAGGGTGTGAACTTCAAGGGATATGGGGAGTACGACAGAGAGACGCACTCCTAATGCCAAACAATTTAGTGCAGTGTCGACGCCCTGCCTGCAAAAGGTATCCTCCATTATCCGATTTGCATTTAGGTGAATGCGCTCAAATGTGCAATTCAATTTGAGCAAACTCCATCCCAAACAAACAAGGCAGTACAAGCAAAGAGATACACTGAGAGAAAAATATTTGGCTAATATAAAAATAAAATTAAATTATTACACAAATTTATTCTCTCTATGAGTTATTTTATTAAACAACAAAGTTAACGAAACATATTATTTATTTAAAGCTTATCTAAATTTCCAAATATTTTGTTTGAAAGCAGAAGGTATAGTTTACGATTTTTTTAAATGATAAATCATTTAATCGTTCTTAGTTATTTGTTATAATTAATAGTTATGTTATATATTTTAAAGGGAACATTATGTAGACCAGAACCTTTTTTCTTTCTGTGCATTTTGGGGGCAAACCGAGGACATGGGTTCGGCATGCAGTTAACCAGAAACCAGAAAAGCAGCGCAGAAAGCAGCTTAGCCCGCCTGTGAACCGGAGAGGATACCGGGATACCGCTTGCCGGGGTCGACTTAGCGCATAAAAAATTCAAAGTCAGTGAAACGCAGCTTAAGCTGTTTTTTACACAGGGAACAGAATACAGAACCCCGAGCCCCGAACCCAGGACCAGGACACACAGGGGCACACAAAGAGAGGGGCGCACAAAATCGGGATAAACACACATGTACAACACAGCTGTGGCGGATGATAGAGGTTGGTTGTGTGGGGGTTAAGGGTTGGGTTGGGGTGTTCCAGGGTTTTCCTGGGTTTTCCACGGAAGAGCGAATGGCAAACGGATGGGAGATGGGGAGGGAAAGCTGCAGCATAAGCAAAGTAGATTAAACACCGCAAAGCAGTAAGCGCCCAATGAGTCGACAGTCACCAACCAACCAACCAACCAACCAGTGTAAATACCGGCGAAAAGCGAAAAGTTGCTTGCGGGAGAATGCAGAGCAGAGGCAAAAGCAAAAGCAAAGCCGACAAAAGCGCGCTTAAAAATGTCCAAAAGCAAAAGCAAACCAGGTCGCTGTCCTCCTGTCCAACTGATGGAATCTGAATCTGGAATCTGGAATCTCCTGCGGCTCACGGAGTTTAAATATTTAGCAACAGCTTTCGGTCACAACTTTTGGGGCAACTACAGCGAAAGTTATGGGACACATGATATGTATATCCTTGGGACGAGCTGTAATAACGTAATTAAGTGGCTCACTTGTTGAGAGTTTGGCCTGACTGGGGCTCATTTTTTGGAACAGCTAGAACATCAGAAGCCAGCCAGTTGCAGTAATAATGAAATATCACAAACTTTCTAATGAGTTGTGGCAAATATTTGTGCGGAAAACTGAAACTTTGTCGAGCACGGAAAACGGATTACTATTAAAATTGTTTACACTTTAAGTACGAGTATAATATGAAATTCTTTTGATAAATGCCATCTAACTTGCTTATTTTTAGTTCAAGTTTAATTTGAAATATTATTAAAAGGAAACTCTTTTTGTTTAACTTAAATACGTAAAATACAGTTAAAATAAGTGTGCAACATACTGGCTTGTAAAACTCCCTTAGAAGTTATCTTTGTGGTTTTTCATTTGTCTACCCTTTGACATAGTAAAATTCAAACCACTTTGTGGGAAATAGACACGACGTATTTTACAGTAAGTAATCATGCTTATTAGGCTTCCAATTATTTTCACCTTTGATTAAAGTTTAATTTGCAATTTTGCTAAGATGCTCCGCTTGAGACATTTTAATTGCATGTATTGATGGCCCCGAGTTATGCAAATTTAGTTAAGCATTTGCCACTGCCTGACACACAGATTGCATATTAAATATGCATTAACCGCAGTTCACTTTGTGCCTTTCCCCGTCCTTCCTGCACAACCTCCATGGCCGCATATCCACAGGATACTCCTTACTCCTTACTGCCCTGTGTGGCCCCAATTTGTGTGCTACACTTTTCACCGCTCCGCTCGGTAATGTGTTAAATTTTCACAGTTGAATTTGTGTCTGTGTGCTGAGTAAATTTGAATTTGATTGAAAAGCGTGTGACAGCGCTTCGATTTCGATCCTTTTACCTGCAGGTCCTTTCCCTGGAACCTGGAACTCCACCCACATTTGTCGAAGTTTAGATAACGTTGCGCATCATTTGGCGCCCAGGCTTGACTGCTTACTTTGCCACGATGCGGTGCGCCTTTGCTTGTCAAATGGTTTTGTATAGATTTCCACCATTTCCCCGGAATTTCCCCTTGCTTTTCGCTTTTCCACCCCACACATCTATATGTGCAATGGGTTTTTGTGACAGCTTGTTAGACGTATCCTGGCAGTTGCAGAAAAAGCGGAACAGCAATGGCTCGAACTGAATGGGAGCATTGTGTCCTGACGGCGATGAATGTAAGCGATTTATTTTATGATTTATTGCGTATACTTATTGTGTGTGCTGTCCAAGGATATACTATTCCTCCCATTGTTAACACTTGCAAATCGCACGGATAGATAGATTTTCCTTTTCCGGGGCGAAGCGTTTAAAAATTTCAATTCAATCAAGTGTCAAATTAGTGCGGATTCTTAATTTAAGCAGCCATTCCACGTCAGGTCCTTCTTTTGTTCTTTTTTTATGTACTCTTTTTACCCAGCTCCGTTCATAAATAAAACATGCGGCTGCCACTCAATTAGGGAGTAAGTCCGGGTCCGGTTTCGGGTACGGATTCCGGATTCCGGATTCCGATTCCACGCCAAGACTTACAAATCAAAAAATGTATAAAACATGCAATTTGTTTGCCAAAAGTCATGCGTAAGTGGTCCCTTTTCAGGCCCTTTTTTTCGTTTGTGTTTGGGTCCTGGGGAAGCTGAGGACTTTGTCCTTCCACTTCAAAATGAAACTGTTGCTGTTACCCTGAGTGTAAGTGTAAGTGTTAGTGTTAGTGTTATTGTTACCTAAGCCTTACGAGAAAAGTTGCTGGGCAAATGAAGTGCCAAAAGTTGCTTGTCTAGACAAAAGTGAAACCTGTGCAAAGTTAGCAACACATTTTGTCTTGCTTTGACTCACTCAACCTGGGTGTGATGTTATTTCGATATGGTATCCATCACAACCTCCTTGAGTGAGCGATAGCAGGACAGAGTATCCACGAAACTAACTAAAATGTATTAAAATTATTATATCAAAATCAATCCTAGTTAAAGTAGCATTTAAATATAAGAAGTACAGCAAATATAAAATAAGAGCAAAACCTGCTCGAATATATTATTAATTTTCATTCCCATTCTAATTTGTTTTGTCAAACAATTTCAGTTTAGTCACATTAGGTAAATTAAATTCACGACGGTCTTTAAACTAATTCAAAAAGTAAGCTACCGCCACAGGCAAAAATTCAGCAGCATGTCAATTTAATAATGCTTAATGGCAGGAATCATTTTCGGTAATAAATTTATAAGTGCATATGGCATTCGCAGGGGGATGGATGCTATTTGACATCGCCATCATGATGCTCCTGCTCCTGCTCCACATTCCTGTGCTCTGGGCTTCCTCCCTCGAGAATCGAGGATGTGCGGATGGCATGGATGGCATACTCCACTCCGGGCAGCTTCTTGTGGCAAATATTTACCTTTTGGGGCCTTTGGCATCCCGCATGTGTCGGTTGTCGGTCGTCTGCTCTCTATGAGAAAATAACATTTGCAATTTTAAGCACTTGAGACTTGTCACTGGGAAGTGGAAGTGGAAATGGAAGTGGCTTGGATATCTGCAGATTCCAAGAACGAAAACTCTGTCAATTTCCCACACTCTCTGGCTAATGGCAAATTCCCATTTATTACTCTCGTACTTTTTTCGTTATTACTCTTGTGGCTAAATTGCGATTATTTATTAATTAAATTTGTTTACGTTATGACAACACAAGATGCAAAGTCATTTGTTTGCGTGTGGGTTTTTGTGGCTTTCGGCCAGAAGCCGAAGGAAACCACGTAAACCCAGATGGACAGCCTATTATTTCAAGACTTAGTTGGGTCCTGTCCTGTCCTGCTCCTAAGCTATTTTATTGAGTTTTCCTACCCCACTGTCAAACCCTTTTTGCCCCACACACACACACATCGCACAACAAAGGCCTAAATTTTTAATGTTGAGCAGACGGTTAGGCATAATTATGTTTGTTATGTTGGCAGGGGTTGAGATTTTCCCCGAACAGGTGTACAAAATCAGAGCTGGCTTTAAGCGGAAAACGTTTTCCTTTTAAGACCTCTAAAAAGTTTCATCACTGGCTTTAAACCAGAGTAAACCAACTTGAGCTCGACACTTATGAGACATGTTCCTGCCACTTTTACACTCTTACAGCTCGTGTCGAAGTGCGTCCAGCTGAGCTCTTGATGCTTTCGGGAAACCCTCGCAACAAGAGTTATGTAATTGACTCAAAACCTCCTCTCTACATTAGCTTTTTTCAATGCGGAGCAAAGTTTTCGCCGGCGACAAGGAAAAATTGCCGAAACGAAGAATTTTGTATTTTCCGAGCGTTTTAATTTGTGCGAAATTAAGCAAAAAATAAACTCATTTTGCTTGCTGCAGCAGCAGCAGCAGCAGCAGCACAAACATGGCGAAACTTTTTCGATAGCTGTCTGACAACAAAAGGGAGAATCTACAAAAAATTCAGAAAAAAAACAGCAGCAGGGAAAACTTTCGGCGGAAGTTGATGGCAGGAAAACTCGAGTAAAATGTGCACGAAATTGTCTCTGCGCGGAAGAAAAATCTATGCGATTGAGGAGAAATTGCAAAATTCAATGGCCGCGTGTCTCTGAGCCTTCGGCGTTTTCCATTACGAAATCTTCATCGTTTTTTGGCCATGACTTCATGTTCATGCAAAGCTCCAACTGCCGACGGTGATTTAGTTGTTAGCCTGCGGGCAAACATTTCATGGCTCCGGCTCCGGCTCCGGCTCCTCGATGTGCTCAATTCAATCAATTGCCATCGACAGACAGCAGACTTTTGGATTGGGAAAGGATGAGGATGGGGATGAGGATGGGGACACCAGGTAGTAGCTGTAGATGTCCTGTCCCCGTGCAATTTTAATCAAAATTCGCATGTGTGTGCCGGCTGATATATTGCGACTTGGCTGCCTTCAGATGTCACCGGTTGGCATAATGGCGGCATTGCTGAAGAGATGAACATGGAACATGGAACATGGAATAAGGGCCAAGGATTTGCTAGCGGTGAAGATTTCAGGCTTTTTTACTTGAAACTTGAAAGAGGAACTGATATTTAAATTGATGGGTTTCTACGATTGATGTGGGACTTTAAAAAATGCTGCCTTGGAAATGTTTCGTTTTAATACAAGAGTGATTCGTTCAGAATCATATAATCATTTACCTTTATGTTCTCAAAATATTTTTATATTTTTACCCCCCTTTTAAAACCCTTGTTAAAATTATAAAAAAAAATCGTCAAGCGACGGAAGTCATGTGTTTAGTTTACTCATAACAAAATAACCCTAATTCAGTTTTAATCTTTCATAATTCAAGGCTTGTTGGTCAACTATTTTGTTTTTGATGTATGAAGGCTTTTTCCATAGTTTCCATGGGATACCGTGAAAAAGCATTCCACATTTCCCCACAAAGGACTCGGCAAATGATTTCCTTTTGTTATTCACAGGCCATAGGGAGTGAGCTCCATCCATTTGGCTAATTGTTCAGTTTGTTTTACGTGTAAGGCTACAAATTGGCCAAAGCACACGTTTCCCCAGACAGGTAGTGGTAGGACCCCCTGCTGAAGACCCAAATGCACGTTCCGCTTTTCCATGCCCCCTGGAAAACCCTTCCTCGTGTTCCTCAGCCTGTCGGGTTCATAATAATTTAAATGCTGGGCACACAAAGTGACATGGCAAAGACAAACAGAGGTCAAGCTCCGTTGCAATGTGGCTGTGCTGTGCTGTGCTCTGTTGCAGCAGCAGCAACTGCAAATGGCTACGTGACCGGATGCACTGCAGCGGTTTGCATTTAAATCCGAAGGCAGCAGCAGGAGTAGCAAAATTAGCAGGACAAAGGGTCGCAGTGTCCCAACAACCAAAGGGGATTTAGACAGTTGAGGGTTCAGAGGAGAAGGAGCAGGAGCAGGAGCTTGAGTTAATTTACCCTGGCAAGCAACAAGCTCTGCGCAAATAGCAAACGACAAACGGTCTCCAGTTTCTGTTCCACGCCCATTCCCATGTCCACTCAAAATCCGTATCTGCGAAAGGCTTGGGCCCAACGGATGGAGTGGATCAACAGCCGAGCAAACAAATGGCGTTGCAATTGAGCACGTTTTTGTCGAGCGATGGAAATGAACTGCGACACGGTGATTCCGTTTGGGCCAGTAAGGAATCAGGAGTCATGAGTTGGGGTCCAAGTTTTAGCCATGTCCATGTGGCAGGTCAAGTGGCATGCGGCAGTTGACAGCACGTGCGCCCAAAGATGTTTTCGCAGGATGTGTGTGCTGTCCGGTGCCACTAAGTAAGCCGTTTTCCTTTGGGATGAACGGAGGCTAAACAGCGCTCAGTCCTTAGATTCCATTCAAATGAAAAATCAGAAAGTAACAATAACACTTGGACTGGCAAATTCAACATTTTACTGCCTTTAAATATGATCCTCTTTATGCTAAAGTAATATTGGTATGGTTGGGGCTTTGTAACCTTTTATATTTAGATAGGACAAACCATATTTAAAACAAAAAATCCAACACCTTAAGCCATAAAAATCAAGAACAAGCTTAATTACAAACATCAACATTTATTAACTGCTTTATTTTCCTTGCCTCATGATTTCTCACCAATATCTAAAAGCAATATTTGAAGCGAAGCAATCTCCAATCGCCTTGGCTTAATGGCTCGAAAAATTGAAATTGGAAACGAAGCAGTTAGTGGAGGCAGAGGACAAGAAGGCTGGTCCTTTTAAGTGAAGCGATCACTCTCGTTGCAAGTGGCTAAATGCCTCAGTGCATATTGAAGAACAACACGCACACGTCCCGGAAAATCCCTGGGCAAAGGCAAAAGATGATGGAAAAAGTCAAGCTGGGGGAGGAAAAAATAGGAAAACAGAAAGTAGAAAGGCAAATTGGGAAGGAGAAAGCATAAGGCAAACAAGGACCTGGGTAAACCGCAAAAAAGGATCAACTTTCGGCCCTGTGCTGTTTTTTTTGCACGTTAGTTAACAGCAGCAGAGGCGGGGCGGGTCCGGCATAAAAGAAACATAACTAATTTGCATAAAATGCGGAAACACGGCAGCAGCGCACAGACACAGATATCTCAGTTTGTCCGGAACGAAGGAGGAAACTTTGTTGACGGAAATCGGGCCAAGAGTTGTCCCTAAAAGCCAAACTCGCTGCGGTTTCGACCCGAGGTCCCAGGTACTCTGTGTTGTGTGTTGTGTTTGGACAAACTTTGAGACAAAATTTGCAAAATACTAAACTAAGTGAAAACCACCAAGTCCAAAGACCGCCCATGTCTTTAAGCGTGGAAACTTTTGGCATGACAAAGCGAAAGTGGAGTGTTGTGTGGGTGAAAGTTGGGCACTGGCCACCATATTAGCGGTTTGCAAAATGTATTCCAAGATAAGAGAAGGACGCAGCGTAGGCCCTACTTGCATGTGGGAAACTTCTCTGGCGTTTAGATTATGCAAAACCCCTTGCAAAGTGGAATATCTTAGCATGCTGATATCATTTTCCCCTGGTTTTTCCTTTTCCTTGCAGCCTGGTCAACCAGACGATGCCCGATGCCCCGAAAGTCCGGATGATGGTGAGGAGAGCGCTGAGTGTGTGGGAGAACAACTCCAAGCTGACCTTCCGGGAGGTGTACAGCGACCAGGCGGACATCCAGATAGTCTTTGCACGGTGCGTACTGAAATTCCAGGAATATCCGCAAATATCCACGGTGGGCGGGGCGGGGCGGGGGAGATCATAAAAAAGCGAAGCGAGTCTTTAGTGCCATAAACAAACGCACATAAAATTGCACTTAAAACCAGGAGAACGATAAATAAGCCAAGTATTAAACCATGGAACGACGGCGATGATGAAATGCCACCGATGACAAAGTCGATGGCTTTGGATCCCGAATCAAAGAGTTTATGTTGCAGCTGCTTGTCCTTAGATAAGCTGTGAATATGATTTCCCCTTGACTCCGCTCGTAATTCTTGGGAAGCACTGGACTAATCCTCCTCTCTGAATTGCAGGCTCCAGCACGGCGATGGCTATAAATTCGATGGACCTGGTCAGGTGCTGGCCCATGCCTTCTATCCTGGCGATGGACGTGGCGGGGATGCTCATTTTGATGCGGACGAGACCTGGAATTTCGATGGCCAAGCCGACGATAGCCGCGGTGAGTTTGGGTTTGGGTTTGGCTTTGGGTTCAGTTCATCAACTCAGTGGGACAGGCCACATAATTGCGTACAACTTTTGACATGAATTAATCACATTAGACTGCAATAGTGGTTGGCGGCGCAGTCTAGTCTGTGGCATTTTGGGAACACGCTCTAAACGAAATCATACACTGAACACAAATTCAAATATTTAGAAAATACAAAAGTAATAAATCCAATTTATATATATGTTTTTTTGACGGGTTCTTGTGTGATATCTTTAGGAATGTTGTATAAATCTTTTAAAAACTGTTCTCCATATTTTTAATAATTTCACTCAATATTTTTTGTGAGTGCAGGACGTGTAAAACCGAAACCACACGCGAACAAAATCAATAAATGCTGCATACGTTGCGGTGGGATGTGGGGTTTTGGGAAGAGGAAAATGGGAAATGGGGAAGAGGCCCCAAACCCAGGACCTCTATAACCCAGGAAAAAGAAAGAAGGCTGGCGACGCGTTGCCTGCAGCCAGCCGCTTGCGTTTTGTAATTTAGCACAATAAATCGTCAGCGGAGACCCCACAAACACCCGAAACCTACAGAGGACCCCGTAGACCTCGCAGAAATGCTTCGGCATTTTTAATGGTTTTTAATGCCAATAAAAAATTGTCAGCATGACGCGTGACGTTGGCAGCCATTTTAAAATGTTGCAAGCGTCGCCATTTTTATGCCACTTACAAAGTCGTCAAGGCGACGAGCCCGTCTTAACCCCCCTCCTGGCCCCTTTTCCCGCCTTTCCCTCTACCATTAACCAGTCAGCGTATTTATGTTGCATTCCATGTCATTCTCATTCCGTTGCAGGAACCAATTTTCTGAACGTGGCCCTGCACGAACTGGGTCACTCTTTGGGTCTGGGCCACTCCTCGGATGGGAATGCGGTCATGTTCCCGTGGTACCAGAACAACGAGGTGGATGGCAAGCTGCCGGATGACGATCGAAACGGAATCCAGGAGCTTTATGGCTCCAAGGAGAAGACCTGGGGACCCTATAGACCACGCACTACGCCCACCACCACCACGACCACCACCACCACGATGCGAACGATGAGCTACTATCCCCAGAAACCCGTCTACAGGCCCAGGCCCAATTACAATCCCAACAGGGATCGAGAGAGGGAGCGGGAGCGGGATCGGGATCGGGAGGAGCAGGAGGAACGTCAGCGGGAACGGGAACGTCAGCGGGAAAGGGAGCTGGAGTGGGAGAGAGAGCGTGAGAATCGGGAGAGGGAACGAGAGCGAAATAGGAACCGGGAACGAGTGACTCCGACCACCCCAGCCATAACTACAACGACCTCGAGGACCACCACCCCGCGGACACAGCCAGCCAGGCCATATCCAACCACTGGACACCGGCAGAACCACCACCACAACCACAAGCCACGGAAACCCAAGCCGGACACCTGCATGACCTACTACGACGCCATTTCCATGATACGCGGCGAACTGTTCATCTTCCGGGGACCGGTAATAATTTAAATTTTACAAGATTAATAAATGTAAAATAATAAATCTTCTCTTATAGTTCCTTTGGCGCATTGGAGCCAAGGGTCTGTATCCTGGTTATCCCACGGAGACTAGAAGGCACTGGTCTGCTCTACCCGAAAACTTTACCAAAGTGGATGCGGTGTACGAAAATAAACAGCGGCAGATTGTGTTCTTTATAGGTAAGTGAAAGAAATATAGGAAATTGTTAAAAAAAAATACAACCAAACAAATTTCTACCTCCAGGTCGTCAGTACTATGTGTTTAACTCGGTCAACCTGGCTCCTGGGTATCCGAAACCACTGGCCAGTCTGGGTCTGCCCCCTACTCTCTCGCACATCGATGCCTCCTTCGTGTGGGGCCACAATAATCGAACCTACTTGACCAGCGGAACCCTGTACTGGCGCATCGATGATTACACGGGTCAGGTGGAGCTGGACTATCCGCGGGACATGAGCATCTGGTCGGGAGTGGGCTACAACATCGACGCGGCCTTCCAGTACAGTGACGGCAAGACGTACTTCTTTAAGAATCTGGGCTACTGGGAGTTCAACGACGACCGCATGAAGGTAGCCCATGCCAGGGCGAAGTTGTCGGCGCGAAAGTGGATGCAGTGCGCCCGGAGCGCCAACGAGGTAGACGATGAGCAGCGATGGACGGCTCCGTTGGTTTCGGGGGAGAGCGAGGACGACAACGAAGCAACGGGGAGGAGTGGCTCTAGGGATACCAGAATCAGCATCAGTCTCATCCTGCTCCTGACCCTCCTGTTCAACACGATCTTGCGGAGCTAAGAATGGATGGAAGGCTTAGTAGGCTAAGCAATCTCTAGCGTTAAGAGCCATGGTTCGCCTCGTATTTTTCATAAAGAAAACATGTTTTCGCAAGCATAAAGTATACAAATGTAAAGATCTGTTTTGGTTTTGGTATAATTCGATATGAAAACATTTTTCGATCTACATTTTTATTAGTTGCTTCTCATGCTCAATTAAAAATCCTTTTCCAAACTATAAACCAGAGCAGATCTGATAGGAACTGTAGAGCAGAGCGCAACTGTGTGACAGTCTGGCGCTTGAATGCCCCCAAAGACGACACCGAGCGGCCTTTCCTTAGATTAAACGTCCATAAATCAACACCCAAGTGAGAGTCGCACATAGATAAAAATAAATCTAGGACTCGCCACTGGCTGATTTATTCATGGACACTTGCCAATTGTGCACACTGGCGCCATGGGCTGTTTTACCAGATCTATATAAAATACATAAGATATAAATATAAATAATCAAGATTATACCCTAACTATTAGCCTACTTAAATAACGAAAAGAATAAAGTTTTAAGTACACATACACTGATACGCATACAGGAAGAGTCGAAATTCCAAGTTGAAATTCGAAACCACAACTGCCTTATAATTAAGTATAGTATTGCTTTTTACCTGCTCCGCTATTCTTGTTTTGACGAACCTTTCTAATTTATATATAAATGTGATATTATCATAAATTCAGCGCGATTGTAAACGAAAGAAAAACTGAGCAAAAAAATCATTCATTTTGGTTAGTTTTTAGTTTAACTTACTTAAGATATTTAAGCTGCAAACTATCTTTTTATATACATTTTTATATAGAAACGAAATTTAATGAATAAATATGAAAAATAAGTTTCGTCACAAAATAAAAACGTTTAAGTTTTATCATAGCTTCGCCCTTGGGGGTCATTTTATTACCTAAAAAAAACCTAAAACATATCTACCCACCTCATTTCAGCGACCCTGATTTACAAAAATTTAACATATCCATGATGACGGAGCTAAAAGTGGGAACCCACTCCGTTATCAAATTATCAGTAAAAAGCGTAATAACAGAAATAAACAAATGTATCATGTTCGGTGATAATATCGTTATCTCCGTATATAGACAAGCTTGAAGGGAATCTGAAAAGTTAGTGTGCTGATACCAATGCCGGGTATTAGGTGAAAGTGTAGAAAATATATGAGCATGCCCACTCAAATGGCCACTTCTTGGCGGTTCATCTTTGGGCCACTGTTATCTGAAACCGTGTAAGTTCTCACTGATCGCAATGGTATTGTAACGATTACAAAACTGTTAATGGCCTCCGATGGTCTTTATCTTATCGATGTGCATTAGCTGCCGTTCGACACAAGGTGTTAATTTAGTGTAACAGTCACCAGCTGTTTGGGAAATGGCTATAACGTGAGATCTCTCGTTCGGTTCGCTCCCATGTTCGCTCTACTGTCATTAGGCTGTGCGTCACCTCACCTCGCAGCCATGACGTCCACACACTTCCACGGTTCTCCATGTAGTCCCAGGCCAGTCACAGTCCCAGTCCCAGAACCATACCCAAAATCGGCGACGGTGACAGTCGCGCGCCCACAGTCAAAGCCAGCGGTTGAACTCTCGATTTTCGCGAGAAGGCGGCACATATCGCGTATATTATATACACATTTATATGCATATATGTATATAGAGCAGCTAATATTAAATTAAAGACAATTGTGAGTAGAGGTCGCGACAACGGAAAGCTAGACCCAGTACAAGACAACCTGATATCTGGGGTTTACGAGCACTTGAAAACTGATTGGCGATCCCTGCTGATAAGCGGTATCTTTAGTTTCTGTGGGTTCGCTGTGTTCTTGACTTCAGATAGTGCGTGAGCCCCCTTGCTAATTACTATTTGAGCTTTATAGCTGTGACTAATCGGGTTAGCCTAAATTTGGTTTAAACTGGTCACTTCGACATGATCAGTTACATCCCAATCACTGGAAACTTTCCATACCTGTTAAATTAAGTTTCTGTTTCATCATCCGTGTTTTGTTATACAATATTTATGACTGTAATTAACCCGGTACTCTACAAATATTGTAATCCCCGCTAAAGCAGTTAATCAAATCAACGACATCGTTAAACACAATAGTTCCATCTGATAAGCAATATCTTTATCAGGGCTTTGTCTTCCTGATTTAAGATTGTATTTCAAGAGCAATGCTCATTATTCACCAAAGGGAAATCCGACAGAAATCTTGATCTCTGCTTAAGTGGCTTCAGTGTGAATCTAATCAAAACAAGACTTTGTCGAACTTCAGTGACGAAGCACTAGTGGCCATATGGCATGGTACTATCTTATCAGCTCACCAGAGACACCAGTTACTGTCATAACTAAGAGGAAATGGGGCCAAAAAACAACCGGTTGACTAATCGCACCTGGCAAAATTTCAATAAATCAAACTTATGCTTTGCATCGAACAGGTGGTGATAAGGGAGCCTAGCAGAAGTTAGCCATGTCGGATTCCATTCGCAGCCTGAGTCCAGAGTTGGCCAAAAAGGCGCACGACGAGCTGGGAGAGGTGCCTGAAAGGATCGACGAGGACATCGACACGCTGCGCACTTGGATCTCGAAGCAGCCACATCTGACCGCTCGACAGGATGCCCAGTTTCTGGTTGCCTTCCTGCGAGGCTGCAAATACAGCCTGGAGAAGACCAAGCTCAAGTTGGACAACTTCTATGCGATGCGGGGAGCGGTTCCAGAGCTCTACAAGAACCGCTTTGTGGGGGAGAAGCAGCTGGCCATTCTGAACACAGGGTGAGTGCAGGTAGAGCTATTCCCTGGAATGTCCTTATATATTTGTTTAATATGGCAGGTGCCTTCTCCGATTGCCACAGCCTCTGCAGGCAGATGGCCCTCGCATCCACATCTCCCGCTATGGCTTATACGACTCGAAGAAGTACTCCATCGCCGAGGTCATCCAGGTGAACACCATGATTGGTGAGATTCAGATTCGCGAGGACGACAATGCCATGATATCTGGGTTTGTGGAGATCATAGACATGAAGGGCGTTGGAGCAGGCCACATATTCCAGTTTGATGCGGTGCTGGTGAAGAAACTGGCCGTTCTGGGAGACAAGGCCTATCCCTACAGACCCAAGGGCTTTCACTTTGTCAATGCACCCGCCAGTGCCGAAAGGTTCATGTCAATTGCCAAGAGTCTGATGAGTGAGAAGATACGAAAGCGGGTGAGTTTTGTGGATTTACCTATCTAATGAATAACTAATACTGAATTTTAACTTTTTAGTTCCACATACACTCCAAGCTGGAGAGTCTCTACAAATATGTGCCCAAGGAATGTCTGCCAGCTGAGTACGGCGGCAGCAATGGAACCATCCAAGATGTGGTCAGTACATGGAACACAAAGCTCTTGTCCTACAAAGATTTCTTCGAGGAGGAGGTTTCCTTTGGCACAAACGAGAAACTGAGACGAGGACAACCCGTCAACGCAGAATCCCTTTTCGGAATTGAAGGATCCTTCAGAAAACTCGATATCGACTAGCCTAGACACTCTACATAGCAAATAGCCTTTTAGTAATTTTTAATCTTTAACGTTGTACAAATGCTGACAAATCGGAACTAAAGCACTAAAAACAAGATCAGACAATACCAAATATCGGAACATATCGGGTGGTAAAAATGGTTTAACTCCTCTGAAGTCTCAAAATCACAATTTCGAAACAGTGTCCTGCTTCGCTTTTTTGTTTATAAAAACAAGGCCCTCGTCATGGTAGGGATTTGTGGCTTCTCTGACGCGCTCCAACCACTTGGCCACTTTCGGGAACTTTTCCGAATCCACATTGTAGTGGCAGATCTCTGAAATTTTATATTAGCAGTTAGTTTCTTTCAAGATAAACAAAATCCACTTAAACGCACTCAGTTGATTGATTTCGGAAGCGCCCAAAAGATCAGCCACTGTTAGATTTTGACCCACTAGAAAGTCCTTTTCCAGCCAAATGAGCTCCAGGAGACCCAGGTTGGTTTCCACGTTCTCAATCAACTGTTTAATCTGCTCCGGCTTGGGTTTGGGAGCCAAGCCGTTGATGGGAAAAAGCCAAGCATCGCGGAAGAACAAGGAGCAGGCCAGTCGTATATTGAGGTGCTGCCACTCCAGAAATTCATCCACTCGGGCACGGGCCTCCAATGATTTCGGGTAAAGCTTTTCGTCAAAGTGACCTTTGTCAGCGAGATAACTGCAAGAGGCAATGTACGACCTAAATAAAAGACGTAGACCAACATATGTACATGGATAACTCACCGTATGATGGCTATCGTTTCGGCCAAATGGAAGTCACCATCCACTATTGCAGGCACCTTCTGGAATCGATTGATCTTCTTGTACTCATCGGTCAGTTGCTCAACTAAAAAAATAAGCCGGTAAAGCATATTAACTTCTGTCTTTGACTTACTCACATTTACGGAGGGCAATGGGGCAATATTCAATGGGCTTTTTGCCCAGTTTCAGAGCTAACCACAGTCCACGGGAGGGTGGCGACAAGAAATCGTAATAAAATCTAATTGACCTGGACATTTTGGTCAATTTCTCTTGAGCAAACTGCTGAACTGCCGGCGACTATCAAAATCCCCCCAGCTGAGAAAAGCGAAAACAAAGTTTGGGTCCAAAGATCATACCGACAACTTGCAGCACTGGTTACAGATTATGGGTATACGGTTGTCCCGCTCTGGGGGGTAATTCAAAGAGCCCTCTTATGTTCTGAACTACATTATAAAAAGGTAAGTTTTGTTAAAACTTAAGCCAGGTTCAAAATAAATTAGCTATTGTACTTAATCAGTTCAAGAGTTTTTAATTGATTCAACATTTAGAGTTATGCCAACGTATAATTAAAGACAAAAACATTAAACAAGGCACAACTAGCGTGATGTCTTCCATAATAAGTAAATGCAAAAAAATCCAGGTGAGTGGACAAGTTCGACAGAATTATATCTTGGCACTGGCTGCCTGTTTGGAGGAGACCTTGTACAGGAAACTATGGGCCTCATCGTGGTAGGGATTGGTGGCTTCACGGACGCGCTCCAACCATTTTGCCACCTTGGGGAATTGCTTCTCGCTCACATTGTACTGGCAGAGCTCTGAAAAAGCAGGGGGTTAACATTACACCATCGGGTTTGTAGTAAATAATAGGTCTCACTCATTTGATTAATTTCCGAAGCCCCGAAAATGTCGGCCACTGTTAGTTTATCACCAATTAGAAAGTCCTTCTCGAGCCAGACGCGCTCCAAGAGGCCCAAATTGTTCTCCACGTCTTTAATTAGCTTTTGAACAACCTCAGGTTTTGGGGCCTTAGCCAATCCTGAGGCAGGTAAAAGCCACACCTGTCGGAAGAACATGGCACAGACCAGGCGCACATTGAAGTGCTGCCACTCCATGAACTCATCCACACGGGCACGATCCTCCAGAGACTTGGGATACAGCTGTTCGCTAAACACACCCTTGTCCGAGAGGTAACTAAAGTATTGGACATATTTTTAGTTCATGGTTATCCGTACATACATAGGTCAAAAGATGCATACCGCACTATGGAGACACTTTCGCCCAGCTGGAATTTACCGTCCACAATAGCCGGCACCTTCTGAAAGCGATTGATTTGCTTGTACTCGTCGGTCAGTTGCTCCTCTGGAATAAGAAATAAAATATGTAGGTAAACATTTCATCAGCCGGCTTTCAGATTTACTTGTTGTTATTGTTGTTTCTTACTTTTGCGCAGGGCAACCGGACAATCTTCAAAGGGAGTCTTGCTCAATTTCATTCCAATCCACAGAGCGCGGGATGGCTGCGACAGAAAGTCATAATAGTATTTAATTGCCTTTGACATCTTGGCTAATTAAAATGGACAAATTAGGTTTTCTACAACGAAAAGGTAAACACAAAAATTAAATAGCAGATGGACTGTCAAAAGCTTGCAGTAAAAAGCTTTCATTCAGTCCAAAGTTCAAACTGGTCGGTTTCCAACACTATTCTGAACACATATAGTCATCTCGCTCTCTCATCTTTATTCAAATGGGCGGGAATAAATACAAATTCAAATTACAAATTAAATTTATTGTAAACCAAGATTTTTTTTTTTTGTCCAAAACGAAGTATTTGTATGGGTTTTTACCAGAAACACACTTGTAAACTCATCTTTTAATACGTAAAACTGGGTTGGATCGGATAATCTAACCACATGAAATAGAGACCGAGTTTGGTCTGGGCGCGCCTTAAAGTAAAGCTTAACTAAAAGAACAAATTTCGCTGCATACTTTTAGTCTGCAATTATTTCATGATGGCTGCTTTTCTCAGCTTTTCGCTGCTCTTCCTACTGGAAGAAGGGTATTTGGTCAAAATTCAAGGATCCTGTGGTCAAAACATGGAATGTCATATCTCGTTGAACTCTTAGAAAGATTAGTCTATCGATTGGCATTCAAACCTGGAACATTTTTTTTGAATTTTCAAATTTGGCTGATGGTACCATCAGATTTTTGATTTTCGGGGTAAAATTTTTATCGAAAAGTGATGGGGTGATTGCCTAGGTCGTCAGAAAGAACAACTTTTTGTGGTCCTTCGCTGTAAAAACCATACGATTTTTTTGGCTTGAAAAAATTTTGTTCGCAATCGGAAAAGTAGTGCTGAGGATACTATAGCTAAGGTCCTGCCAAAAAGCATTTCTCTTCCTTTTTAACGGGTTACCGGCAAAATTTAGGAAGCAATATTTTTGTCAATTTGTTTTTGCAGGATGATCTGCTGTAAGGTAACCCCAAAAACAAAAGCTGTTTCGGGCTGGTAAGGATCTTGGGTATTAATCCTTATCGAATTTTTTTCGATTCGTCCTTTTTTAATAAGATTGATTTTCAGAAAAAGCTTTGTGCATTGAAACCGGCCAAATAATCCTTGAGGGTCGGTAGCCAAAGTCCTTGCCAGTCCAAAACTGTTTTTGTTTTTACTGTAGGATGCGTATCGGCCGGGATATCCTAATGACAAATTGACAAAAATTGCTTTGAAAGTGTTTTTGCAGGGTAAAATTTTGGCTTACGAAGGAAAGTGATTAAGGCTTTTAACTTATGAGGACCAGGCTATAGATCCTCATCACTACTTTTCCGATTGCGAACAAAACGTTTTTTTGAGTTGCAAATAAAAAAATCGTATGGGAATGGGTTTTTGCAGGATATCTTGCCTCAAACAGGACTCAAGGAAAAGAGTGACTGTTTCGGATTGCTGACGACCTAGGCTATGGATCCCCAACACTTTTTCGATACAAAAATTTTGACCCCGAAAATCAAAAAAATCCTGATGGTACCATCAGCCAAATTTGAAAATTCGGGCTAAAAAAAAATGTTCCAGGTTTGAATGCCAATCGATAGACAATCTTTCTACGAGTTCAACGAGGTGTGACATTCCATGTTTCGGCCATGGAATCCTTGAATTTTGACCAAATATCCTTCTTTCAGTAGGAAGCGTAATCTTCAGCAGCCTACAAGTATGCTGCACTTTCGAAGCCATTAAGAAATTTTTTCGCAGCCAAAAAGTATGCTACAAAATTTTAACTTTTAGTTGCGGTTTAATTTACGAGACAACAGTCTTCAGTTTGCTAAAACTAGTCTACTTATCAAACAAATTTAAGTTCAAACATCGATACGTCAACCAGTCATCAGACACCATCGTTGTTATCTAGGACAGATAAAGCTTATTACCCCATAAATATAAAACGAAATGGAACGGCCAAGTAATACATCATTTGATATAAGTTTTAGTTGTACCGACATTTAAACAAATTCGCTTTAATTTATTATTAACGCACTCAACATGGGGTCTACAATACATTGTCACTTTTAACTGTAGTCATTTAACTATGAATGTATTATTATCTATAAATATAGATGCATGTATGTATATGTGTAAACTAGTATCAAAAATTAGTAGAAACGACACTTAACCAACCGAAAAAATATCGAAAAAATATATATGTATTCATGTACCGTATGTATAAAAGTATGCGATTAAAATAAAAGCCAACAACTTAGCACGCAAATAGAAGACGTTAAGGATTTCGCCAAGAAAATGCATTATGGGATCATGGTAGGGTGAATCGTTAGGGTATATGTACCAACATACGATCGGACGTTAGAATGTGTTAAGTATGTGCGTTGATAAGGACAACAATAAATTATAATCGACAATAATGTGAGGTTTTTGTGCCATTTGATGGCGTTTCATTTTCTTTTTCGTGTGCACTTCGTTATAATATTGTTCAATTTGCTTTTAGTTTCGATGTTTCTCTGTTATGGTTCCGTTTATAAAATATCAGGTTCTGCTATGACCAAGATCGCTATAGCGCTGTAGTGTCTATACATCCAGTGTATATATTTAATATTGGGCTGTGAGTTTAGAGGGGCGTGTGTATAGGATGTGCATTAGAATATACAACTAGCTGCCCGGACAACACCTCAATCGATGTTTAGCTTTCGGAAGGTTCCGTCCCTGGCCGGCGTGGCCACCAAAGGTGCCGTTTTCTCCTGCTCCTTCTCGCTGGCCGCCCGCAGTTTCTCATCCACGACGTACCGCTCGTCTTCCTTGAAGTACGTGGAGAAGCTGAGCAACTGGGTCTCGTACCGCGACATCGCATCCGCCAGTGCCCCATTTTCGCCACCCATCTCTGCGGGCAGGTACTCTTTTCCAATGGCCTTTTGCAGGGACTCGAGGTTGGGGTGGATGTGCAGCTGCAGGAACAGAAAGTTATGAAATAAAGTGCTTGAAACCAAGGACTCTCCCGCAGACTCACCAGCTCCTTCTGCTTCATCACATTCCTGACCAAAGTCAAGGCAAACTGCGTCTCCCTGGAGGCATTCACAATGTGGGTGGCCGTTAAATTCGCTGGTATTCCGTGCTCCAGGAACGCGTTCATCCGTTTGAACATGCCCGGATCGAACTGCAGCAGCAGGGAGTAGGGGATCTTGGTGAAGTCGATAATCTCCACAACGCCGGAAATGTTCCAGTTGTCGTCGGTGTTGACCTCGATCTCGGATCGGAAGGCGTGGAAGCGAAAAATGTCGCTGACACTGTGCTTGGAGGGTTCAATGTGGCCCATGCGTGTGAAGTGGATGCGGGGGCCTCCAGGGCCAATGGGGTTGGGCAATGTGGCGAAAATACTGCAATATGAATTTGGTTAGTGCATTCGGATAAAGGGGATTCCCCCTACTCACCCTGAGCGAGCCAGTTCCAGCAGTTTGTCGTCCACCAGGCGACCTTTGAGCAGTTCACGCTCCTTGGTTTTGTACGTGTAGTAGAAGAGCACCCGCTTCTTGGCCTCGTCCACATCCCAGCGGCAGAAGCGCAGGAAGGCCACCAGGAACTGGTCGTCGGTTCGCGCCTCCAGGTAGTTCTGCTCGTTGATCCAAGTGCGCAGGGCCTCGATCTTCTCGAGCATCTCAGTAGGCTCCTCCTTGAGCTGCAGTCGAGCCACCTCGGCCAGCTCCGGCACCAGGGTTCGTATCTTGGCCATGGTTACAGGGGATCTGCAGAACGATCGAAACTAGCCTTAAATTTTGCGATACGCTGCCAAAGGTTCCGTGTGTGAGGAGGGGTGTGTTGTGTGTGCTGTGACCAGGTGCGAACACGACTAATCGAAATGTCGATGCCTGCCTGCCCGGACTAGAATGGCATGGCACAGAGTGGACGGAACGAGAGCCCCATCGATAGCGAGGTACACTGGTGCGGGAGCCCTCAAAAAACCAGCGACACGGGGCAAACTCACAGTGATCACACAAATTTTATCGCCAGGTTTTCAGTGATATCAGTGACCGATAGTAGGAAACACAAATAGCCATGTTTTGTAGATATGATAACTTAGTCCAGCTGGACTTGATGTAAACTAATTGGTTAGGTTTAAAGTTTAAAGGGAAATTCCAGGTTAAATTTTTAAGGAAACTAATTTCTATAACTGCTGAGATATTTGTAAAGAACCAATTATGAAGCTTAATCTAAGCTTATCGACTTGTAGTCAGGGTAAGCTTAACACGATTAACTTAGTTGCTGAGAGCTGAATCACATTTAATGAATCATGGAAAGACTTATTGTACGTGCTGGGATTGATTGAATAAATTTCCCACTAAGTTCTGATTTCAAGTTCACCGATTAATTAAATCGCTTGTAAACTCAGTGAAGCATTTTTAGATATATTAATTTCTATTAAAGTTTTTGAGTAGCAACAGGGGTACGATTGACCTCTAAATAAGGAAGTATACCTAAACTCTATTTTCTAAAATAAAACCACTTCAGCAGAAACAAGGTTCGAACATTTAAGACCCACAACTGGGTAATTCCAGCCAACTGTGCCTTGCGGATCCGGCGATAAGATATGGCCTGTTCGTGGTTCGATCCCTAGACTCTCCACAAACAGCTCCCCTGGCAGCTGCACCACCGCCGATTCGCCACCGATGCAAGCCGCAATCTTATCTCCCGGCGAGAGACTTCACCCCCACGCCGGATTGGATCGGGAAATCCGGAGAAGAGAACGGCGGGAGTGGGCCAGTGGGCCACTATCAGCTCTACGAGTGGCCATAAAGTAGATTAGCTTTTGACGGTTACGGGCTGCCGTGTGTGATTAGGGAAGCGTTTAGTAGCCATCCAGCTGCCACGAAGCTAGCCATGGCCGATCTGCGTCCTCTGAGCACCGAACTCCGTCGCATAGCCGAATCGGAGCTAAATGAGGTGGAGGAGCGGGTGCCCGCCGATCTGGAGGCTTTGCGGGATTGGGTGGCCAAGCAGCCGCATCTAAGGGCCCGACTGGACAACCAGTTCCTCGTTGGCTTCCTGCGAGGCTGCAAGTTCAGCCTGGAGAAGACCAAGTCCAAGCTGGATCACTTCTACACCATCAAGACGTTAATGCCGGAGCTCTTTAGCAGTCGACTGGTGGACGAAAAGAATCTAGCTCTGTGTAGAACGGGGTGAGTAAAGTTTCAATACCTAAAGCGACATGAAATAAACTTGCAGTCCTTCCCAGAACCTACGTCCGACTACCCAAACCCTGGGGACCCGGTGGCCCCCGCCTGCAGCTCACAAACTACGAGAAATTCGACCCCAAGCAGTTCAAGTTGCTGGATCTCTTCCGCTACCAGACCATGCTGTCGGAACATGCCATCCGCGAGGATGACAACAGCAACATCAGTGGCTACATCGAAGTCATCGACATGAGCAAAATGAGCCTCAGTTTTTTGGCCCAACTGGACTTTACGCTCATCAAGAAGATGGGTGTATTCGCGGAGAAGGCGCAGCCCACTCGCTTGAAGGGTGTCCACCTGTTCAACTGTCCCAAGGAGGGGGTGGCGCTACTGAATCTGGCCAAGAGCCTCATGCCCAGCAAGCTCCAGCAACGGGTGAGTAACGAATAGTTGGGGGCACTTTAGCTAATTTATTTTCGTCGCTTATCGGACACTTGACGCGGATTATCAGCTAGTCTGGCAGCTGGCAGCTGATAAGAGCTGAAGAGCTCTGCCACTCTCTCACCCCTGAACTATTAATTAATATTTCACAAATCATAGCAATTAACTTTCGAGCAAGGCTCGCACATTGTCAAGTGCAGCATGTGGGAAACATTGACTAAGGTCAGTTGTCCACGCACATGGGCTCTTATCATTCAAACTTAAGGTTGAGGAAAAATATACACACATGGGGAATTGCAGAAAGATATGTTAGCAAAGCCGCTATAAGCTGTATCTACCTCCTTAACTAAATCATGACTAACTCTTTGCCTTCCGCAGTTTAACGTGTACAAGAATCTGGAGCAGTTAGTCGAGGTGATACCCCGCGAATATCTGCCGGAGGAATATGGTGGCAGCAATGGACGTATAGCCGATATCCAGGCGGAGGCTGAGAAGGGATTGCTATCCTACAGGGACTATTTTGCAGAGGATTCCCAGTATGGTGTGGACGAGCACCTACGGCCGGGAAAGCGGGTTAACGCTGACTCCATTTTCGGCGTTGAGGGCTCCTTCCGCAAGCTCGACATTGACTAGAGTCCAAATGTGTTCAATTTAGATGTTTAAAGAGGGGAGAACAGTCTCAATTAAAAGCGCAAAATGCAGTCGCCAGACAGGCTTATTTTACTTGATGAGAATCGCCGAGGAAGCCACAACAGATGGCCAAATCGCAGAACCATTAGCTTTTAGTGAGCACTATCTGTGACACTTGTTAATGGCTTTGTCAATCAGCAAACTGAATTATGTGGGATCAAGTTTTGGTCATGTTAATTTGCTGCAGGCGCAGGCAGTTCCTCTGTGAAAGCCATCGAAGTGAGAAGCCAATGGAATGGCCTCGTACTCAAGCAGCGATGAAGTTAGTGGAGAAGTCAAGGTTCTTGTAGTTATTCCCGCAGTAAGCCTCTATCCCTTAGTTCGACTGGAGCAAGTGGGACTTCCCAGTTGAGCGCATCTGGCTGCACAAACCCGATGGGGAGATCACCTGGAAGATCTGCACCTTTGTGCCTCTGATTGCCTTCGGTCTGTATGGAAACTTCACTATGATTTATCTGATAGCCGTTAACCGCTCCTTGAGATCGCCCACCAACATGATTATTGCCAACATGGCTGTAGCGGATCTGCTCACCCTGGCCATTTGTCCGGCCATGTTCATGGTGAACGACTTCTACCAAAACTACCAGTTGGGCTGCGTGGGCTGCAAGCTGGAGGGCTTCCTGGTGGTGGTCTTTCTCATTACAGCCGTGCTCAATCTCTCGGTGGTCAGTTATGATCGCCTGACGGCCATCGTGCTGCCAATGGAGACGCGTCTCACTGTCAGAGGAGCCCAGATAGTGGTGGTCTGCACCTGGATCTTGGGTATCCTTCTAGCCTCGCCTTTGGCCGTGTATCGATCTTACAGGGTGCGGCGCTGGAAGAACTTCACGGAGCGTTATTGCAAGGAGAACGCCGTCGTTCTACCCAAGTACTGGTATGTCCTAATCACTATTCTCGTGTGGCTGCCACTGGGCATTATGCTGATCTGCTACATAGCCATATTTTATAAGGTAAGTAGAGATAACTCTTCTATGTGGGATATTTCTCTAACAAGCCACTTGAACCCAGCTCGATCGGTATGAGAAACGTGTCCTGAGCCGTGAAAATCCGCTGACAGTGAGCTATAAACGCAGCGTAGCCAAGACCCTTTTCATTGTGGTGGTGGTTTTTGCAGTCCTCCGGCTGCCTTTCACAATCCTAATGGTCCTACGGGAGAAATACATCGCTGAGGACGTTTCCGTCAACAGTGGAATGCAGCTCTTCTGGTACATCTCACAATACTTGATGTTCCTCAATGCCGCCGTCAACCCTCTCATCTATGGATTCAACAACGAGAACTTTAAACGGGCCTACTACCAAATTTCCTGGGTGCGACGATGGCGAGAGGCCTCGAAAATGAAGAAAAGTCCTACAACATCAAAGCATTGCTGCTACTGCGGCTTTATAAAGAAAAAGAAAAGGGAGTCAGAAAACCCACATCAGGAAGGAAACGTTGAGGAGGACATGAGCAAGGATATTTCCACAGAGGGACCCACGGCCAAGTCAACTGAAAGAATTCGAGATGATCCTAACGACACATTTATCCCAGAAATCGAAGCAGATGGATTTATATAAAGGAATTGCATGCGGAACCGGAGACTTTAGTATTGGTAGTCTTTCAACCCCTAAATTAAAAAAAAACATATGCATAAAATGTAACCCCCTTATACAAACATTATAAACAAAAATTATAAAATAAACCTAAAGCCTATCAGTTCCAAAGTACCCATAAATTAAAAGGGTACCCAAACAGCTGACAACACTTTGGAACCAGAGCTTTAAGAACCGTTTAAAAACCTCCACCTAGTAGTAGAAACTAATCAGCGATTAGTGCACGTGGTACAGTTTGAGTGTTTCGTTTTGTATCACTTACAAAGTGATAAATAAATGTATCAAATGTGCCGCGTTTTGTTTATATTGATATTTGTGTGCCAGGGGCAGAGTTTTGACGTGCACTTCCAGGAAAGCTATCCCACACAGCTACTCAGCTCGGATCAGGAATCGATTCTCCACAAACGGGCGGCGGATGTGCCTCAGTTTTTCGATCAAGGTTTAAATAATTCATATAACAAACTTTATTTACAACTTAAATTTTGGAGACCATTCCGCCGCTCAGGCTAAACCAAACAATTCAGACTTCATGTAGCCAAAGCCGTGGGTCTCGAGGAACCGGATGAACTGGCCCATGTTCATTACTCCCTCCTCGGCGTTGAAGAGCTGTTCGCTGAAGTCCGCGAATCCCCGCTTGCGCTGTCGTGGTTCCGTTCGCACCACGCTGATCTTTTGCCAGCGGAGGGCTTTGATGCTGCGCCAGAACTCCTGCACATTCTCGGATTCCCCCTCCACGCATATGATTCCTGGTTTTCCGGGTCTACTGAAGCCCGTTAGTTTTAGTTGGCGGGCCTGGCGAACTAGCTCCTGCCTTTTTGCGGTGGATTTTATGTGGTGGGAGTAGATCCACAGGCGCTCGAGATGCGAAGCTGCTGTCTGCGGGGGATCTTGTGGCTCTGCAGGCTGCTCCACAAACTCGGAGGCGGGGCGCTTTAACAGATCCTCGATCTGCTCCTGCAGCCAGGTCAGCAGCTGGAAGATGTACGGCCCAGCGTCCTCCTCCCGCCTTTCAGTGTGGTACTGCTCAATGTCCATTTTTAGGCGCTGTTCTTTTGATTTTCCAAGCAACGTGGTATGCACACTGACACGTGCCTGCTCTAGAAGCGGGTAAAGATGGGGCAGTTCGACTCGGACCTCCACGCTCTGCTTGGCGGGCAGACTTAGTTTTACCACGTACTCCAGATGCGAGAGAAGATTGGTGGGGGTTTTACCCCAATCCTTCTCGAGGAACTCATTGAAATCGGCTACAACGCCCGCGTCGAGCATCTGCAGCTCTCCGGTTGCGCAGTATATGGAACTCAGCAGCTCCAGCTCCTCCAGCTGCTGCCCGATGCAGCGGCGGTAGGTTAGCAGCTCCTCCTCGGCCATGGCTGACGGAAAGTTAGAGAGAATTGTTTGGTTTAGTCAGCGGGCGGCGTTTGGCTTACTCCCTAAGCTAGAGATGAAGTACAAGAAAGCTAGGGGAGAATCTTAACAAAATGTTAAGCAAATGATCTTAATTTTCAGCTAGCTTTAGTTTTGATGGACTGACGCGAGTGGCCTCCGTGCCTGTGCCCTTTCCTCTGGACATTTGCATCCTCCAGCTGCCCACGGTCAAGTACGCTACGGCCCTGCACAAGAATGCTACTGGACTGCGTCAGTTTGCAGTTTATGTCTGGAGTCCAGCTGATCAGGATTACCAGCTCCTGGTGCAGCTGCCCGCACCCAAAGCGGTGGCTCTGGACTGCCTGACATTCGCTGGACGTGGCTACGTGGCTGTGAGCTACAATCTGACAGAGCCCGTAAGCCAGGCTCGCGAAGGGTCTCCCATCTATGAGCTCTCCCCGGAGACGGGAATAAGGACAGTGCAGTACTTTTCGGGAACCCAACTGAGGAACATGTACCTGCGGATCAGCAGCCAGGAGCTGACCCTGCTGCAGGCCTTCGATTCGAGAGACCAGTGTCCCTACTTCAAGTGGATGGGCAGGAGCTTTCAGCGGTTGGGAGCAATTCCCTGCAGCAATGCGAGGAGATTGGAGGCTTTTGGCATTGACTACACCGACTATGTGGCCGTGGCCAACTATGCTGATGCAGAGGGACGCACTGCCACCCGATCGGAGATATATAGGTACGATCCCAGGGCCCAGAGGTTTCAGCTCTTCCAGCGACTGCGCAGCAATGGAGCAGTAGACGTGAAGTACTTCAGCCTGCCTGTAAATGAAGTAAGCCGCAGGCACTTTCTTATCCTGGGCAATACAATTGGTGGATCCAGCGAGGAAGTGGGCGAAGCAGACACTGTAATTTACGTCTTCGAAAAGGGTCAGTTTGTGCCCTATCAGCGGTTGAGTTTCTATGCACTGGAAAGAGTTCTGCCAGTCCAGGTTAGTGGGATTTATGTTTACTCATGACCCTATCTCAATTTATAATCTTTCAGCATACGCTCTCCGAGAAGTTTCTGCTTTTGGTGGCCTGCAACAAGCAGGATGTCAAGATCTACAACCTCAACGATTGGAGATTCGAGGAATCCAAGGTGCAGTTCACAGAAGGAGCTCTGAGCCGCGGAGTGGCCAGAATGAGAAGTTATGAGGAGGGGGAGCAGAGCTATTTAGGTAGTGAATAATGGGATTTAAAATAACCACAGCTAAGAGTTTCCCTTTCCAGTGATTGCTAATGAGAACATGGCGGCCAATGAGACAAACATTTTCCAGCCACTTTACAAACAGGATGAGCATGCCAACATACTCCGGCAACAAATCATTGACTGGGCTCGCGAGCAACGAAAGCGATTGGAGCAAGTGAATGTGGAGCAGCTATTAAAAAGACTGGAGGTGAGTGGGGTAAACTAAAAGATTTCTTAATATAAACAATACATTGTGTACGTAGGAAAAGTTAAAGAAACGCGAGGAGAAACTGCAATGGTCAGTAATCAAAGAAGTGAAAGCCAAATCGGTGAGATTAAACATTGAATTTCCAATTAGTTTTCCTAATATATTTCCTTTGCCAGTTTGAGGATCGGCATATGAAGCTCACTCCGAACTTCTGGAAGGCCTTGGAGTTGGCTAAGCAGGCCTTAGATGTGATTGAACACGATGCAATCTCAGCCAGCACCAGACATCCCATGAAGAGATCCGCGGACAACCCGGCTGAGGAGTACGAATTCGACGAGGTCAAAGTGGACACTCTGGTGGTGCACGGAACCGTTAAAGCAGACCTTATCAATGGAGTTGATACGAAGAACCCTGTTTACGAGTCCGTTACTGCCAGGAAAGTTTTTGTGAGCAAGGAGTACACTGAACCCGCGAGAAAACAAAAGAAACCGCTTCTGGAGGAGCTAACAGTGAAGGATCTACAACTGGAGGGCAGGTTGAATGGCCTCAAGTGGACAGAACTATTGGATCTGACACTGAAACGCAGCGGCAGGGAGGTGCAGTTCATCAAGGCAGCTGCAGACTTCGTCCACCTCGAAACCGAAGCTGTGCAGGTCAACAGCAACGAGGTCAACGATCGGCCGGTGGGTCACCTCATTCCAGTGGATGGCGGAAACTTTATTGTCCAGCAGGACGTGCAGTTCGCGCAACCCATCCAGGTGAAAAACCTGCTCATCAATCAGCGCCTTAACCACATACACGTGGATCGCCAGCGCTTTGATGTGCTGCTCAAGAAGGCCAATCACACTCAGATTATCGAGGGCTCCAAGCGATTTGAGAATGTTCGTGTCCTGGAACCAATTACAATTGCGGTGGGTACTCCCAAATACCTTATCCTTTGAAATTAATCTAATCGTCTGGTATATTTTTAGGGTCAAATGATGGGCGCTGAACTGAGAGCAATGTCGCCGGCGAAGGTAACCCACAAGTCCCTGCAACTCCAGGGGGATTTTGTAATAGACGGCGATGTGACCGTTGGACGGCTGCTCCAAATGAGAGATTTGCTAGATGAGCCCACTCAGAGATCAGCAGCAGAAGTTTTAAGTCGAGGCCTGCGGTTGGATCAACCTCTGCAGAATATTAATCTGAAGTTCCTGAAACCCCTCATTGCCAACAACACGGAGCTAAGCTTCCTAAACACACAAGACTTGCAAAAATTGGTCAAACTAAACGTGGATGAAGTGCAGTTGGTGCAGGGGAGTAAGATATTTTCCCAGAATGTGGAGATCACTGAGGGGTTCGGTGAGGTCAAGTGGCTTAATGGAATCGATGTGGAGAGACTCCCGGAAATGCTGCTCACCAAGAGTGGCAACCAAACTATTTCGATTCCCATTCAAGTGCAAGGTTTGGAAGTGGAGCACGTGAATTCATCCCAGGTATTATTAAATGGCTTGGGACTGGAAGATTTTCTACAAGTGGGCAAAGATCAAAAATCTAATGCGACTCTATTTGTAAACAACTTGGATGCCGAGGAGATAAAAATGGAAGATCTGCATTTAAATGGCCAGCTTTTTGGTCAACCACTGTCCTCCATATACGCACATGGCAGCAAATCCTTGGACAGCTGGCATCTGCCTCCCGGCTTTAATGGCACCCTGCATGCCCGGAATCTGTGGCTCAATGGAAACATTAACCAAGTGAGCGTGGCCCACTTGGAGCAGCAGTTGCAGCAGCTGGCGGGCAACATCAAGTACGTGGGAGACTTCAGCTTCGGGCACGAGGTCAACATTAGTGCCCTCAGCTTTGGAAACTCCCTGAATGGAATTCCAGCCCATCAACTTGGCCGCTGTTGGCTGGAGTCCCAAGGAGACCAGAATTTCACGGCTCCCCAGGAACTGGCCTCACTGGAAAGCAGGCAAGGCGTGTGGCTTAGTGGAAAACTCAACAACCACACTTTAGGGGATCTGGTGAGCCGCAGCTACAGACTCAATGCATCGGAGCATCTGCAAGCAGTGCGATTTGGTAAGCTCAGAGAAGAAATCACAATAGTTAGGCCCATAATTATTATAGTGAATTTTACCTCTCAGAGAATCCCATCGTATTGCAATCGGAGCTCCAGGTGAGCCAGTTAAATGGCCTTCGCACTCCAGAGGATTTCATTTACCATAACAGCGGTGGTATCCTCTCTGCTCCAGCTAGCGTTGAGGGCAACTTGGAGGCAGCAGACTTGTGCAACCTCACCAGCCTTAATGGCTACTCTTTGGAGCCATTAGCAAGGTACTTAAAAGGTCAACACATCAACACTTTCCTAGCGGAGAACGTGGAGTTTTCCAGCCCACCCTCGTACCAACTGCTGAACGGTCAGGATCTGAGCAAGCTCTTAGACCAGGTGTGGCTGGACAACGAGCAGATTGAACTAGGAAGCCTGGAGCTGGACAATCCCCACTTCGAAGGCCTGCTGGAGTTGCAGGTGGGCCAAACACACAGCTAAAACACATGAAAGGGATAACGAATCTCTTATCCCACAGGGAACCCTCAACGGACACCAGGTAGAACACATCAGGCACAACTACTTCAGCCGGACGCGCAGCCAGCAAGTGAAAACTCCGCTGAGTTTCCAGCATGACGTCACGTTCGCACAGCCTCCAGCCGCCAACTACGTGGAGCTACGTGGCAGCAGCGGCCGCGACGCACTTGTGGCGAGCACCGGGTAAGTGGAAATCGAAATGGAACCACTGACCAATGGCCAAGGGTCGGCGGGGGCAAATGGTAATAGTGGGTATCACGTTTCACTTTCGCAATTGTTTACGCGCTAACAGTTTGAGCGGCACTGCACCTGCACAGTCAGCTGTGCGTTCCGATTCGCAGGTGAAATTTCTGTATTCTCCACACGTTTGCAAATCGCGGGGGCGGGACGCACTCACAGGCACACGCAGGTGCTTAATTACCTCGTAGTTGGTCGCTGATTGGGTTTGGTTAAATGCACTTTTTACGGTCGGGCAGTTTCGGCAGAGGATTGTGGTTTGAAACAACAAAAACGGCTTCGATGGAATCCCAAACGCCTTCGAACTAGAGGTGGCATATTTGTATCGATACATCGATGACTTCAAAACGTTTAACGATACTTTTGTCGGCGGCTCCTAATTTCAAATGTTATTTGCTTATATTTAGGAACTTCTCACTGGACTTTGATGATTTTGTGGCATACACTTTAAAAACAGCCGGAGTGCACGCTGTAAGTGGAAAATGGGAGCTGCAGGAAGCCTCAGTTTCCGGAGACTTAAAGAGAGTTGTAATAAATCAGTTAAACCTAGCAGATGATGTAGTGAGAGTAAGCCAAAGTAATGATAGTAGCCAGCCCTCCAGAAACCATTGAGGCACTGAAAACCTTTGATAGCGCCACTATAAGTCGCCTGAATATGACACCTGGCAGTCAGGTGGCAAATGTTCCCCTGGCCAAGTGGATCAACGAAGCAGCCTACATATACGGGAATCACAGCATAGCTGGGGTTACCCGCCTGGATAATGTGAATCTTTACAATGATCTTTTCGTGAATGGGCCAGTAAATGGTGTCCACTGGCAGACGGATAACCTGCTTCTTAGGGACAAAGAGCAGTCCGTACTGGGGTCCTTGATGGTGGCCAACAATCTGCCCGAACGACAGCGAATCTTTAGCAACAATGTAGAGAATCTCTGGGTGGATTTCGTCAACGATCTTCCAGTTAACGACTTGCTGGACAACAAGGCACAAAACCGCCCAAATCTTCATGTGGAAAGTGAACTGATTTTTACCCAACCGCTAACAGTGGGTCACTACGAGGTGGGCAATGAAAATGGCCTCCTGGGCAAATATTTGGCCAAGAGTAAGCGAGGAGTCAAAACGAATGGCATCGACCCTTGGCAGCAGCTGCAGGAGAATGTAGATGCTGTTAAACACAGAATAGCCAGTAAGTAAACAAATTATTAAAATCTTACGCTCTTAATTGAACTCCATTTACCCATCAGAGCCACCAAAAGTACTGGAAAACTTCTCCTTGCTGCAGCAGTTCCCGCATAGAGCCTCACACGTAGAGATCATCTCCTTGGGAAACGATGATGTGCTGGCCATCTGGGAGCAGGGATCCAACGAGATAATCCACTACGCCTGGCACCCGGACAAACTGCAGTTCGCTCGCAACTCAAGTAAGTTATGTAGCTTTATTTGCATATGAACATATTTTAAAATCAAGTGACACGTTCGAACTTAATCTAGGGACAAATTTTAAACTTACACTTACGTTTAAAAATCAGCGTTGCGGTGTGCACAGAGTCAGCTTTGAGTCCATTCCCAGCTCGGTATGGGCAGTCATATCAAGTGGAACAGTGATACGAAGTGCAGCGCCGCAACACAGAACTTTTAAGCCGAATACAATAATACAGTAAAAGAAAAGGGATAAGCAAGGTCTACATAACTACCTTCGAGTTCTTCTAATAAGTAAGCTGAGTAATCTGGGTTACCTAGAGTTCATTTAAATAGCGAGTATCAGTCGGGCTACTACTCCAGCTCGTCGCTCTGCACGTCGAGGATGGCCCGCAAGATGCTCAGCTCCAGCTTGGCGGAGGATCGCGAAGAAAGTCGGTTCATCACATTGGCCACGTACAGACCCAGCGACTCGTGGCGCGACGAGTTGCACAGATTCTTGAAGAAGGTCGGCGGCAGCGAGTTGTCAAAGTTGCCCAAGTTTATGATCTCGGGGGTGTTGGAGGAGGCGGCGTTGATCTTCGAGTCGAAGATTATGTCGTTCTTGAAGTCCAGATCCTCGATGTGCGGCGAGAAGCCGTTTGTGGAGGCCACCGAGGTGGAAGCAATGGTGGCGGCCGTCGAGGAGGTGGGTCCTCCGCCCACAACACCGTTAATCTGTTGCGCCGCCGGAATGGTGATGATGTTAATACCTGGCGGCGGCGTCTGGTTGTCCTCCCGCTCCTTCTTCACCTGCATTAGCTGGGCCGTGGTCGTATGCACCACATTGGCGGCCGGCACGGGCTCTGGAACGCTGACCATTGGTAAAGCGGATGCGGACGGAGCCGACTGTTTCGGACTCGTGGTCTTGGTCTGCTTTTTGTGAGATGGCAAGGTAGAGTACTCCTCGGAGAGCTTCCGTTTGAGGGAGTCTGGCAGCTGGATCGTGGTGCGCGAGGACGCAGATCTCAGGCCACTGGTCGGCGGCTGCTGCTGGGTAGATCTCGGCATGGATCCAGATGCCGAGCCGGATGTCTTCTTTACTGTGATTCCCTTCTTCTGAAGCACTGCTGCGGCGGCCGACAACGAGCTGTGCGTCGTGGACCGGGGTGTGTTATTGGCCATTGTGTTGAGCAGCTTCTTCTCTTCGAAGGCCGGACGAGGGGTGTCCACGTTGGGCTTGGAGTACGCCCGATCCTCCTTGTCCGGCGAGCCTGTGCTGTGCGACTTTGTGGGGCTCTCGCCGTCGGAGGAGGCCGACCCGGTGGAGTTGGCCGGCTGTTCGTACTGGTTGGTGTCCTCGTCCTCCTCCGCCTCCTGCACATCCAACATCTCGTACTCCTCCACCTCGTCCACGGTCCCTTGATCGCTGAATGGTAAAAGACAGCTGAACAGACTGTACACAAAGCTACTACCACCACTTACTCTTCCTCCTTCACCGCCGCCTTGTGCTCCTGGTGGATCTGGTGCATCAGGCCGAACAGCTTCCACGCCGAGTTGCCCTTGAGCTTCTCCGTCTCGTACTTCTTCTGCAGCACGATGAAGATAGAGCGCGACTCGTGCACGGAGAGCTTGTTTAGACGACCGATCCTGGCCCAGGCCTCCTCCTGCTCCTGCTTGCTCGATCCGCCATTGTTTGGATGCAGCACCTTCTCCTTGGAGATGTCCTGCAGGATCTTGTCAAGTTGAATGGCCATCTTAGTCAGCGACTTGCGGCCCGCTGGTTGCTCGTTCTTAATAATCTTGAAGGCCGTTTTATTAACACCCCGAGCGACGAAAATATGTTTTGTTTGCAGCCGCCTTTTTTCGCTTGGTTTTCGCTCTCCGCTTTGCACCTTTCGCTTCTCTTTTCCTCTTCTGTATTTGGCGTCGGTAATTTGGCGGAAAATGTGACCGTGCCACGCTGAAATACCGAGAATGCAGTATTTTGGTACAGTAATTTCGATTGGATTAGTGATGGGGGAAAATAAATGGTTCGTTATCCAACACTTGCTGACAGAGGAACAAATTAAATGCAAATGTTTTATTTATTTTGTTTTTACAATAATACAACATTTATTTTCTCTGGACCCACCATGCACTTGACCGTTTCCAAGCGGGTTGGCTGATCCGGCCGCGCTGGACTGCTGACCATGAAGGGGAACTCGTCCAACCCGTAGCAGGCGGCTGCATAATTTCCCAGGCGATCCACTGCCACAACGGCGCCCATAAAATTCTTGTGATGCTTAATCATCCTCCGGAGGCCCACCTCGGCGGCTTCTGCAGGTGGCTTGCCCATCCGCATGGCTTCCACGGCGAGGAGCGTGGGCAGGAACCGCATCATAACATCTCCGTCTCCGGTGGCCACAGCAGCACCCACCTCGTTGTCGGCATAGGCACCTGCTCCCGGGATTGGGGAGTCGCCCACCCGTCCGGGAATCTTGTGTCGAGCCCCGTTGGTGGAGGTGCCTGCGTGGATGTTGCTCTCCACGTCAATGGCTATCATTCCAATGGTGTCGTGGTTCTTCCTCCCGATCTCGTACTCATTCCGGGCTCGGTCCTCCTTCCAGCGGGTCAAGGGAGTGGGTTGGGTCTTGTAGGGTCCGCAGGAGACCATGGGATCCGGGTGCACGTTCTTCCAGAAGTTCGGCTGGCAGTTCTCGGCCGTCCACTGCAGCCACACGTCCTTGGATTCCGGAGTGACCAGCGACTCGGACTCGAATCCCATGGCGTTTGCAAAGGCAGACGCTGCATCTCCCACCAACATGGTGTGCTGCGTGTGCTCCAGGACATGCCTGGCCACCTTGATGGCGTCCTTTATGCGCCTTAGGCCCGCCACCGCTCCCACGTCCATCGTGCCTCCGTCCATGACCATAGCGTCCAGCGTGGTCTCGCCTGACTCGTCGGGAGATCCTCCGAAGCCCACGGTCCGGTCGCACTGCAGCTTCTCGCACTTGGAGCAGCCCTCCACCACTGCGTTGCGCGTCTGCCGAAGGCCTCCCTTACTTTGCTTGAGGATACGCCAGGCCAGCGCGTTGGCTGCCGTGAAGTTCCATGTGTTGATCACCATGGGCAGCAGCTCACAGCAGGAACTAGCAGTATTGGTGGTTGATGTTGCGCTACAGAAGAGTGGATCTCAGAGGTCAAAGCTTTTCCTACTGTTGTTGCTCACCTAAACACCGATGCTAGCGTTGGTTTGGCCGAAGTCGACACCGCCAGGCTGCGAGACGCTACCGTCACCAAACAAAGGACCCAAAGGCATCCTGCTATCTCCGTTTTCATACTTTGTTTAAGTGGGCGTTGGTCTGTTGACGTTTTTGCAATCGAACTGAGAGCAGTGCAGTGGACAATGGCTTTTAAATGATTCGCAGCCTAACCTCACTCCCATGTTTTCTTATCTGTTGTTTTGATATACTCTCTAAAAAGAGTCCAACAGACTTGTCATTAAGTTTGAAAAATGTATCTATTTTAGATTATTATAAAGTGAACTTTGAAATTGCTAAAATAGGAAGACTATTTAAATTTATACTTGTACAATGAACATGTAATGCTAAGCGAACATTTCGTTATTATTATATCATTCGCTCTTCAAACTCAAGGATCCAAACTAGATCTCTTTAGAAAGAGTATACCTTAGTCCGCATGATTTTACTAACAGGAATTTGTTTTTGCAGGCTTGTCAGCACTTAAGAAGCAAATATTGGATCAACTTCCCAAAGATGCAACACAGACCACGCAGAAAATAGAGTTTGGACATCTGGGATTTCAGTGCCAGGGCTTACAAGAAGTCAACCAGATAGTAATCCAATGCCTCGACAAGCAGAACAACAGCCGGGAAGCCATTGTGGAAAGGCGGGATGTAAAACAGTTGCTGGCAGTGGCCGATACAGATGATATGCCCATTTTGGTGAGAACTTCCAAAGCTGTGGAGCTCTGGAAATGGAACAATGGCAATTACTCTGAAGTGAGCTGCCTGCTGGATGGACAGGCGGAGCAGTTAGCGCAAATCCAACGAGCGGCCGGCCTGGACAGCAGTTATGTGGCTCTCCTGGCTTCATCGCCAGCAGCAGAGATTCGAATTTACAGGTAGATCCTTGAGCACTACAAATATATGGTGTTTTAAAAGGCTCAAATTGTTTTCACAGCTTCAACAGCGACGATCCTAGTGACTTCCAACTGGACCAAGTCGTGGAGCTTCAAGACTCCAAGCAGCCGCGTCAAATGCTCTTCATGCATCTGCCAGAGTCCGAGGACCTGCTGCTCTGCGCGTCCAATGTCCAGCCACACCAACCGCTAACCATCTACCAGCATCGCGGGGCCGCGGGATTCCAGCAAATCCTCGGCGATAGCGTCCTGCCAGCGGCCCGCAAACTGGAAGTACTGGAGCTGCCCAGCCACAAACTCCGCCTGCTGTCCCTGGCCACGGAGGAAGCCGTGTACTTGGTGCAGCCGCTGTATACCACACTTTAAGTCACTCGTTTCGCACATATTCGTTAACACTTGTTTTGTTTTTCTAAATAAAAATTACTTTTTATTAACCGTATTTGTGGGCCATCAATTGCGTTGCTTAGTCGTCGCTGGACTCGACGTTCTCCGTCTGCAAGTTCTTGAACGTGGACACCGGGACGTAGGTCACGTAGGTGTACAGCTTGTTGGGAGAGTCCTCATCGTCGTTGCGACGACGCGCCAGACGCACGCGGATGCGGAATGGAGTGGACCTAGAAGGAATTGGGACTGTGATTAGAACGGATGCATTTACACGGATCTTGCAGTTACCCACCTGATGCCCTTGGACCAGATGTGCTTGTTCAGACGGGTGTCGATCCTCACATCGGTGGTGCCCATCTCCCGCTCGGCGAACTTGCGGATCTCCTTGATGGCGCGGGGGGCGCGCTTCTTGAAGCCGATGTTGTGGACACGCTTCGCCAGGTGGATGGTGCACTCGCGGGTCACAACTTCGTTGATCGCCGATTTGTTGATTTTCTCTCCCTTGGTCTTAGTCATTGTGCTGTTAGGCCGCAACGGTGCTGTTCAATACCCTGCAAGGTTCAGAGATCCATGTTAGAAAACTGGCACAACATTCAAGCATACAGGGTAATTTCCAATCGACAAAAAGTGGCATAGAAACTCGTGCACAGGGAAAATCGCAGATCCACTGGTGGGAACTTGCTTCCAGACATGGTCTGAACATTTTCATGGCACTTTTTCCGTTGGAAAGTTGCGATTAAAGTTATTAAAATTATAAATTTAGAATTACACGGCCGGAAACCAACCTCGCAGGAAATGAAAGCTACGAAAAAGAAAGAAGAAGAGGCGCTAGAGGTGAGTAGCGAAATAGTGTGGATGCGTTAGGGCCACGTGTTGTCGCTGTAAATATCGTGCTGTTGGACGCGAGATGTTACACCACTGTTAGTGGCTAATAATTTTAAAAAATGTTTAATGCAGCTAATTACCTCGCTTAAATTTTTTTTTAATTATTTTTGTAATATGTCTTAAATAAGGAAATGTCCCTGATTAAACAGAAGCAGCTTGTTTTGAAAAGAAAATCTTTCAGCTGATTATAAAATTGTCTTTTTTAAATCAACTTTTCTAAATTGTATGTGGGATGTTTTGCGCTAATGTCACTGTTATGTTTAAACAAGGAATGCCCTTATTAAACAGAAGCAGCTGTTCAGATGTAAACAACCAAATATGTGGGAGATTGGTAAATATATGATACACAAGCTTTTATAACAGCCTAATATTCAATTTTTGCTCTATTCAGTTCAACTCCTTGTCGTGGGCCTGTTGTGGGGCGTTACAAATCCATTTATACGGCTCGGTAGCCAGGGAATTGAGTCGGTCAGGGACACAGGCTCCAAGTGGAGGAACTTCCTCCAGGAAGCACGCACAATTGGCTCCCGCTGGCGATACTGGATACCATTTGGGCTAAACCAGTGTGGGAGTGCTCTATACGTGTGGACACTCCAGAGTGCCAGCATTACAGTGGCTGTGCCAGTGGCCAATTCCCTGAGTTTCGCCTTCACTGCGATAACTGGTTATGCACTTGGCGAGAAGCTCCCTGGAAAGAGTAAGTTTAAAAGATTATAATTTGCCATTTAATATAACTTCATTTCCTTTGCAGAAGTCATCCTGGGCACCCTGCTCATCTGCTGTGGCAGCACCCTAATGATTTACGACAAGCTCCTCCAAGAACAGTCGCAACAACCTCTAAATATAACATTCCAGTGATCTTACCCTAAACCAAAGGCCAACTTGTCTTTATTGCATTCGATAAAAGCATCATTAAATGAATGGATGAGTGCGTCGCCGCTTATAAGGCCTTGTGCACCGCCTCCACGAGCACCTCCATGCTAGTAATCGGGGTCTGGGGCGTGATTCCATGCCCCAGATTGGCGATGTAGCGAGACTTGCCGAACTTGTGCACCATCTCGGTTGTCAGGTTGCGCAGCTCCTCCGGATCGCGGTACATGTCCTGGGGATCCAGGTTGCCCTGCAGCGTGATGTTCGGACCCACAACATTGCGAGCCTCGATGGGATCCACTGTCCAGTCGAGACCGAGGACGTCGTAGCCCAGCTCGCTCTGTTCCTTCAGCGAGTGTCCAGCACCTTTGGCGAACAGGGTCTAAAAAAAGGCTCCTTTGTAATAAAGATTACAAGTATTTTAAGCACGACTTACGAGGGGAACCACGGCGATTGCTTTCTTGGTGAGACGGTCCACCAGCTCGTCGCGTATCCTCTTCAGGTAGGGCACTCCCCACTCCAGAAACTCCTCCTTGGAGAGGTGCTCCGCCGAGGACTCAAAGACCTGCAGCATCTGAGCACCAGCCTTCACCTGCATCTCCAGGTAGTCCACAATGGCATCGGTCAGCAGGTTGAGGAACAGCCTCGAGTCCTCCGGGTAGTCCCTGAGCCAACCCTTGGCCTTGGACATGGTCTTGCTGCCGCCGCCCTCGATCATGTATCCCATGAGCGTCCAGGGGGCCCCGGTGAAGCCGATGAGGGGCACCCGGCCGTCCAGCTTGTGCCGCATCATGGTGATCGCATCACCCACGTAACTGAGTCTGGTTAAGGCCCCGTCCGGAGTCAGGCGCTTGAGGTCCTCGGGCACCACGATGGGCTGCGGCAGGACGGGACCCACGCCCGCGTGCATCTCCACGGTGATGCCCAGGGCCTGCGGAATTACCAGGATGTCTGAAAAGATGATGGAGGCATCCAAGTCGAAGCGGCGCAGCGGCTGCATGGTCACCTCGCAGGCCAGCTCCGGGGTGCGGCACACGGTGAAGAAGTCGTGCTGCTTGCGCAGCTCCTGGAACTCCGGTAGGTAGCGACCCGCCTGGCGCATCACCCACACGGGCACGCGGTCCACTACTTCTCCACGGGCTGCGCGCAGCAGGTTGTCGTTCTTGAGCACGGGGAAGGGCTGAAAGGGGGCGGTTGGGTCAGTTTTCACGGGCATCAGCAGCAGGAGCCACAGTCCCTTCCACATCAGTCGAAGTCCAACCCACTGTCGGGACATGATGTAACTGGGAGATCTAATCTGCGAGGGAACTCACCTTCTCGTCTTTCATTTTGAAAATGGTGTGCCGGACTGGTTGTTGGAAGTTTCTGAAGTGCTTTGGCGTGCCGATCCCGATCTAATTTGATGAAATATGTTACGGAATTCTGCAATACCGCATGAGTGTGCAATTGCCGACCTTTGTTTATGTTTTCAGCTGGTGGTGGGAAGTGTGCGATAGTTGTATCTTATCGATGTTAAAAACCTTGATAAGAAAGTGGGTACCATATCTAAAAAACAGCGGTGTTACCATCTTGCTCAAATTTTTACAGTACGAGTTTTTCTTTTTGGCGGTACGAGTGAAAATCCTCTAAAAATCACCAACCGCTTCTTTAAATGCTTGTGCAAATTAAGAAAGCCGGCGAAAATGGATCGTTTGGCCAAGGTTTTCTCCCAGCAGGATGAACTGATATCTCTGGATGGAGGGTTTAAGGATGAGTACGAAACCTTTAAATCCCTGGAGTCCTTGTCGGCGGAAAAACTTCAGAGATTCCAGCAGATGACGCTCAAGTTTCTGCAGGAATTGGAACAGCCGCATGAGCGGGTAAAGTGTGCGAAGAAATCACGGAATCTGCGCGAGGAGGGCAACACCGTGTTCAGGGGCTCCTCCCAGGACTCGGATCGGGCCCTGGAAGCCTGCAGGCTTTACACGAAAGCTGTTTTCGAGGCAGAGGATGCCGTGGATGAGCTGGCCCTGGCGTTTGCCAACAGGGGAATGGCCCTGCAGGAGTACGGGTTCTTCAGGGAAGCCTACGATGACTGCGCCAATGCGCTGGACTGTGGCTACCCGGAGAAGCTGCAGCACAAGGTAATTATGCGCCAGGCCCTCTGTGCCTGGAAGCTGGAGAAGGTTGAAGCACTCGAGGAGCATGTGGATTGTCTGCAAAAGATGCAGCTGAATGAGGCCTTTCTGCAGCAGCTGAAGGATCTTAAGGCTAAGCTGAGTCTGCTCAAGAAACAACCCAAGGAGCAAGAAGTTCAGGAGAAACAGGATGACAAGGCCCTAGAGGAAATGTAAGTTTAGCTTTAGCTTTACCTTACCCCATCTCTAATCTTTTGTTCTATTAGCATTACGGATCCTGGGAAGCGTGGTCGTTATATGGTGGCCAAGGAGGCTGTGCTCCAAGGCAAAATCATCTTCTCTGAACGAGCCTCCTGCTTTGTTCCTTTGGAGCACCAACTAATTTGCCATCAGTGTGCCGCCACCTTGATGTGTGGGCCCATTCCCTGCTCAAAGTGCCATCAGCGCGTGATCTACTGCTCCAGGAAATGTCGGGAGGAGCACTCAGCCATCCACAGATTCGAGTGCGCCGCTTACCAAAGAGATCTGCTCAAGCTGCTGGGTGTTTCTCACTTGGCTTTGCGACTGGTCTTGGTTTACTTGCCTTGCATGCTGCCTCAACTGCTGGAATGCACCAGTGCCCAAGAAATTTGGGATGGGATCATTAATATGGCCAAGGCATCGGACTCGGAAGAGACCGCTCCAGAGTATTTGCAAAGCCTCCGCATGGTCAGCCATCTGGATCAGGCATCCAAGTCGGAGCTGGTCTACCACATCCTGTGTGCCAACCTGCTTCAACTTTATCTAAAGGAACAAACAGAGTTCTTTAACCTGTTTACCCATTCATCAGCCAGTACAGAAGATTGGCAGCTGATAACCTCAGCATTGATTCTTCGTTTTGCCGGCCAGCTGCTGGCCAATGGCCATGTGGGCGATGCCCTGCTGATTGATTTGGAGCGCAACGAGTTCGCTCTTCTGCAGCCGGACATGTGGAATAAGCCTCGCCACCTGAAGCTGGGTGAACTGCATAATCTGGCTAGTTCGGAGCTGGTCACGGCCATCAATTTGCCTCATTTGAGCCTTTGTAACCATTCCTGCGCTCCCTCTATTCAAACCAAGTTCGACGGCCGTTCGGCAGTTATCTACGCTGTGACGGATGTCCCAACGGGCGGGGAGATCTTCAACTGCTACACGCGGGACTACAGGAACAGCTCAAAACTACAGCGATCTAAACCCTTGAAGGAGGTCTACAAATTCCAATGTAGCTGCGAAAAGTGCACACGAAATGATCCCGACCGGGACTATGTAAGTATTTTATTGAGTTAAGGGAACTCATTAAATTCTTTGCTTGTGTTTAAATCGTTGCTTAATTGATCTATCCAGAAATTGTCTTTGAAATTGAAACCATAATTACCTAATATTATTTTGTATCCACCAGCTTGAATTCCATCAGTATCGGTGCGAGAAAGCCAACTGCCGAAAGATCTTTCGGCCAGATGTCAAACTTCAGAACAATCTTAACTGGTGGGAGTCACCCAATGCAGTTATTATTTGCACGGTCTGCAAAGGCCGGCAGCAATTCGCCTGGTATGACGAGTTCTCTGACCTGATGGATAGCTGTGGGGACCCGTCAGCAAGGCAGCCGATATACAAGGCATTTGATGATCTTGATAAATGGCTAGTCGGTCACCATGCTGCTAAAAGATATTTGGCTCAAGAAGTGATTGCAGACTGTTTTATGGAAATAAATGGTAGATGAAAGATAGCTTAAATTATTCTTCAGACTTATAATGATGTACTTCCAAACAGAGCTAAGTATTTATGACGATTGGGACCACGAAGAAGTTGCGAGAATTATCCGGAAGCAGCTAGAAGGCATCGCTGCTCAGTGCGGCGATACCTCCATGGAGTACATCAAACAGATAACCTATCTCTTGGATCTAATTGCACTAAGGAAATGTAAAAGCAACAAAAAAGAACTTTTGGAGCTAAAAGGTAAGCTGCAGTTTGTGGCCAGCGAGCATCGCGAAGTTTTCTTGAACTATTACAACGATTTTATTGAGCAACAATGTAAATAACGATATACACGTATTAAATTCACTAGTTTCGAGCTACGAGCAACTAACACTGGCACTTTTTGACCTACAACTAATCTGAGCTTGCTAACAGGCTTTTCTGCACTTCCTTTATATGAAGTGGGAGGCATATTCGTGGGGCATCACGCCTCGTCTTGGATAGAAGGTGTGGGTGGTGGAGAACTTGAGCAGGTTGGTTATGTCGCTGGTATAGATGTCGGCAAAGCGGAAGAGGCGTCTCGAGAAGTACGTGGGGTTGTGATAGGTGCGGAAAACACTGCCAAACTGCTCATTGAACACGTTCTTTGTTTTGTTGCTGAAAAAGTTGTATAATTAATGAACAGAACATCTACGTTTATACACAAGTAAATTTTCCTACCGCAACTGATCCCGCTCCTCCATCCAATCCCTCAGGCACATTTGGGCTGCCTCGCTCTCATCGTCCTGGGTATCCTCGATGAGCTGCGTCAGCATTTGCAGCCAGTTGGCACTCATCTTGAAGTCCTCCCGATTGAGGGTTTTAATTTCGTGCTGTAAGGTCAGAGCACAATAATTACACTCTGACAATCTTGCCTTAGTTTAGTACCCACCGCTAGTTCACTGATGATGGCTCCTGTTCGCCAGCTGTGCTTCAGGGTAACGTCTGCCAGATCGCTGTACGGGTGATCCCCGAAGTAGAGAACTGAGTGACCTCGCCACCCCTTTCAGCTCCTGAAGCTGTCTCACTGAACCCTAATAAGTAATATCGTAATTACAGCTATTGTCACCCTAGGTAAGAAAAGAATACCTCACCTCATAGTAGATTTTGCCCTTCTCCAGCTTGAAAACCCGATCCCACAGATGCGATTGGGTCCGCTCATCAAACAGCCTAATGGGTCGAGATTCATCGGTGAAGAACTTGGGTTTACGTGCCTGCACAATTACCACATCGAAGAAATCTCGCCAGTTAGGGCCCACCAAAAAGGACATGCCACAGTTCCTAAAGAATCAGAAAAAACTGTTTTAAAATTGCAAATCTAAAGGAGTATGGGTGATGGGTTTCTTACACAAACGAATAGGGACTGTTGGTGACCAAAAAGAGATTCTTGCCCGCCAGCTGCAGCTTCTCAAAGAACTTGACCAGCTTGGGATTGCGTTCGATGTATTTCTCGGTGTTCAGCATAACCTTCCCATGCATTATGGGATGGCAGGATCCCATGGCGGTCCGGGTGTCATGGAAAACAATCTCTGGATTGTAGTCAATGCGATTACGTTCAAAGTATTCAATAACGTTGCACAGCAGGCACATTTCAGGTACACTGAACAGGTCGGCCAGTTGCACCATTTTGGAGTTGGTGTTGTGCTGTACGGAGAGTAAGAAGGAGGTCATAAATCACTGATTAATAATAAATTAATAGCCCCCGTGATAAGATACGCACCCTGTAGCTGTTGTTGGGCCCCTCCACGTAGGCTATTGGCAGAAGGCGATTGTGATACAGCTTCAGCACCTCGTCCGCCTCCACTTTGGTGCGTCCTCGGTACACAGAACCCAGTTGGAGCTGCAGGAAGCTGTCCAGCTTCACCAGAAGCCCCTTCTCCACGTCGTAGTGCAGGCCTCGCACCGCGAAGTTGGGCTCGTACTCCAGATCCAGGATGTCCTCCGGGTAGCGGAACCTCTTCACGAGCATCTCACGGGCCAGATTGTAGAGCAGATCCTCCAGGATCGGCTTGTAGCAGGCCAGCGTGTAGTCGTAGTCGAACCCATACACCTGCACCTCGCTGAGGTCCAGCTCGTTGCAGGCGAACACCGCATCCGGATGCACATCTACGGGCAGCTTCTTGGCTGAAATGTCAACGGACGGAAAAGTGTGTGTTACTAATTGGTCGACATCTGCCGATCGGTATTTATAGAACTTGCACATATATGCATATGATATGCCTGCGACTGGTTGAGGCTTACATTGGAATTTCTTTTTGGTGGCTTCGTGAAGCTTTTGGAAATCACTCACTGTTTTTGGGTGCGAGATCTGAGCGGGAGCAGCTGGAGCGGAAGCGGAAGCCCCAGCGTCCGACGAAAATGAGCGGGACTTAGATTGGGACAGGAAGTAGTCCCAGCTCCGAAGGACGCCGACGCCCCCGCTCCGCAGGAGCACATTCTGCCTGAGGAGCGCACTGACGATGGGACTGCCTGCCGCGCACATTTAACTCGCTGGTCAATTGCCAATTAAGCCCGTTTGTTATGTACACCAAGTGGGGGCGGAGTGGGGCTAAATGTGGTTGGGAATGGGGGTGGTTCGTGTGACCGCACCGGAGCCCCCCAAAAAATACTGATTCGCGGTCTTAAATTCAATTGAGCAGTTCTCATGGTCACATTTGGTTTGGAGTTTTGCAAGGACAGTTTAAATAGTTAAGTAAATACTTTAGAGCCCAATTAATAAACTAAAAATAAAAGGTTAAATATAAATAAAAATTAGCATTCCTGAAATCGATTTAAAGCTTGTCCATTTAGTTAGTAATCACTTTAATAAACAAGATCCATCATAGGCGATATCGAAAAGAACTTGGAATGTGTTTAACGATGTGTCCGCCGACTAAACCTAGATCCTTCTAAAACGAACAACAAAGTCACCTGGTAATAAATTAAGACCCTATAGTTACAACTAAAGTTTACAAAATTGTTAAATAAACTGTGTGTTTACCTAAGTTTCAAATCTAGCAGCTCGGGCTCTTAAAGTATCTGTATTCCAGATTTTTTCACCAAGAGATTCAACAACAGACGATCAAAAACCGGACTCCTAACATATTAAAAAAAATGTTTGTCGGAGGAACTGGGAATTGAGTGCGACGAACGCCACTCCGACACTGTGGTGGAGCTTGCATTTAGCAAAAACCCGGAGCCCAGATACTATTTGGCCTCTGCGGGTCGCGATGGACTGGCGGTGATGCGAAAAGGCGCCACTGGAGAATGGCTAGGCTAGCTCGCATCTGGGACGTCGTGCTGGGGAACAAAATGGCGAAGTTTCGACATCCGTCGCCTGTGGGCTGCGTGGACTTAGCTGCGAAAGGCAGTCACCTGGCCACCGGTTGCCTGGCCATCGGTTGTCTGGCCCCGGAGCCGCGCGCCTTCGTTTTTGACCTGGGCACAGCGAACCAGACGCCCCTGCTGGTCTTCCAGGACCACTCCCAAGGCGTGATTAATATCATCTTCTGCATGGACGATCGCTGCCTGTTCACCTCCTCCATCAATGGCACTGTGCAGATGTGGGACTGCGTGAGTGGACAGAAAACCAATTCGATCGAGCTGCCGAGTCTTGCCACATCCTTGGAACTGCACTCCGGTGGTCAGATAGTGACAATCGCCTACAACCGCAGCCTGATCTTTTTGGACTGCAAACAATTTAAGGTCCTTAAGCACCGCAAGATGTCGTTCTATGTGAGTTCGGCTTCACTGCATCCCCAGAAAGAAACCTATGTGGTCAGCTGTATGCACCTAGAGTTCAACATATTCAAATATGACTACGCGACGGACAATCTGTTGAACAAGGTGTCTGTGAACGGATGCGGCCTTTTCTCTTGTGTGAGATACAGCCCTGATGGTCAGTTCTACGCGAGTTCCACAAATCGTGGGAAGGTTACGCTTTGGCCACAAAACTTGCTGGGCCACGGTCTCCTGGATTGCCCTCATTCTTCTGGTTCGGAGGAGGAGTCGGAATATGGTTACCTTGACACGGAAACCGAGGAGGAGCTTGATGATGATTCCATGATGGCGGAGGAGGATTCCATAAGTTAAACACCATACACAACGTTTGTTTTTTTGTTTTGAATTTCGTTTCGTTCCTAGTTTTGAGTTGCTCGGTTTTCCATAATTTTGTGTGGTTGTTTTTCCTATAATAAATTTGTCACGTAATTGAAAACCTTTTGACTTGGATGATATTCGAAATAGTTGAGTATATTTACACTTTATATAGTTTCAGAACATATTTTTAAATATATTTTTTCCCCGGGATTGGAGCGCTGCCAGACTTTTAAAATACAACGAAGTAATCGATTTATTTTATAAGTGGCAAGGTTTGCAGACTTTGGCAACCCTATTATTCAGAGATAAACCCAAACCAAAAAAAAATCTGGGTGTTAAAAACCCTTTCGGCATTTCTTTAAATCAACAAATCTACAGTGACTTATTTAGCGAACAAACGGCGCTTTCGAAGCGCCAAAAACCCAAACGAATCGGCGGAAGTGAAGAGAAGAGGAGCAGAACGACTATTTTTTTTTCCCGTGCATGTGTGTGCGTGTGTATGCGGTAGTAGTAGTATTTTTTCATTTCTGTTTTCGCTACGTGCGGATTGATTCATATTATTTCATTACGTGAGCTATTGCTTTATTTGGCCGAGGACAAAGCCAATTTCGCCTCGCCAGCCGGAGAAGGCCGCCGCCTGTGAGATTGGGCTTATTGTTTATTTGATTTATGCAAATAGATGCCGCCAGCGATGTAGAGCTGCTGATGGCCCCTTTTCAACGGGGGCCGCGGCCAATGCGATGCAATAAGAGTGAATTCTTCAGACAAAAAAACAGAGACAAAAACAAAGAGCCACCGAATTACGGCGCAGTTAAAAAGAAAAGAAGAGCAAGAAGAAGAAACGACTAATACGTCAAATATCTCTCCAATACCAATACCAATACCGACACAATTGCACGGATCGCCGTCTGACCGTGTGCTCAAAATTCTGGTGGCCCCAACAACAACAAACATCCGTTAAAGAATTGACAACGATACGTAGAATTATGAATGTAGAGAGCCAGCTGAAGACACCGCTAACGCACATACGCAATTTGGTCAAGCACGTGAACAAGCGAAATTTTAATGAGAGCAGCGAACAAATAAAGCAGGTGAGTTGCCATTTTCAGTAAATTCGGGACGGGACTCGAGCATTTTGTTTTTGTCAACAATAACAACAACATTAGAGGGATTGAGTGTTGCCAAATCGTGCACATATCGCACCTGGCTGAACTGCCAGTGTTGCCAATTGGCCGCGCTCACGACCGACTACTGGGCACTATTGCCATTTCACTCGCTCGTGCATTTTTGCCGACGCCATTACAGTTTTTTGTGGAAGGCAGTAGAAAAAATTTCTCTGCACGGCGTTGCGCGATTTGTTCCCGTTTTGTTTAAGCTAAAAGTCGTTAAGAATGTATCAAACCAGGCTAATTGGGTGCGATTAGCCACGCACATGACTCTGTAGTGGGCCGCAGTGTGAAATTCGCAGTGAAACTGTGCGAAACCCAGCTGCAAAAACCGAGGCAGCGAGAGAGGTGGAAGCCCAAGCCAAGCGAAAGGGTTTCTGCCCTATAACTCCTTTTTTCTCCAGTCACCTTCAGTACGGCCTATTGAATTTGTAAGTTTACTGCGTGGATCTACTGCGAATATTAATTGCGGCAGCTTTCTTTTTGCTGGAGTTGCAATATGTCGCACTCCTTCCTTTCTCGCACCGTCATCTTCTCGCTCTCCTCTCCCATGTAACGTTTGGCGAACCAGTGCGGGAGAGCGAGCGAGAGGGAGCGAGTACCCTGTGTGTAATTTGTTGTGGAGCAGCTGCGACGGCGGGGGTCACAGCTGTTGTCTCGCTTCTGCGTACACCTCCAGTGCGGAGAGGCCTTGGGTCCGGACTGCGAACTCCGGATTCGGACACGGATACGGAGCACGCAAAAACACACTTCGCTTCGAAGTGGGGCAGGCAGGCAGGGGGCCCCAGTACAAACCAGTCAAAGTCTGACACACGCACTAAACAGAACCTGTCAAAATTACCAAGTGTGCGATGAAAATCCAATAAAAAAAACCAGTCACCGCATTGTCCAGAGAATCGTTTTGACCATTGCCCATCACTGATGGGGCCCAGGTCGCGGGCAGCCGCTGCCAGGGCACGCATGTCCAGTTCTTGTCCCAGTCCACCAATTCCACTCTCTCCTCTCTTGCAGTTCGTCAAAGAGCACGGCCTGGAAGCGGATCGCAGCAGTCTGCGCCATCTGTTCTCCGTGATCAACTTCAGCGATTCCCGCGCCGTCGGTTACCGCCCAGCTGCAGGCGAAGCTCCTAGGCGCCCAGTTGCAGCGCCAGCTGCAGAGCTCTTCGTTTGTGTCCAACATCTGCTTCGCCTTCGACCAGTACTTTTCCAGCAACCAGAAGGTGAGTCCCTCTAATCCTGTAGAGTTGCTAATAACTGGATTATCTTGCCCTCATCAGTCCCTTAAGCCTGCTGCGGTAGCGGATCTCGTGGGCCAGGTCTCCCGACTGACTGGCGTTAACAAACTCTGCGAGTGCGTCTTTGCTTTGGCCGTGACCCACTCCTCCCACGCGGAACTCAGACAGTCGGCCAGGAGTAATCTAAAGGGTTCTCTCACAGAGCTAATAGACTCTTATCTGGGCAAGAACAACAGCAGTCCGGCGAGCAGTGGCCTGCAGGAGATCTCCTTTGACCTGCTGCAGTATTTGCTCTGCTGTCTCGGCGAGTACGTAAAGCCGCAGCTTGAGGTGCAGTTCTTGGTCAAGCTTCGCGAGGAGTTTCCGCGCCAGGCGGTGCCGCTGGTTCTAGCGCCGTTTCTGTACGGCTCGACGACGGCGACGATTGCGGGAACAGGTGCCAGCGAAGCGGATGCGGAGGCCGAACCAACGGCCAGCAGCAACAGCTCCAGTTCCGAGGCAGATGCTCTGAACGAGGTGGGAATCGAGGATATCTATGACCATTTGAGCGAGATAATATTCACCAACCAGGTGCGCGTAAGCATTACAGGAGAATCTGGGAGTCAACCCCTAATTCAATCTTTTGTTGCAGGGCAAAAATAATATTATGGACACATCCTGGATTAATCTAATCCTTGAAATCGGTTATGAATTTACATCGAGCGTTGAAGAGTGCAAAAATCATTTGTGTTCCCGCGAGCGAGAACGCGCTGAGCTCCAGTCCAAAGATGTCGCGAAGATCGTGGGCCTCATGTGCCGAAGGCACTCGTCTCTGCTCGACTGTAATGTAAACCTACCGACACCGGCGAACTTCTGGCCTGGTCAGGGACAGGGCGCTGGCAGCAACAGTGGCAGCGGCTCCTCGCAGGCACAAAGCACTCCGCAACAGACCTCCGGCAGCAGCAACAACAACGATGGCAGCGACGGCAACTCGTCCAGTGATAAGAAGGACAAGAAGGAGACGACGGAGGCCACGCAGACATGGAAGCCCGACGTCTTCGTGCAGGCCCTCAAGGAGGTGGTGCCCCAGCTCAACTGGAAGGACGTGTGCATGGGTAAAAACGTAGTAGTTTAAGCCATTTATCACCAATATAACAAATTAACCTTTCCTTTAGAACTCGATCACCCGGAGTTCGTGTTGAAGGACCGCATCGGCCTGGACCTGCTGCTGACCATCCTGCGGCTGGCCACTGGCTCCAATATATTCCCACATCCAGAATGCATTTACCGCCACTGGGCCAACACGGAGGGTCAGCTGTCGCTCATCGCGACTATGCTGAAGAACCCGGATCTCTTCTCCTTCGCCGACTTTGTGTTCAGTCAGCCAGCGTTGGACGTACTGAAGACGGCCCCGGATGCGGACAACAAGGAGATCTCGGCCTGGAAGTCCCTCCACTTGGTGGAGGTGCTCCTCTCCATTGCGGACAAGGGCTACTACACGCAGGTCCATGAGCTCCTGAAGTTCCCTGCGCAGAACTGTCCCGATGTGCTGTTTCTGGCCCTGCTGCACATAAGTCCACCTTTGACGCCACTGCGCCAGGACCTGTTTAACCAGCTGATACCCACGTTCCTGGGCAACCATCCCAACTCTAACGTGATCTTGGCCAGTGCCTGGAGCTCGACCAACTTCCAGCTTCGCCCCAACATCATGAACGCCATGTCCGAGTGGTATCTGCGGGGCAGTGAGTTCGACCAGGTGAAGCTGTCGCGGATTCTAGACCTCGCCCAGGACCTGAAGGCGCTGTCCTCGCTGCTCAACGCCCGCTCCTTCCTGTTCATCATCGACCTGGCCTGCCTTGCCTCTCGGCGCGAGTACCTGAAGCTGGAGAAGTGGCTCACCGACAAGATCCGCGACCACGGGGAGCCCTTCATGCAGGCCATGATCAAGGTGCTACTGCGTCGCTGCCCGCAGGTAGCCAACGCCAAGGTGCCCGAGGACCAGCTGCCCCCCAAGCAAGCCCAGCTCTTGCCCGAGACGGTCACCACGATGATTAACTGTCTGCAGACATGCATCAATAACTGCATGCTGCCGGAGATGGTCGAAATGATCATGCAGATGACCGCGAACGTGGCCATCATGGCGAACAAGGCGCGTGCCCAGCAGCAGCAGCAGCCAGGACTGGTTCCGCCCGCCTCCTCCGAACATCCTGCGCGGCCACCGCGGCATGGACCTGCCTGGCGGCATCGTGCCTCCACCACCACAGCAGCCCTTCTCTGGCAACCTCAATGCGCAGATGTTTGGACCCGGAATGGATCCGCTCACAAACATGTCCAACAACCTAGCTGGCCTCAACCTCAGCGGCCCCAACGGAGCTTTTAACTTTGGCAACATGCTGAGTAAGTTTCTCTGTCCCATTTAATTTACTCCTATCTAACTAACTTTTTCAACCCCTTTAGCCTCTCCATCTCGCCTGATGACTCCGGGAGCCAGTCCTTATCCGTTGAATCCCATGCAGATGCCGCAGGCTCCACCGCCACCCAATGTGGGAAATCTCGGCCGTATGCTGCCCGGTGGTCCACAACAACAGACTCCCACGCCCACTCCGACGGCCCCTAATCCCAACAATCCCGTGATGGCCGACCTGCAGATACCTGTTTCCAAGGAAGTGGAAGACGAGGTGAACTCGTACTTCCAGCGCATCTACAACCACCAACCGAATCCCACGCTGTCTATTGACGAAGTGCTGGATATCCTGCAGCGCTTTAAGGAGTCGAGCAACCGACGCGAACAGGAGGTCTTCCTGTGCATGCTGCGGAATCTCTTCGAGGAGTACCGCTTCTTCTGTCAATATCCGGAGAAGGAGCTGCAGATCACAGCGCAGCTTTTCGGCGGCATTATCGACCGCAACCTGGTGCCCACCTTTGTGGCTCTGGGTCTCTCCCTGCGCTGTGTCCTGGACGCGCTGCGCAAACCCGACGGCTCCAAGCTTTACTATTTCGGTGTGACTGCACTAGACAGATTCAGGACCCGATTGCACACCTACAACAAATACTGCGAGCACATCCGCTCCATTCCCCACTTCTCGGACTTTCCGCCGCATCTCATCCAGTACGTGGAGTACGGAATGCACGGCCAGGAGCCGCCGCCGCAGAAGCTGATTGGCCTCAGCAACACGATTCCGTCTGCGATTTCCACAGGACCACAAGTCGAGCCGCTGTACAGGGCCAACTCAATGCAAGGTAAGAGTGTTAATTGAAATATAATTAGTTGTTTGGGTAACGAATAAGCAAACAAAGAAGAGTTGCTTATCTTATTATCTGTTAAACAACCTAAGTGTTTAGTTACTCACGCTCTTTCCGGAAAAACAGACAGCAAGAATGTAATATAGAAATTATCCAAGTATAAGCTACTGATTAAGTCCAACGAAGAAATCCCAGTATTAAAGAAACCACACTAACTAAGATTTACCTTAATTTTCATTATTTCCTGCAGGTAACATGCAAGCTGCCACCCCCGGATCGGGACCGAAATCAAGCGTTGCGGTGTCGCACGCCACGAGGATGAAGTCCATTGCTAATGCCACCAATATCGACACCCTGCTGGTGGCCAACCAGGAGGAGAAGGTGACGATTCCTCCGGAACCTGTGCAGGACAAAACAGCCTTTATATTCAACAACCTCAGCCAGTTGAACATCCCGCAGAAGTGCGACGAAATTAAGGAGATCATGACCAAGGAGTACTTTCCTTGGCTGGCACAGTATATGGTCCTAAAGCGTGCCTCAATGGAGTTCAACTTTCACACGCTCTACTTTAACTTCCTGGATGCTCTTAAGAACGGCGAGATCAATCGATTCGTGACCAAGGAGACGCTGCGCAATATCAAGGTGCTCCTGCGCTCTGACAAAGGAGTTATTAACTTCTCCGACCGCAGTCTCCTGAAGAACCTCGGTCACTGGCTGGGCATGATGACCCTGGGCCGCAATCGCCCCATCCTAAACTTGGATCTGGATCTAAAATCGCTGCTGGCCGAGGCTTATCACAAGGGCCAGCAGGAACTGCTCTTCGTGGTGCCTTTTGTAGCCAAGATCCTTGAGTCATCCGCCAAGTCGCGCATCTTCCGCTCGCCCAATCCCTGGACCATGGCCATCATGTACGTTCTGGGCGAGCTCCATCAAGAGCCGGAGCTCAAGCTGAACCTCAAGTTCGAGATTGAGGTGCTGTGCAAGACACTAAACCTGGAGCTGGCCAAGCTGCGACCAGTGATCTACCTGAAAGATCCCAGTCGAGCTCTACTCATCGAGCAGCAGATGTCGCAGCCAAAACCCAAGCAGCAGGAGGCAATAGCACCTGCTCCTTCTCTGCCACGTGAGCAGCAATCTCCAGCACAGCCGCCGCCACCACCGCAGCAACAGCAGCAACAACAGCAGCAGCAACAGCAGCAGCAACAACAGCAGCAGCAACAACAGCAACAGGCTCTTCCACCGCCGCCGTCAGCGGATCTAGACGCCCAGAATGCAGCCGCCATGATGATGGGAGCTGGCGGTGCCAACAGCACTCCCGGATCGGTGTCTTCGCCCAATCTGCCCACCGACCCCAGCCAGGTGGTGCTGCCGCCACCAGAGCCTCGCTATTCATACGTGGACGTGAACGTGAGCAACTTCCAGCTTATTGCTCAGCAGCTGGTGCTGCCACCCAACATACCTTTCCTCCACGCCAATCCTGGAATAAAACACATCGTTATCAACGCCGTGGAGCGCACGATCACCGACTGGCTGCAGCCCGTTGTGGACCGCAGCATTCGCATCGCCTGCGCCACCACCGAGCAGATCATCCGCAAGGACTTTGCCCTGGACGCTGACGAGAACCGGATGCGAACCGCCGCCCATCAGATGGTACGCAACCTGGCCGCCGGCATGGCCATGATCACCGGCAAGGACGAGATTGCTCGAGCCATTAGCCAGAATCTGCACAAGGCTTTGCTATCGGCGCTCAGCGCAATGCCCAGCGCAATAACGGAGATCCAAGCGGCGGCCATGCAGTTGGCCAGCGAGAACGTGGAGCTGGTGTGCGCCTTCATCCAGAAGACATCAGCTGAAAAGGCAGCCGCCGAGATCGACAGGCGTCTGAGCACCGACTTCGAGACACGAAAGATTGCCCGCGATGAGCGCACCCCCTTTGTGGATGCCCAAGTGCTCACCTACCAACAGGAGCGTCTCCCGGAAGCAGTCCGAATCAAGGTGGGCGCTGCCCCAGCCACGCTGTACGCTGTGTACTCCGAGTTCGCCCGGAGCATTCCCGGCTTCCAGCAGATGAGCGATCGCGACATAGCCCTGTTTGTGCCCAAGCCGCAGGATTTGTCGCAGCCCAATGTGTTTGCCAAAGACGAGAGCACCCTGGTGTACGCTGAAGTCGCCAGCCAGATGGAGGCTTTCATGAACACGGCCATTGGTGTGCCGTCACTGCAGGTGCAGGCCAGCAAGATGCACATGCTCCTCAACGCCCTGATGTCTACGCGCAGGCTGCGCGACCAGGAGTCGGCCTTCAATCTGCTGACCCGCGCCGTCGAGGGCTTGACCGAGGGATTGGTCAACATGCACGAAAACATGGAGCAGATGAAGCTCTACCAGACCGTTCACTTGCGCATCCTCGGTCTGCTTCACAGCAGCTTTGGTGCCCCCAACACAGAGCGAGCGGTGACTAAGTGTTTCTTTGACATCCGTGAGGAGGTGCGTTACAATGTGGAAGCGGCCCGTGCGCTCATCACGTCGCACTTTGTGAACCTCAATCAGTTCGACGGAATGCTGCGGGACTGCATGGACAATGGCAACAACTACGTGGCCATCTCGTTCGGCATCGCCCTGCTGGAGCGCCTCATCATGGACGATCGTGTGATAAACATTGTGTCGGACAACGAGTTCATGGCCACCGTGGAACTGCTGGGTAGACTTACCCAGCATCGTCATCGCTATCCCGAGTGCATCGTGAACGCCATCGAGACGCTGTGGAGCGGAAACTTCAACTCTAGCAGCGACTACAGTCCGTTCAACGCCAGTGAGCGTTACTTGGCGGGAGCCTCCCACTACATCCACTCCGGCATGATACACGTGAGGGTAAGTTAAATGCATGCGGAGCTAAATAATACTCATTCTTATAACACGTCTTTTCTACGTTTAGTCATGCGATACGGACGATCCACCAGGCTTGCAGGAGAAGACCGAGTTTCTGCTAAAGGATTGGGTTGCCCTGTACACCCAACAGAACCAGCAGTCTACGCGCGATGCCCGCAACTTCGGTGCCTTCGTCCAGAAGATGAACACATACGGAATCCTGAAGACGGACGACCTAATCACACGCTTCTTCCGCCAGGCCACGCACATCTGCACGGATGTGGTGTACCGCATGTTCGCGGAGCCCAGTCTGCCCATCAATCAGGCCAAGAACAAGATATTCCAGTGGATCGATGCGTTCGTGCACCTGATCGCGATGCTGGTGCGTCACTCGGGTGAGGTAGGCAATCCCACAACCAAGATCAACCTGCTGAACAAGGTGCTGGGCATTGTGCTGGGCACGCTGCTCAAGGACCACGAGATGCGCGGCGTCAGCTTCCAGCAGGTGGGCTACCACCGTTTCTTCATGATGCTCTTCATGGAGCTCTGCTCGGCGGACGTGATCCTCGAGTCGCTGATGCACAGCATCGTGGCGGCCTTCGCCTACACCTACCATCTGCTGAGTCCCAGCGTGGCTCCGGGCTTCTGCTTCGCTTGGCTGGAGCTCATCTCGCACCGCGTCTTCCTGGGCCGCATCCTCGTCCAGATTCCCGGCCAGAAGGGCTGGCCTTTGTACGCACAGCTGCTGCAGGATCTCTTCAAGTATCTTGCGCCCTTCCTGCGCAACACAGAGCTCGGAAAGCCAGTCCAGCTCTTGTACAAGGGCACCCTTCGAGTTCTGCTCGTCCTGCTGCACGACTTCCCCGAGTTCCTGTGCGACTACCACTTTGGGTTCTGCGATACCATCCCGCCCAACTGCGTCCAAATGCGCAATATCATCCTGTCGGCCTTTCCTCGCAACATGCGCCTGCCCGACCCCTTCACGCCCAACCTGAAGGTGGACATGCTGTCGGACAGCAGCAACGCACCCAAGGTGCTTAGCAGCTACATCATGAACATACAGCCGCCCAACTTCAAGAAGGATCTCGACTCGTACCTCAAGGCTCGTGCCCCAGTTACCTTCCTCTCGGAGTTGCGTGGTCACTTGCAGGTGACCAGTGAGCCGGGAACGCGTTACAACATGACCCTGATGAATGCTCTGGTCATGTACGTGGGCACTCAGGCTATTGCTTTGATTAGGTGAGTTTTAGAAACTTTCTCCCTAAATAGAAGATGACCCCTAATCAATATTTGTATTTGCAGAAACAAGAACTTTGTGCCCAACACCTCGAACATCGCACACAGCGCTCACATGGACATCTTCCAAAACCTGGCCGTCGATTTGGATACGGAGGGTCGCTATCTGTTTCTGAATGCGATTGCTAACCAGCTGCGCTATCCCAACAGCCACACGCACTACTTCAGCTGTGCCGTGCTACACCTGTTCGCCGAGGCCAATTCGGAGGCCATTCAGGAGCAGATCACGCGTGTCCTGCTCGAGCGATTGATCGTGAACCGCCCGCATCCGTGGGGTCTGCTCATCACGTTCATAGAGCTGATCAAGAATCCCATCTACAAGTTCTGGGACCACGACTTTGTGCACTGTGCTCCGGAGATAACCAAGTAAGTTGGCCCGATAGTTGGTAGCCATGGCTTAAACACGTAGACTGTAGTTGATTCCTAGCACACTAAATTAATATCGCTTTTCCAAACCACAACCCACTTTCTCACCTAACTTATATTTTACCACCCCTTCTGTTTACAGATATTTTGGTGATTGTCTGATTGTAGTTAAGCGGTTTGAGAACTTAAATGGCATTCAGTGTGCATCATAGCAAGAGCAAGCAAAACAAGAAGTCTCATTCCACTCATTTCGCATGTTAACCTTTCTTATATTCGTTTGTAACCATATCTTTTTTACAATGATTTTAGCATTAATCTTTGAAAATATAACCTATTAGTAAGCCAGTCATCTTGGATGCTTCTCATCAAGCAAAAACGAGTTGATATTAAACTGGAAATGTGTTCTTGGTTTTCCGCAGGCTCTTCGAATCTGTGGCCCGCTCCTGCCTGGCCAAATCGAACGTCACCCAGCAGCTGAACATGCCCGCCATTGTCGACGGCGAGGGCCAGGAGGTGGCCAACATCAACTGAGAAAACGCAAACGCCACCGTCCGACGCTTCTGCCTGGAGGTCTGTGCGAGACCCAGACGCAGGCAGTAGCTGCCTGGGCAGGCACTCCCACACCCAAACCCACACAGCACACCATTCATTGAAGTCTACTAACCATTACTGTGTTTAGATCTTAGTAAATCGTTTTTAAGGAGACAGTGAAATCAGCAACAGCAGACAAACATTTACAACAAACAATTGCAACAATAAGAGAGCAGCGGCAACAGCAGGCCAGGCCAACTCCTGTGCTGGAAACCGAAACCGAAATTCGACTTGTATTTAAACGAACCGAAACGATAACATTTTAAATGCCTCCCCCTTTGATGGGGTATGTTACAAATTTTTAATTGAGTTGTATTATAAATGGTAGATGAAGGCGTTAAACTGTTGATGACAGCTACTGTGTAAAGAAATCAATCAAACGGATTAAAAAAAGAAAAACGAAAAACAAAAAACAAAACAAGAAAAAAAATGAAAATCGAAAAAGGAAAAATATTTTCTACAAAAAAATTGCAAAATGTACAATGAAAATGCGAAAAAACTAACAAAAGCGATGTAAATATGTAGATTGTTGTTGCTACACAACCATCAAAGCAAAGAACAACAATTCGATCGAAGAGAAGATGCAAAAGACGTAGCAGCAACAACGGCCACATATGAAATTTCTGTACACATACTGAAAAAGCGAGTAAGGAAGCAGATACCTAGTAAACCTACTCTCAAAACCGCTGAGAGCGATATTTATGGACGTGAAGAAGCGGAAGCAGAAAGTTTGAAAATCCTCAAGTCAATAATAATTCGAGTTGTCAAAGTAGCTTACCACCTCCCAACCTACTCGTATGATGTATCATTTGCAAATTCATAATCTCTAAGAGTCCCTCAGTTAGTCTACTCGTATACGTTTACTTTTAAAATGTTCCCGCACAACAACAGCCACTGTAACAGTAACCACAACCAACCAATGTTTGATCTTATACGCAATGTGTGCGATACGCTTTGTTTTATACCCACTTACTTTTATGAACTGATCTGATTATCAACTGAAATGGAAATGCATTGAACACCTCTACCATATAGCTTGTTAACCGATTAATCGATCCTCCATTGTAAAGATAAAGATAACGCTGTTAGAATCAGAGAGATATAGAGAGAGGGCGTGGCGAAGAGTCGTAGCCATTATCTACATAGATCTATATACAAATATATAAAATATGTATTTCTAAATATAATACGTAATGTAAATCGCAGCGAGTGGAAGTGGAACCGGGAAGGGAACCGAGATCGATTCTAAATTCATTATCCTACGTTAGGCAATTCGCAATTCAAGTTATGTACGTGTTATCAGCTCCACCTCCGCCTCCCACTCCCACTCGACACTCAACATTGCCCACTCTATTAGTTTATAGTCCTACTGCAAACGAACATTCATTGTATTTACGCACGTCAAATGTATTTTGAATTAACTGAATTGAAGCCTGAAGCCGAGCAAAGTGCATATGTGTGGCAGATCTGTAGAAAGCAGGGAGTGAAGAGGAGAAGGAGAGGAAAGGCCCAACTCATTTATAGACTAATTCCGTTTGCAAGGGCTGGCAAGTGATGTATTTGTATATGTATGTGATGGATGTACAGAGACATGCGTTCACCGATCGACAGACACAATATACACGTACATTCATTAACGAAAGCTGCGACACAAGAAACCACAACAAATCTACATTGATAAATAATAATCCATTACAATCGAAATAAGTAACACTTCGCGTTAAGAGAACAACATATATATATAAAAATTAATATGTATACAAAACAAATATTAAATGTATAAATGGCAAAATTTTAAAAACCCCTGTGTTTGAGATACTTTTTCTCCTTTATGGCCATAATGTGTATCTGTGTACAAGTGTGTGTGTGTGGGTTAACACTTAAAAAAGCTCGTTTCATTGGAGCAAAGGCCCCATATGTACACATACCCTATGCCCTGTACCCTGTACATATGTAGCCCATTTCCGCACCCAGGCTTACATAACCCCCCTTACAGACACCGCCCCCTCTCAGCCCAGTTTCGTTGGTGGGGCGCATTTGGGTTAAGTAAACACAAATGTCGATAACTGCGGAGAGAGCGGCTACAGCTTGGAAAACTGAAATGTGCGAGTGTACACTGTACATATCTATTGTGTGACACGAATTCAGCATTAATTGAAATGCTGCAGTCATCGCAGTGCCCCCGCTTGTTTTCGTTGCCAATTCACATGAATTTGTCATAAGGCTGATAAACGACGCAACAGCAACAGCAACAACAACAACAACAACATAGCAGAGTGTAGAGTGTAGAAAAAACGAATGTATTGCGTATCTGTGTGAGCGCTTGGAAACAGAATGTGGCACACTTAGCGCTCTGCCGACGTCGCTGCGCAAAAAATTCCCCTACTGGTACACTGGTATAGTGTACATACGTGTAGATACATACATATGTATCTGTGGCCCCCAAAGATACACAGCTACAAAGCAAAAAGCTGCGCTGCAGCTTTGTTGCCTTGTGGCATGTACATGGCCGTTTGAATCGCTTAGAAGCGCGCGCGCTGGTGGGCGAAAGAGATGGGCAGAGTTTCGTTAAAAAGCTTCCAGCCGCTCCAACACACAGTCACGTGTTCCTGTATCTGTATCTGTAGCTGTATCTGTGTAAGCGTGTATCTTTGTATCTTTGCGGCAAGCTTCTTTTCTTGGCTGAGTCAGCGGCAGCACCATTAGTTTTGGAGCATTTTGTGTATGCTGCTGCCATTAGTTTTTTCTCTTTGGGTTTTCTTGTGGCCCTGCAGATACAGATACAGATACACAGTCCCCCCACTTTTTATGCGGACCGCAGCTGCATTTCTTCGTTTCCCACAAGCTGCATTGCCCACACTTTTGATGACCCAGTTTCTCTAGGCCTCCTGCACCGACTACCGACTACCGACTAGGCTTTCTTGGCCAAAACCAACTCTAAGACCCTGTGATTAGGCCCAGTCCACTGGAAACTGGACCACCAAGCGAAACTGAATCTCTCGTTGAGCAGAAATTGCAGCGGAAATTGCTCGAAAATAAAAATCTGGCAAGGCTCAAGTGAAATCGGAAATGGAAGACACAGACCCCAACCCACTGACGGTCACCAAGCATTCCTATTTCCTTTCCAATCGTCAATCATCGCCTGTTGACACTAAATGAAAAACATAATTCAATCATTCAGACGTCGTTTATGGCAGTCCTATTCGCATTTGGGAAATGTATGGGAATGCAGTTAAAACTTCAAAACAAAACCCAAAAGCAATTACAGTCTAACTTTAATAGCTAAAACTGCTATCTGTAGAATTTATAGTTGCAGTAAGCTTTAAGCTGAAGAATTTATTGTACATGCGTTGCCAGGAAATTGAGTTGGAAAGGATTTAAATTTTGGAACTGATGATATTGTTGATACTACATATTTTTCCCCATAATCTCTTAATAAAAAAAGATATGATTTCTAATCAAGTATTCAAAACAAGAAGTTGTTGCGTCCGCATAAACTCGGTGAACGCATTAAGGGATATGTAAAAACAATTTCCAGGAGGAATTTGTGCAGTGGTTGCACTGATTTCTGTTTGGAGATGAGGTGATGAACATTCGCTGTCATGGAAATGCCACCCTGAATGCACTTTGTTTTCTTTTTGGGGGCGGTTTCATGTGTTCCAAATATTCAGGGAGGGACTCCATCCACTCAAGCCAATGCAGTTGCTCTTTCCGAGGTACTCGGACTCCCCCGGACTTTTGATAGAGCTTGAACAGCTGCCCGATGTTTCTGGCCGCGATTTGCGCTCCACTTGGCCAGTTGGTTGCTGAACCACCTGAATAAAACCTGAGTGATTGAATGCATGCGAATACAGAGTGACTGATTGAGGCTGCCGGCAGGTTGTCAGTCTCCATTGCTCGTTAATTGAATTCGCCTCGCCGTCAGGTGGCATTTATCGAGGAGCAGCTCGGCTCCCCAGGAAATTGCGCAGCTTGCAGCAGTTCAATTAGAAGGAATTCGATTGGCCCCGCTCTTGGCTATGATGCATTTTAATTGGGTTACCTCAGCCTCAGCTGGAAGGGGACACACTACACGTATGGTATGCTTAAAAGTGGACTAATCCTAGGCATAGGGACCTATGCCAGCTGCCCGGGCCATCAAGGCGGGAATGTTGCTCTGCTCGTAGTTCCCGCTAAAGTACTGGGCAAAGGGTCCCGAGGCGTACACCGCCACATCGTCTCCTCCGTGGGTTTCCGCATCCAAAGGTGCCAGCGTGGGGTACTGGTAGTCCGCGTTCTCCACCAGCTTCTCCTTCAGCAAAGCTCTTCCCTCAGCCCGATTATAGCCAGAGTAATAGCCTGGTCCATTGGCATAGGACAGCACCGTGTAGGGCAGGTTGTCATCAGCCAACTGGGCCAGTCCAGTGATCTCCTGGTCGCGGAACTGCAGTAGGAGAGGGTTCTCTAGAGTTAAATACTGTACAAACCCACCTAAATTCTGAGTTTACTCCTTGCAGGAGTGGTAAAAAAAACATATATTTCAGTATTATGCGATTTTTTAAAGAAAACAAGGTATTTTTAGTGGGTATTTCTGTTATAACTTGGCTAAATTGAAGCCCACAGCCTAAGGACGCACTGTTTTGAAAAGCTAAGAAGCTAAACTTTTTATCCCTATCATTTTCAACCTGATGACAATTAACAACATTTTTGTCAAAAATTCGCAAAATATCGCAATTTTGAGTAAAAAAAAATAGTTTGAAGTTTGAATGCAAATCGATAGGGAATTATTTTACAAGCTCAACGGTATATAACACTTCATATTTTGACCAAAATTTCCCTTATTTTTAAGCTAAATGGTGATTATAAAACGTGTTTTTGCGTTCTAGTTGGCCCAAAAATTAACCTACAGTCAAAAAACGCAGTGTTTTAAGCTGCCAAAATCATTAGCTATTGATCCCTATAACTTTTCAGCCGACTTCGATCAAAAAGATTTTTGACCAAAATTCGCATTTTTTGTAAGGGGTTACATCACAAAATTTCGCAATTTTGGCTAAAAAATAAATCTTACAATTTTTAATATTAATCAATTAAGGATCATTTTACGAGTCCAACAAGGTATAACATTCCATACTTAGAGGAATATTTGGGATTTTTTTGACCAAAACAAGGTATTTGTTTTGGGTTTTTGCGTTATAAATTGGCTAAAACAATCTCCCTCGTCAAACTTTTGCGACATATGTATGAAAGAAACCTATAGACTCACCGGATACCCATTGATGGACATAACGTGCGCATGATCAGCAGTGACCACAATTAGAGTGTCCCTTTCGGAGGTCAACTCTCTAGCTGTCTGCACAGCCTTTGCAAACTCGGCGGTGTCTTCCAAAGACCTCCTGGCGTAGGTGTCGTGGTGGGCCATGTCAATCCTAGCTCCCTCCACAAACAGGAAGAAACCCTCATCATTGCGTTCGAGGACCTTGATGGCAGCCTCTGTGAGCTCACTCAAGGAAGGATCGGCCAGCTGACTGCGCTTCCTCTCCCGATCTCCGTTGTAGGGCAGGTGGGAGCTGGCAAAGAGACCCAGCAGATAGTCCGTGCTGTCCAGGTCCACCAGACTGAGACCCTTGCGGCTCCACACATAGTTTGCAGATACATTGGCCTCCGATTTGTGGGCCAACCAGTCGTGGATTAAGTGGCGTCCATCGGTTCGCAGGCCTGGATAGCCCTCCTCATCGTTCACGGTGGTGTTAAGGAAGTTCTGGCGACCACCACCAAGGATTACCTTCAGGTTCTGACCCACCGGGCTCTCCACCAGCTGGCGAGCAATGTCGAGAGTCTGCTCGGAGTCACAGCCCCTGTTGGCCACCTCCCAGTCGTTCTCCCAGTTGCGATCCGCGGTGTGGGCATAAACACCAGCTGGAGATGCATGTGTCACCTACAAATTAGTGAGACGAATTATTGATCCTAGTTGCAGCTCCCTGTTTTTTAAGTAATTAGCATGTGAGGTAAAATTAATTGAGAAAGTATTGTACCAACACTTTGATTACTTGAATTACGTTCTACTTTGTTTAGGGAATAATAAGACTGTGTTTGATCTTAAATCGTATTGATCTAAGAACCATAACGATGAGAGTATAGTACTAACCCTAGCTGTGGTCACCAGACCCGCATCTTTTCCCGCCGCCTGTGCCCACTGGGCGATGCTCAACACCCTATCTTCCTCCTTTGCGGCTCCCTCACAGCTGTACCTGGGCACATTTGCATTTACTCCAATGGTTCCGTAGTTGCCCTTCACACCACCTAAATAAGCGGTGGCTGTGCAGGCGGAGTCTGCCACCTGGCGGTTCACACAGTATGTCTTGGAAAATCCGGTGTAGGGGAATCCCTCGAAGAATACCTGCTCCGCACTGTCGCCTAGAAGATTCCGAGTAGCAGTGACCGTGTGCACGGACATCCCGTCGCCCAAAAACATGATCACGTTCTTGGCCTTGTTCGTGTGCGCCGATTGCGTCTCTGCGAGTTTGGACAAGAGCTTCTCCTGTGCCTTGTCCACCCAGTACTGCGTCTGCTGCTCCTCCACATGCTTGATGGGGTGCGATTCGGGGTCGAAGGAACGCCCTCGTGGGTGGTCTGGAAAACAGAGAAATTGTATTTTCGTTGGTTTCAAATTGATGGAAGAATATAGCGCTTGGGGATTATAAATAACTCTAAAGTCAGGGGTTCTCTAATATATCAATGGGATTATTTAGGTCTTATCTCCACGCATGTGTTAATAACAACACACGTATTTTGAGATAAGCTATAGTATTTCCAAAGAACTTCGTCCTAGAAGCATTAATCTAGTATGTAGTTATGTGTCATAAATAACATTGCCTAATCCTTTGGGGTTTTCAATTTTAAAGCACTTTCATTGTTAGTAAAGTGTTACGGTCTCCGATCTTTAAACTAAATGTTTTAAAGTTTTTCAATCTAAATATCAGAACATGTTCTGATTTGTAAAATATGATCGATTTTATCACATTTTCGCAGGACACTCTACTTTACCTCTCTGTCCGCTGACACTACCGCTCAGCCAGACGGCGACGAGAAGCACCACAGTGAATTGCTTGGCCATTTTCCGCTAATCCCAAGTTAAACCAAAGACTTGTGAGGAGGTCAGACCTTGGTTGAAGACTGAACGACTGACCGGCCCAAGGAGTTGGCCATCGCTTTAGGCTTATCGCGCCGTATCGGAGGAAATCTAATCGGAAAGAAAACTAATCTTGACTAGTTCAATCAAATCATCATTTATGGCTGGCCAAGAATCAGTTGACAGAAGTCGTAGAACGGACCAAGACCAATGCCAAAGGAATGCTCACGTGCCTTGGCCAAACAGTTTATATTTCTGAAGGTTTTATATCTGTAAAGCTCTTCTCATAACTTATTACGTATACGACCTATGAAACCGATTTAAGATGAAACTCTTTTCCATTCCTTCCTTTATTTTGGTTACATTTTACATGCACAAAATATGGTGTTAAAAGAAACTTTAGGACTTTAACATCTAACTTACATTTAAACTTAGCTTTCTTATCGAAAATTCCTTCGAAAAATCAACCATTACTTTTGAACCCTTGACCTCTTGAAAATAGTTGAAGTCTGCACAGCCTTTCCTTTTTTAATGGTAAGCCAACCTAGCTCGATTGCATACTTTCGGGCTAGCTAATTACTTCAGATTAATTTAAAGAAAAACCAATTTTGAATAGATTTATTTAAAGACAATAACTTTATTTAAACACTTTTTCCATTTTACACCATGGTTTTGGCCAGAGCCACAATGGAACCCGTAAATTTGATCACCTAAAAGGTGTTTTAGTTGAAGAATCTTGTGAAATACAATATAATAAGGTACTTACCGCTGTAAAGACTGGCAATGAAGGTGCAAAAAAGGGAACCTTAACTGTGATGGGTCGTTGGGCTCGCAGGATGATCAGGAAAACCCGCCGGCGGGTCTCCCGATCCCACGTGTACCAGGAGCTGCTGTAGGCCGCTTCACCCAAGGAAAGGCTCTGCAAGGATCAAAAAAAAAGTAAGCTGGGTGCCAAAGGATTCTGTTGTACCCACCTCAGTGGAAATTTCAGTGCCCCCATAGCAGTAAAGGAATATTGCCGAGGAAACAGAACAGGTGTAGACCACATAGCGGATAATGTTCCAGCCGGTGTACTGTGAAAGTTGCCCAATTTAAAGAGTGAACTATTTCTTCGAACGGAGTGAAACACTCACCAATAGTATGTCAATCAGACTTAGGGCTATCACTAAGCTGGCAGACACGAAGTGCATAAAAGTGGGGATAGCCATGACTGCAGAAAACTCCTCGACAATCTTATCTAGTTCATTATGTCGATCCACGATGTCCGCCAAACGCTGACGGCAGAGCTTACTTTCTCTGACTGAGGGATCTAAGAAAACATTAAAAGTTTTAAATGGTTTTCCTTTTGTTATAACCACAAACCCACCTTCCACTGGCCTAAGAGCATCTTGAACATCCCACTTTAAAGCCTGAAGTAAAAAAGCGATGTAGAGGGTAAAGCCGAAGAAGAAACCATCCGTTCCAGCAAAGGCATAAACGGTGACCTGACCACTCCAAGTGGAGTACAGGTAAAAAACTGGGAACCAGGGCATTCGGTGGGCAAACTCGGGAAAACTATGGATCATTCAAGGTGTTTAAAATTAGCTTAAACCTTAAATTCACTTAAGAACTCAACCCACAGCATGCGAAAGGGCATATCGAACTTGAACTCCTGCCTTCGACGCATCCACATTTCCCAGAGGGATCGTAGGACAAAGGCTCCAGTGGTGATGGTGCCCAGGGTGAAGACCCCCATTCCACACCTGGTGACCATGAGGTAGTAGCTCCTCTGTGCTCCATCTCTCCGGGAATCTCCCCTACTCTCCTGATCCTTGATTAGCTGGCGAATGCGACCCATCAGGGCAGCCACCTCCTCCCGTCGCCACCACATCCAACCCAGTTTGAAGAGGGTAGTGGCACTGCAGGCCAGTGGACAGAAGGCGTCCATGGCGTCCACGGGACTGGTGCGCAAGTGGCTCCATCCAAAGACAAACTCCGCCTGGCAGCAGTGGGCCAGATTCACGAAATTGAACACCAGCCAAATGAGGTGAAGGATCGACTGCTTCTTTTCGAAATTCAAACCGAGAAGCCCAAAGGAATACCTGGTCACGAAGAACAGATGCTTCGCCAGCGGATAGTTGCGGTCTAGAAATCGCGGATACATGGCTTCTTCCTCCAGTTTAGAGGGGCTCTTCCTTTATATATACCCCTAATGGAAGCCCACTAATTGCTTAATAATTGTTTTCCACCCTGGACAAACGCCACCTGGCTATGTTTAATGACAGGATTAGTTGGACCCCCTAATTGGGTGGGCGACAGACCCAAAACGCCCCTTATTATCCTTAATTTCAGAACCTTAAGTGTGTTATTAAACATGCTCCCTCAATCCTTTTGAACAATTAAAAAGGGGAACTATTTTAGGGTTCCCTATTGACTTATAGACTTCAGTACTTATGTAACTAATCAATGATAGACTCCAAAGGGAAACGAACTCAGAACCTGGTAAGTCAAATCATAGGCAGTCTTTGTTCAGAACTTTAAATTTATTAAAATAAAACTTGGGTAACAACAATTTTGAGGGTTAACAACCAATAAATTTTTAATGAACGCTTGGGATACATATTTGAATCAAGTTAAGATCTCCTTAAGTAAGCTTTTTTGATTTTGATTTGTGATTTTAATCCAATAAATTTTACTTATTTTGACCCTATTATTTCAGATTTCTCTTGCCGAAAAACTAAATTGATTTATTGCTTGCATAGTTTTGTAATAAAATTCCCCCAGTTGTGTGTACTTATTCAAAAATTAAATAAGTTGGAAATGTGAAAAGGCATTCCTTCTCTTTTTCAGAGAAATTTAAAACACTTCTTGACTTGCGCCAGCTCAAAAAAACACCATCCATAAATATGAGCTTCCTTTTGTTGTGGGTTCCGAGCATAAATTTGTGTTTGCCCTTTTTTTTGTAGCTTGTTGTGGGAAGTTTGTTGAACTCCCGATGAACTCGCGCCAAATTCGAATTTCAAATCAGTTGGAGAGGAGATGTGGGTCAGCCAAGAAGAAACACTGGCGGATTTGCATGGATTCGGATTCGCCGCACACAGATTTATGTTGATGCATGCAACGCGAGGGTGAATCACTTTTAATTAAGTTCTTTTGTCCGGCTCACGTTGCGTATGAGCAATCCTGCTCCCGCCTGGATATTGATTTCCAGTGGGGCCCTTTTGATTATGATTATTTGGCAGCCAGCTGGGCGAGGGGGTGTTTCTCGGGTTTAATCTTGGGACTCGGGGCTCCGTGCGGAAAATCGGCAAACATCCACCCCCAAGTTCTGTTCGGTTGGGTAACCACCCCCGAAAAAGGCAACAAAGGTGACCCCGACACACCCTGTTGAGCCACCCTGGAAAATCTCGACTGGAATCCCCCCGCACATTACATTACAGGCCCCCGATCCTTTGCAGGAAAATGGGGAAAAGCAGCACAGCAAGTGGAAAAGCTAGGAGTGCCAGCTGGAACGGAAGAAAAGGAGGCCAGCGTGTCAGCGAGTCGCCAAAAAACAGTTGCAGAACCCGAATGAAAAACCCGTTTTCCCACCAACACAAGAGACCTGCTTGTGGCCCACATTCGCTGTGCTGTGTTGCTGTGGATGTGGATGTGGAAATTGGAATCGAGTTTTCCCAGTTTCGAGGTGAGGTGTGCTGGGTGCAAAACGAGGCTCTCCGAAACAGGTTGATTTTCCTGTTGGCCATTAGCCATTAGCCAAATGGGATTTCACACGCTTCCTTTGGGCTCCGCTCTGATGCGTTCGCCGCACGTCATGGCCCAGTTGGAGTTGGAATTGCAGTAGCTGGAACTGGGGTCCATCCATGGTGAGCATTGTATCCATCCCATCCGCTTGTCATCATCCAGATGCAGGCGGGGATGGGATAGGATGGGATGGGCTGGGATTGGATCAATTATTAAGGCGCCGCTTGGGATGCGGGATGTGTGGATGTGCGACAGCCTGATTGACAACCCGTGAACAGGCTTTCAGCACGTCATCCGAAAGGCATAAAGCTCATTCACGGTTGGCAATCACTTGGTGCTGAAATAATGGACTTAAATGAGTCCAAAGATAATACAAATATGAGTTTTTAAAGTTAAGGGATAAGCTATAAGCTACCCTGCTTTTCTAGTAATAAACTGGACAGTTAGTTGTTGAATTTCAAAGTAATAAATTTATATTACGTTTTCGTTAATATCTGTACATAAAATTGAGTTTACTTTATTTACTTTAAATATGTTTTCAAAGTAGTTTAGTAAGTAATTGTTATGCAGATTAAATGTAAATCAAAAGGAACCTAAGAATAGTATGGATTATTGTACAAAATATGTAACAAGTAGTATTTAACTTTCAAGTAATTTCTAACAAGAGTTCTTAGAAAACCCCCATTACCATACAATCAAGATAGACAAAACGAAGCTTTCGCCTCAGTTTTATAGGGTTTTGACATGACATTTAAAGCTGAATGTGCGTGATCGCACAGACACGCTGAAAACAGTTGACCCAAATGATTTGTATCTAAATTATCCATTACTTGCCGATTATTTCAGATATTCTGACCTAATCCAAACCAACTATTTTCCGTTGGGGTAGCTAGAGATGCTTCGTTTCCCTCCGGTTAATTTACAAGGCGGCGTTAATTATAATTAAAACAGGCAAACTAAATGAATAAACGTATAAATAGCATGTACAATGTACATGACCATATGACAGAGTCATATCCATATGGATAAGTATATAGTGCGCTTAGCAAATGTATGGATATGTTCACATGGCATGGCCACAGATCGAGCGTGACACAATACAATTTGAGGCGCTTTGTTCTAAGCGCTTGAAACTCTTCGTTTGTAGCCCCAACGCCCCCTGTTTTTCCCCCGATTTTCCCCCTTTTCCACACCCCCTCAACAGTGAGCAGACGTGACATAAGCTAAATTGTTTTAAATTTTGTTGAATCGCTTTTCCAATGACTGCCAGGCATTCTCAGTACTGCCGCTGGCGATAAATTGGAACCGAACCGCTTCGCATGTCATGTGGTTGAGTGGTTGGGGTTTTCTGATGGAGGACGGAGGATGGAGGACGGAGGTTGAGGTCTCTGGCTTGCAGCTAACTTAGCCACGGAGAGGGGAGAGAGATCTTAGGGCGATGGCTATACCTATTCCCCGGCCAATAGTGCAGCAGATAATTGCTGACCGAATCCGAATCCAAGTCCGAATCCGAATAAAGAAGTCAGCTGACCGGACGGGCAGTTCCCCAGCGAAAACGCCTCTGATTAATGGCAATTAGCGTAAATCGATGTTGGATCGTCCACATTTACAGACCCAACCTAACCGAAACATGAGCACACATTTCCTCTAATTTGGGGCCACAAATGTGCTGACATCAACATGTCCAGTTCAGCATAACAAGGCTGCAAAATGGCAAGTTTCAAGGGGAGAAGTGTCCAAGTCGAGCTGACATTAATTAATTGCCATTTTTATGGTTAATTGTAATATGTTCTGCACCACATATGCTTAGTGTCGTATTGTAAGTGACATGAATGTGTAAACTCTTTAAAAAAAAAAAGTGCTTACTTACGTTTTTTTGTACAAAAACCAAACAGTAAAAATATATACAGTTAAGAGATGTTTTTCGTTTATTATATGGATATTTAATTTAATTAATTTAAATAGTTAATTAAACAAATTTACAACATCTTCTTTATACACTTTTTGCAAGCAACAAAATATTTTTTGCAAGCTACAAAAAGTTAAAAGAACCACCAAAAAAATATTATTTCATTAAACAATGTTATAACAATGTTATTTGTAAGAAAATGAAAAAATTTTAATTGAAATTAAATTATTTTTATCTACTTATTTGTGTGCTCTTTACACCCTTACGATTAACTTTTTTGTAGTCATGTTTTTGGGCTTCCTCGCAAAGCCTTGAATCCTGTCGCTTTTATCCCACCTGGATTAGTCTGAAGAAGTGACTTTACGGGCATTATAGTTTTGACGTACCGCTTAACCCTTTGCTGCATCCAAGCGAAAAGCTCAAAGCTCCAATGGAGCCAAAAGTAAAGCCAAAGCCAAGCGCAGAAAACCAAAAACCAAATCCCCCATTAATCACACACACCGCGCCACTAAAGTGTTCTGAGACTTCTGAGCTCCAAAGCCGAAGTCCACAAATTTGAAACTCGCTGCCTTCAAGGCCAACTTCTTGTTAAATGCCAAGATGTGAGCCGCAGCAATGAAGAAGCGCTGAAAAGTTGCACGGGGCAGCTGAAGGACTGACTGACTGACTGCCTGACTGGATTATAATTACAGAGCGACCAAAGATCAATTGTGGGACGGGCATTAGCCAGTTAAGTTTATCGGTTTATTGTAAAACTACACACTCAGCTCTCAAAGATCATCAAATGCAAGATGGCGTCATCTCAGCTACTCGGCAACTAACGTGGAATCCACCCGGATGAATGGATCATAAAGGGGTTCGGCTCGGGGGATGACTCGCTAATGAGTAACAAGTCTACTGTAAAGGCACATACTACAGTAAAACTTCTACAATTAGAACTTATATCTTGTAGATAAAAAATAAACAAAACGAGACTTTTTGTGATGGTGTATTCTTATTTTTGATGCAAAGAGAAAACTTGCTTTTATTAAGTGACAATTAATGTTGAGCTATTTAATTTAAATTTAATTATTAGTGTAAAGCTAAGTATTTTCAATGCATTTTTAGTTATGGTGGTGTCAAATTTCTACTAAATTTTAAGCCTCTTTGATTTTTGGTAAAGGAAAGACATCAAGAAAATACGGCTTAGAGTTTTATTTTAGCTGTATAAGCTATATAAGGAAGCGTTTTCCATTTGTTAAAACAAAATTGCTTTTAAAGGTGACATAACACTTACAGGTACATACATAAATCGATGGACATTACAAAGAACAAAGTACTGTTAACAAATACTTGGGAGAATTTATAGTTATAGGTTTAAGTTACAGCAATATATCTACTACTTTAGTCATGGAATCAGATGTTAATTGTGCAAGTTTGAGTTATAGAAGTTGGACTGTGAGTATATAGACAGATATCTGTTTGCCCGTCTCTTTCTCGCCCGTGTCTGTGTTTGCTTGTTGTGTTGGCTTTGTTGCTTTGTCGCGACCCAAGGTCAGCTGCTGCAGGCGTTAGAGAGAGACACAGCACGAGGTGGGGCAGGGGGAGGGGGAGGGAGAAAACTTTGACTCCGGACTGCAAAGTCAAAGTTTCGAATGCAAAAAATAAATTATACATTGCGAATAGTTATTGTGTGAATTTCCAAGGTCCACGTAAATCGTTCTGCGAACGCAATTACCTCGTTCATTGTGTACAAATATTATATCTCTAATCGCGTTGCTGTTAACATGCCATTCTATATATCTAATAGTATATTTACTGCCCTCCGTCCAAGTTTCCGAGCGAGTGACTCGTTTAATGAGCACCTGAAAAGCCAATTTATATAATTTTTGAAAATAATTTCAGCGGCGCGAATTGCATCACCAACCAGCACTTGCAATTCGCAACTCGCAACTCAGCATTTGCGATTCATCTTTGGTTCGCATCTTAGTCATGTCGCTTTAATTAATGGGAAAATCAAGTGCCAGCAAACAAAAAAAAACCCCTGACAAGCGGAGATTGTTTATAAGTCTCGTTCTGTCGTTCTCCTTCTGCTTCTGCGAAATATGATTCATTTCCAGTCGCCGATAGAAACTTGATTTTCTACTTCTCCTTTTCGAACAAATAAAAAAACTAGAAACATAATTCACACTCACACACACACACTTACTATGGCGTAGACATGCGTGTTTACGTAAGTTTCGCTTTTGTTGTAGTTTGAGCTCGTATCTCCTTCTCCTTTTCCTATCGCTCTGCCCACCGTGTTCATTGTACAGTTTCATTTCTTGCCATACAACAGAACATATCATTCACCCACTTTACTCTTGGCAACAGACACACCGAAAAAGCAAAAGACCAACCAACAACAACCACGCGCTGTCGTAACGGTTCTCGCCTTGCTGGAATATAGAGGGCATTTATTTATTCAGTTTTCAATTCTTAGGCGATTACAAATATGGCAGCTTAGGGATATAGTAGGCACAAAACTATTGTTGATACGCCCGCAATTTGTATAGGAGAGAGAAAAAGACTGACTTCTTAATAAGCACAGTGAGTCCCCGTCTCGCTCCCACATAGGTTGCAGTACGTTGATAAATAACACGAATACATATATAACAATGTATATATAACGCGCGAAAAAGCGGCCAACTTTGTCCACTGTGCAGCTGCAAATGACGCGAGTGAACGAAACGAGGCCGAGGAAAAAATGCCGAGCCAAACTTGACGACGAAAGCCAAACTGAACGAAGCGAAAGCGTTTTCGTTAGAATTCGCGCGCGCGTGTGTTCCATAAAGATATGACGTCGCCGAGCTTTTCGCTCTCTTCAAATTTGGGTGAAAAAATATGTATGTGTGGATTTTTTCCGACTTGCCGTTTGTCTTCCGATAATGAAAAGCACACAACTGCGGGGCCTTAGAAACACGGGGGCAGCGGAACGGGCGAGGAGCGAGCGAGACGGCCTGATGGCAGCGCCATTTGCAAGTTGCGTAATTGATTCGGAAAAAGAAATGTGTCATCCAGTTAAGTTCCTGCTGCTATCTCCCTCTGCTCGCTCGTTGAGTTCCTGCTCTTTACGTAATCCGCGGGTTACTGTTTTAATTGTTTTCCTGCACTCCTGGAGTTTCGTTTTTTCGTTTTCGTGTTCATGATTTATTGTTCCAGGCAAAGTTCACTGGCAAAAGCAAAACCACCACCAATTGAATCGACCGTCGCGCCACTGTGTTCGACGACTATTTTCGACGTTAGCAACAGCGTTGCTAGCTCACTCTCTGCAGTGCGCTCTCCTTGGGGTTTTCCCGTTCACCAACCAAGTGTGGTTATAAGTTTTAAGGTTATAAGGGTAAAAGTTATTTGTTATTTGGCTGCAAGCGCAAAGCGAACCGAACTGGTCGACGTTCGACGTCGTTATGATTTTGGCTCGCGTTTTTCCGTTCTGCGCTCGCTTCCAAGCGCGCGAGTGGAGAGTTGACGCCGACGTCGACGGCGTGGAGAGTTGAGCGCAAGTACAGTACAGCGCTATTTACTCCGCGCGAGTGCGAGCGAGCGCGCACTACAAAGCTTTCGGCTGTATATAAACGGGTTTGTCGCTTTGTCGCTGACATACATTCAAGTCGCTGCTCACTTTTGTTGTTGGTCGTTTTCCATTGAAGTGCCTGTGGCTTTGTCGCCGTGTGGCGCACTTTTGTTGAAATTTTCCGCGTCGCGACTCGATGTTTTTTGTTGTAACGCCCCATTCCAGATAAATTACGAAAGATAACCCGCGCTGGAAAGGCAATCTAATTAGAAATCTGCATGTTGGCTGAAGAAAGTGGGTTAGTTTGATTAGTTATTGCGCTGTAATGTACCTATTCTTATGTTAACATGTGTGAAAAAGTGTGTCATCACTTGTACATACCACTTTTTTACTGCGCACACACCTACTTACATACATACACTGAGAGATATGTACGTAGTTCTTTGTGTGCAAGTAAGTGCAAACTAGAAACAGAAAACTGGGTTATTGGCGCGCGAATCTTCCCTCTCTCCTTGGCCCCTTCTTTTGCCGCATTTTCCACTTGGCACGCTGCATCGTTGTTTTTGTTTCTTTTTTTTTCGGTTGCCAGGCAACGGGATCAGAGGCGTCGGAAAGAAAGGGTGAAGAGGGGGCGCGGAAATTGCATCAATTTTGGGGCTTCGTGATGACGACATCAAAAGAAACCAAACCAGTTCGAAAGCGAAACAAATTTTCGGCGATGACGCCACAATGCTGCTGCGTTGTTGTTTCTTTTATTGCGTTTTATGCTTTATGCTCGAAAATTAAAAGCCACAAGAAAAAAAAGACGAGCAACGCAAAGCAAAAGAAAGCTGGCGAGAGGTATTGCCATCTCCCTCGCACCGCAGACGTGTGTTGCATGTGATTTCTTTTAATTTTCTTCTCTGTTTACGTTTACCTTACCACAAAACAGAAACCAAAAAAAGACCAGAAAATGTTTTCAGTCTCTTTTTTTGGGTTAAAAGTTAATCCGCTCCAGGCACGAATCTTTGTGTTCTTCCCCCGACTTTTCAAAGAGTGTCTTTCAATTACTTTGAACACGCACAAAAACTGATTGGGAATTAAAAGGAGTTTTTAGAGAAGAGAGAGAGTTTTAAATATTTTAAAGTAAAATTTTTATAGAGTTTTCTAACGTAATTGCTGATTAAAAACTTTGAATTTCGGATTTTTCAAAGCTTTTTTTAAAAATTTTGTTGTATAGCATTTTCTAAGTTTTTAAATCTTCAGAATGAAATTTTGCAGGTGACATTACCTCTGTTTTATCCGTTGAGATTCAAAACTGATTGTTCAAACCTTCAAAAGTCAAAGTTTTTTAATTCTCGAAATGTTTTCAATGGGACTATGGCTATGGGATGTAGTCGGACGTCTTACACACCAAATTTTGTTCAATGTATTCCATTAAAAAGAAATTTGTCAAGAAAACTCTTTTTTTTCCCCTATAAAAAACAGGTTTCTCTAATCCCACAACATAACCACTTTTAATTGGAGGCGAGCCACAGCCTTGTGGACTGAGCTTTTGAACTTTAAATTCTAATCCATCAGCTGGGGTCTGGGAACAAAAAAGCCGTGCACCTTGAACAACACAACCCACACGTACTAGTTAGTGACTAATTAGAGAGTCAAGAGTAGCCGAGAATAGCTGGCCACAAATCGATGCACAAACGAGTGATACGGCAGAGAGTGCTCGTTTTTGTTCTGTAATTTTATGCAATTATCGTGCCTGCAGGTCGGCCGCTTGCCAATAGCTATTAATATTTAATGGTAGCTGCCCCGACATCTGGCATCTGTTCTAATGTTGGACTTTAAACAGATGTGATTTGTTCAGCAGGGGGCTTGGGGACTGGTGGGTGTGGAAGTAATCCCAAAGCTCTTATCAGCAAGCCGAACCCGCGGGACCCTTTCATAGAATCAAAATTCCATAACTACAAATTCCTTGGTAGATTCATTATACCGAAGTTTATAATATATGATCAGATATACATTTTCAAAGAGAACTTAAATCTTGATTACACGAATATTTTTGTCAAAAATATTAAAAAGTCCATTGTAACCACTTAAAAATCACTTTTAACTTGATTCTTTGATAGTGGGCCACTCTTTTAACAGTAATTCCGTAATGGAAAGTTCCCAGATGGTTTGAGTTAGAGAATCCCGGCGGTCGTGCTCGTTCGTTACTTACTTGGTCCAGAACAGAGTCCCAGGAACTGGTTTATCAGCCAACTGATAAGCGAAATCGCGCGCTACTCACTCATACTCATACTGAGAACCCATGCAAATAATCTCGTACTCGTAGCTAAAAAGCTGAACGCTGAAAACTGAAAACTGAAAACGCGTCTAATGCCAGCGGATCAAGATTGGCGAATGCCCATCAGACTCCAACTCGCTTTCTGCTCGGCCGAAAATCGACTATATGGTACATCCACAGTGCGTAGCACACAAAAGCCAGAGCCCCTGCACATGGCCATAAAAGTGTACATAAAGTTGGGCTCTGTTCTGTATAAGCTTTTTCATGTACCGAGTAGGGGGTGGCAGTGTGTAGGTCACCGAGGCACGACGTCGACGTCGACGCAAACGTCGCTGCTCGCTGCTCGCGGGGCCCCCAAGATGTCTGCGGCAGAATCTCAGACCTCGAAAATAACGAACAACGAATAACGAAAACCCCATCGACTCTTGAATGGAAGATCTGAACACTTGGGACTGGGACTGGGACTGAGACTGGGAATTGCGCACAAAAGGCGGAAAAACTTGGCCAGTTGCTGCGCAGTTGATAAGAGAAATGAAAACTTAGTCAGTCACTTCCAGGCGATAGAAGTTCTAGTGTTTCCGCCTTGGAATTGATTGGAAGCAGTTTCCGGGTATTAAACATCCCATAACGATTTTAATGGTTTCAAAGTTAGAAACCCCACCTGAACTTAGAGAGAGCTAATCACCTAAACGAATGCCAATGCAACTTATTTGCTTGTACCACCTCCTGCTTCCAAAAAACCAGTCACCCCTGGGCTTTTTTCCCGCCTCGAAAAACTTCGAAACCTCAAACCGTAAACCTCCCTGGAAAGTCGGGTGTACTGCGCATGTTTCCACATTCTTTTGCAGTTTCCCTTTGTGAAACAATTCGCCCTGCACATCACATGGAAAATCATATAGGGGCAGAAAATGTCTCTTTGTTTCACATTTTTACCTGGCGGCCAAGGAATTTTTCATTAGAATGATAACTTGGCAAGAAATTGCGTCTTATCAAGGGGAATCCGTTTTCTTTGTTTACTTTTTGTTTCCCCGAATGCAATTGCAATCGTAGGGGTGGGTAAATATGTTGAAATAGAACCAGTTTGCTGACATTTGCATATGTACACAAGTTTCCTTGAGAATGGATCTTATTTATGTGTATTTTATGGCTTGATCGTTCAGTCCAGGAAGTGTTGTTTTCTAATGGATGTAATACGTTGAATGGAAAAGGAAAAGACCCTGATAAGAAGCACAAGTTATTGATCCCATATCCTATACATTTTTTAAATACTTATTTTATTTATATTTTAGCATTAAATTTAATTTTTTCATAAGATACTAATGTACTACAAAGAAACAAAATACCCATTGACCAATTTAAAGTTATTTTCTTGACAGTGCTGTACTTCCTGGCCGCAATCTTGGCCAAAGGCAAACAATCTGCGCCTAATTGGTAACCAAAGAGCTCACTGCCTCTGAAATAAATATAATTAGAAGGTCTTCAACGGTTGAATTACGGGATTCGGGTTTGAGTTTTCCGTATCAGTGAGCTCATTTAGGTTGTGGAAATGGAAATTAGGGGGAAAACAGAATGCTCTCAGGTCAGGTAGAGGTTGCGAAAAGCGAAACGACTTCCGAGGGATGGGAAGGAAGGTCGTTTGCCCTGGGCATTGGGCATTTCCTTTCCCCCAAAGTGAAAATCCGGGAATGGGAGCCCATTACACGGTATTTCCATTTGGCTCCCCACACTCACACATCCACATCCACATCCACATTCCCTGTGTGTGCGCGTTAATGAAGGCATTTCAACATTTGAACCAAACAAGTTGCAGCATAGTAATTCCCCCTTCTGTGAAAAAGGAAACCCGAAAGACTGAAGAAACTCCAATTCAACTGCGGAAAGTCGCTGCCCAAAAAGTGAGTGAGCGAGAGGCGAAGAAAAGAAGAAAAGGCAGCCGACATGTAGCGACAATGCAGCTAAGTAAACAAAAAGAGGGAGCCGAAAGAAAAGAAAAGAGAATAGGGAGGGATGAGAGAGACAGCGAGACAGAGAGAGCGAAGAAAGGAAAACATTTACAAAAGAAAGTTCATTGAACCGGCATAGCCGAGCGTTGCGTTGTTTTTGTTGGCTACTTTACTTATGAGCCATGAGCCATGGATGTTGATGACGTCTTGAGGTTGAATTTCAAACCCAACCCAACACAAACAACCCAGCTACGCAGAAATGTCAACGTCAGTGACCGCTGAAAATTCCCCTACTTTTCAGAACTGAAAAACTACTCAAACGGAGATCAGTTTTCCAAAAGAGCGAAGAGAGTATGGGTGAGTCCAATATGAACAAGTCCACTTCAGTTGTTTAAGGAAATGTCAAAAAAATTCTTATAGGATTCACAAAAAAATAAATTAAATTCTTTTAATCGAACGATATAATAAGTTTAAATTTTGGTCTGATCACAAATTGTAATCTGCTTTTTATGATTTAATTTGAACATTAAAACTATTTTATATTTTACTAAAAAAATACCTAGTATCTTCCACCACCCAAAAAAAACTTTAACTACGCCCCTGTTCAAAATTTAGCATAAGCAAACATCAAAGAGAAACAAAGAATACGAAATCAAACTAATTTGGGGAAGGTGAAATTCTTATACCCTCGCAGCATTAGAAAAGGTAATTCAGTAAAAATAATAACTAGCAAGATCATTTAATAAAACTCAAAAAATCTTTCTAAAATAAACAAATTGGGAAAAAGATCAACAAAACAATCAAAAATTTGCCTGACCCTTACAAATGTTCACAGTTAAAAGATTAGCTGAACGAATTTTTTCCTTGATCTAAAAGGTTTAAAAGGTGAGGTAGGGCAACGAGCGATCGGCTTTACCGGCTGGGTGTTTGAAGCGTTTAGCTTAGTGCGAATATTTATCAATAAACAATCAAACAAACTTACGTGCAGCGACACGAAAACAGTACGTACAGTACGACGCTGCATTTACATACAAACATACATACATACATACGAACGAATGTACAGACTCGCGAGCGAATGTACGTATGTATGTATGCATGTACATACGCCGTTCGTTGAGTTTGCGACGACTACGAATGAACGAAGCAAAAACGATGAAGAACAGAACGCGATGAAACCGTATGTCGCAAAATTCAGTGCTGCAGTTTCATTCGTGACGAAAGGATGTACGCCCGGTTGTAGCCGAATGAATCCGTGTACATCATCATCATCGCCGGCGCATATGCCACGTGGCCCCAATTCCGGTGCCAACTCCACGCTGGAGTCCCACGGCCTGCAGCTGCTGGAAATGGCAGCCAAGGAGGATTACGAGGAGCTGCGGGAACTGCTGCAGTCGTGGGACGTTGCTGATCTGCTGCCCCACCTGCAAGGTATGTAAATATGTAAATACATACATGACACATGTAAACAGTAAACAAACAAGCGGCGATAAAGAGCGGGCGAAAAGAGAACGCGACTTTAACCCTGTTTGTGTCATTGGCGATTAGTTTACGCCACTTGTTTCGTTGAGTTAAGGTATTTTCTTTGCCTGGGAAAGGGGGTTAATGTTGTGGTTTTGTTTTCGGTTATTCACTGTAGAATGCTCTAATATAAATTGGGCACAATCCGGTTTCCAATTACTTGGCGATTTCATTATCATTTCATCATTTTAAAGCGCAAAGTATGAACATGTGTATGTACACAACATACAAACTTATGTACATATGTATGTGTGTGTGTGTGTAAATTCTGACGTGTGAACGTGTGTTTTAATCGCTCGCACAAAAACTCTAAATGGTTCGCAGATGTCGAAAAATAAAGATTAAAAAATATTGCAAAACTATGTGTTGCCATTTAATTAAGACTAAACTTTAAATACATAAGGAAAGTTAATTTTTTATTAATTTTAGTAAACTTTTACACCTTTAGGTGAAAAACTAGTTTCTAACCTATAGAATCTAATGAGAATTTTTTCATATTTACTTAAACTCATTAAAAATTACTTTCTAGGCTTGATGATCTATTACTATTGACTTTATCTGGTGAAAAACGACTTTCTAGCTTATATGATCTAATGAGGACTATTACCTTGATCACTTTTCAGATGAGGCCATCAACGTGGATGAGTTGCAGATGATTAAGCGGCACCATCTCTCGGAATTGCTGCGGAACTTTCGCTTTGGAACCCGCATTCGCTTCGAGCATCACCTGGAGCGCTGGCGTCGCTGGCTGAATGTGCCGCTGCAGGGAGTCCAGGGTCAGGGGTCCAGCCACTGCTCTGGTTGCCGTTGTCCGGAGGTTCAGGGCCAGTCCATCTGCCAGCCTCCAATGGTGGCCATGGAGAATCCATCGGAGCAGGGCGACAGCACCAAGTCCGAGGAGCTGGCCAAGACCATACCGGCGGAGTCGCTGGTGGCCCTCAGTGAGCCCCGGGAAATGGAAATGCCCGTTCCCTTTCAGTTTTCCCATGCTGAGGCACCTCCAATGATGATAGTGAAGCAGGAGTTGCAGCCCACTAGGACAGTGGGATCGGCTTCAGGAGGATCAGGAGCCGGATCTTCGGGAGGAACTTCAGCTGTCAAAGAAGAACACGTTCCCGACCAGGAAGTCAGTATTCTGGGCATCTTGCGAGATTCGGGGGTCAAGTCCCAGTCCCTGTTGGAACGAGTGGGCCAAACCGAGCCCCTGGATGCAGTGCAGCGGCTGCTGCTCATCCAGCTGGTGTGCAGCTACTACGAGGAGAACCAGCTGCACCTGACCCTGCAAAGGAGTCACCTCCTAGAGCGCGAGATCTTGCAACTCTTCCCGGGGGAGCAGCTCCATTACTACCGCACCGAAAGGCGGGGAAAGATCTATGTGAGATTCACCAACATGAAGCGGAGCAAGAGGCTTAGTTCTTCAAGACAGGAACTGAAAAGGCGGCGCTCGGAGCTCGTAAGACCAGGAGCTGGAAATGGAAATGGGAATGGCACCTACAACCATCCGGGAATCAAGGCGAATGTGACCTTTGCCCAGGGCCAAACGTCCAGCCCGGAGCGCTCCGATTGATTGATTTTGTTTGATAAGCAGCTAAGCAGCCCAAAACCTTAAAGTAATGCTAATCCTAAGATAGTTCAGTGTCTGTGTATAGGGTATTTTGCGGGTCGACGCCATCCGCCGACTGACGAAACTAAATCGAAACTGATTTTGGTTACATGGCCAGTGTTTTTCTTAAAGAGGGTGCTGTTCGCTGTGCTGTTCTTTTCTGTTCTTTTTGGTTTGTGCTGGCTAAAAAGTGATTACATCAGCGGCGAAAATAGCCGGGCTACGTACGGCAGGGGCAGAGTGTTAACAATCGGCAAACACGGCAAGCGCGGACGGCAAAACGCTGACTAACTGCAAAAAGAGAGTATCTGAAAGATACGCGCAGTGAGGGGCGTTTCGCTCGAAACCAATTAATTAAGTTGCTCGCTTAGCGCGCTGCTTTCTGCTTTCTGTTTTCTGTTCTGGTCTTTTCGACTCTCCAGTTTCCCGCACATGTTCAGTGCTAATTGCCTTTATCAGTGTCGCGACTGGGAGCAAACAAAACTATCTGCAGGCCCCAGCAGATAGCGGGTAGCGTGTAATTGCCTTTTGGGCTCGATTTGGGATCCATTTTCATTTTCACCGCCTCCTCCTGTGGGCAACGATTTTTCGCATTTTCAGCATTGTTCAAGCATTCCAATACATCTCTCGCTCTCACTCTCTCTCTCTTTTTCATTTGGTGTAAGAAAGGGGTTTCTTTTTTTCGTGTTTTCAGGCAATTGTTCTGTGCATGTATCTGATGGATACACGTAGTAAATAGGTCGCTGGCCACACGGCCACAAAGCGACAAACTATTTTATTTGTTGCTTCCACCAGCGAAAGCTTTGCCTGCTGTAAAAGCTCTCCCTATGTGTTTCGTATCTGCAAGATACTTTTTGAATTTTCACTGGTTTAATTACACAAATTCTGGTTTATTACAAACGATCATGGTTCATTCGGTGCACACATGTATTTGTAGTCACTCTAGTGAGTAACACTGTACTTGTTTCGTTTATCTTATCTAAGTTTTGTGCTTTTTCAAGCGTCGCCTCTTCTTCTCTCTCGTTTTTTCTATGGATTCGAAATAGCTGGACGAGCAACTCACACAGATACAGCGCACTCACACCGATGCCCCTGCTTTTTCGAGTGGGGAAAGTAGGTCAATTACACGTGTCGTGTGTGTATGTACATCTGTATCTGTGTATCTGTATCTGTGTGTGTGTTTGTGTAGCCGTACATAGAGGTTTTTATGCTTGGCCAGCATAATCAAACAAGCTCTTTGTCGTTTCTTCGCTTCTTCTTCAGCCTCTTCTTTGTGGCCCGATCAAAAGTTTACTATTTGCCCAAGTTCTCCACTCTCCATTCTCCATTCTTTGTTTTCTCTTTTTTGTTTTTTTTTTTTCTTGAAACTCTTTTTCTAGGCCAAAACGCTGCAATGGGCGTTCTTGTTGTTCTTCTTGTTTATCTTTTATGTCGAACCGAAGATACACAGCTAGCTAGTCGAGATGATGAATTGGGGGCACTTTTATGTAGTTAAGTTGGATACTTTAGAGAGATTTGAAAATGTTAAACTTTAAACAAAAGTCAAACTTTAAGAAGTCTACAGAAAAGAAGATGTCACATCATTTTTTTTTTTTTTTTAACAACCCATAAACAGCTTAAACTTTTAATTCTTGATTTTTATAATAATAATTTTAAGTTAATTCTTATGATTTGATTTTTATAAATAAGTAACAGTTTGAGATTTTCAGTTTTTATGATTTTTATTTTTAAATCAAAATCATTACTGCTAACGTCCCTGCTTTAAACATTATGTTTAAACGTTTTGAAGTCAATTGGACCAGAAAACTAAGAAATACCTCTTGTTTCTTGTTTCTTGCTGTTGAAATTGACTTCGAAATTGGGGTAGAATCGTTAGATACTTAAAACTCGTCTAAAAGAAAGTCCAAACGCTTTGAAATCAGGAAATGAGCTTACAATTTTAAATAAAATGAGCAAACCAAGTTAGGAAAAATCATTAAAATACTCCAAATACCCTTAAAGAAAATTCCTAGGATACGTTAACATCTCAGAACCTTGAACCAAAGTTATATTTTTGTGTCTTACCTAGTAAAAATAGAATTTTCAGAGCGTATTTTTCCCGTGTGGAAAGGACGTTGAAAGGACAAGGAAACCATTGGAATGTGAATGTGCGGGGGTAGATACAAATTATGTACACACTGCGAATGGCGCAATTTAGTCGGGGGAGTGAGATAAAAAGCGCCCAACTACTATGTGCCCGCAAATTGGGTCAATCGATAAAAGAGGCAGCAGCGACTGAAGCGTCGACTGCGGCACATGCGCCCCAAAGAAGGGGGTGGGTGTGGCAGAAGGCGACAGAGGCGCCCAAGGAGCTTTCTCGTTTTTCCTTTTTCCGAGAGGAGACGCGAGGAGAGGAGAGCCTGGGCCTGTTGTTGGTAATCCAATTGTAGGTGGGCCAGAGGCGTTCTAAATATATGGCCATGTAACGTGCATTACACATAGGAGTCATGTGTCCTATGTAATGGCTGTATATAAATACATTACATACTATGCATATACCCTAACTGCGTTACATGGCTCCAGCAATATGGATTACATCACACGAGGTTCTGCAGACCGTCTCTCTCTCTTTTAATATTTTATAGGGCAGCTGTCACTGCTCCACTTGCCACCCAACGACCACCCACCGAAAAAAAAATAAAATAAAAACCCCACCGCACCCACCAACTGCCGGTCGTTAAGTGGAGTTTGGGAGTTTGGGGCATATTGTCGTTCCAAGCTGATAAAATAAATAAAGGAGCGTAATGAATGTTTTTCTTCCAGGGCTGATTAAATTTTTTGCCAGCAATTCTAAATATTTTATCCCAGCAGAATGTTAAGCATTGCGGTGCAGGGTAAAGTTTTCCTGGTCTAAAATTGATTTTGTAAGTGCTTTGGGCCATTTTGTAAACTAAGAAAAGGAAAACTTGTGTATTTCTTTGCTAATGTCTAATGACTTCTTTGTCTAGTGTTCTTGTACAGCTCTTCGAGTGATTCATGTTTTTAAATATGTTACTAATATGTTTTAAATATGTTACTATATATACCAAAATAATTAAACCCAGGAAAAAACTGAATGGAAAAGACTTAGACATGAAAAGTAGCTGCAGTAAATAAATGTTAGGGCTGAAATTTTAAAGCTGGAGGTTATAAGGTTTTAAGGCTGACTACCAAAAAAGGGTGAAATTTATATTTTCTTGATATTTTTGCTGGGGAAATAATATTTTAAGCTACTTGTACATTTTTATAATAACATGATTACGTTTTAAACTGCGCGCTCTAAATAGTTGGTTAAAGGTGGCAACGCTGAAAATATACGACTATTTAGCAGTTAGCTAAGTTTCACACCTTTCTTGCCTTGAAATTAGCCTGGCAACGCTGAATTAGTTCGGTATGGCAGCACTGATAAATAAGGCGGGCGTTTAAAAATACAAAATGTGGCGGTAACATTAAATTACTCAACTTAACTTCGTTTTAAGTAATAACTACCAAATTCCGCGTTCCCAAAATCCCCCCGCTTAATTAGACTCGACACTGGTTGATATTATTTGAAATATATTTTATTGGTAGGCAGTTTTGAAGAACATTTGTAATGACATTTATATATAATGAACATGTTTCAAATAATCATTTTCATCTCGCTTTCATTTCGCTTGACTTTCTCCCATTTGTAATATTCTTCTATGTATGTATGTATATAATAAATTTATTTACTTTATTATTATTATAATTTCCCACCTCCATTCTAATCGTTTATCTTTGTTTAGTTGCTGCGGTTGCGTTTTTGTTGTTTACCTTTTATGTTGCTCTTTGTTGTTGTGGTTGATTCTTAATTTGGTTTTTTGTTTTTTGTTTTTGTTTTTGTCATATACCTTGTAAACTTATGTAGTTTCATATATGTATAATTTATATATATGTGTGTATATATAATGGCTTACTATAAGTTACTTAAAAAACATTATATAATAAATATTTACTCGTACTTTATGTATGCCTCCCCCTTGTTTCCGTTCTTTTTGCCTACTCCATTCTCAAAGTCCAGTGCTCAGATCGACAAAATTGGTTTGGATCACAAAAAGCTTGAATGAATTTAAGACGAAAAATGCCAACGATCAACAATCGTGGATTTCAATCTGACTGACATTTTTCCCCTTCCAAAAAAACCTTTCGATCTGAGTACTGGGCTTTACTTCATATATTTGTATAATATATGTGTGTGTATATATATATATCATTTTATTTTATTTATCAATAATTATTACCAATATCGTAGATCACCAAACTTGTTTAAAAAAATGTTTACACGAAATTGTTGTTTTTTGTTTGTTGTTATCATTTCTCTGCGGGTTTCGGTTTCGTTATCGGTATCGGTATCGGAATCGGTTTTTGGGGATTTGGATTTATAAGGTTTCCACTTCTGTGTTCTGTTCTGCCTCCATCTCTCTATCCAAGTTTTTGCTCTGACTTTGACTACCTGACTACGATCTTCGGCTTTCGACTCTGATGGATGATGCTGTAGTATCTATATAATTTGCGCTCTTCTTCCATATCTGCTATGTATATGTTCTTGTATCCGTATATTCCTATAATCATCTATCGTATGCTTTGCTCTAGTCGTAAATATTTATATTTATTTATATATAGGTCTATGTACAGAGAAGTACACACTGGGGTTAATGCTTCACTTGCGTTATCGATATAATCGAGGTGTATATCGACTCCTGATCGATACTTTCCCGTATAAATTCATTTAATCTGATCTGTCTGATATTCGGCTCTATGTGTGTGTGTGTGCCTATATTGAGTTTACAATTTGCTAAATTACATTATTCGAGATTTGGGTTTTTGCTTGTTAGATTTATTATTTCGTTATTTTCGCTAGATTTGTATAGAAAAAGTTGTCGAAGCTTTCCTTTAGTTTCGTATTCGTATTTGTATTTTGTAAGTAGGGTACACGACGGCGGGGATAATATGATTAAAGTGTTTACGGCAAATACTATATGTAGATAGTACCGTTAGTTCATGTTCTTATTCTCAGTTTGTTTGCTGTTGTAATTGAGACTATCTAGGCTAACAATACGATACGTGGTAAGTTAAGTTAAGTAGTTAAAGGCAAACGTCTGTTTCATCTTCTATAACTGGAAATCGAAATTGAAATCGAGAGATCGAAGGTGAAAGTGAAAATCAACTCGCAGCGTTAGGAGATCGCCTGCAAAATGTTGGTTCGTAGAGATATCTGTTTTGTCTTCAGTTAACATGAGATTAGCGCTATCTTGACTCAGATATGTTGGCTTCGTCGTTCGTCTTTCGTAAAAAATGTTGTTTGTGTGGGCGTGTTTTGGGTTTCGGGTTTTTGGTGTTGAGTGTTTTAGTTTTTGTGGGTGGTTGTATTGTCAACGTGGTGTGTAATTTGTTTTCAGCTTCTGAAGTGTCCTACGGTGAAGTTAGTCGCTTTGATTTGTCGATAGTTAATTGTTCTCGTGTTCTTAATGGTCTGCATATAGGTTGATGATTACATTATATCGTATATAGTAGACTTTCATATATTATACAGCTTCTGTTATGCTTACATAACTAGACACTTATGTACACTTCTGCTTTCTGTGGAGAACATGAAGATGTTACTAATTTTACTTGACTCGCGAACTCGTATTGTTTTTTCCTACCCTTCAGCTGCACCTTAAAACCCGAGGTTCCTGGTATAGGAACTTTGTGGGAAACTTTTTGGCGAGAGAGGGGGCGAAAAGGAGGACCCTAACTTATGTACACAAATCGAACGATCGCTAAACTGAAATCAAAGCATAGAATGCAGCTCTATCGTAATTTACTTGGTCGTTAATCGATTATCTAAAGGGGTACTCTATCGATCCCTTCTCGTTCTATTTATTATGTGTGGAGAGATCTGAGGATAATCTAAAGCGCTATAGAGTTTCCCTCTAGGGTGTACTACACTTTTGTTCTTGGGTTATGATATAGGCTTGTATGATATGATTGTGTTGTGTCGTCTTTCGCTGAATGTCTTCGTGGTTGGTTTCTCTGTGGTAACCGAAAGTCAAATGATAATCTAATGATAAGCCCTAGGACTAAACGAACCCTAAACTTCCATTCTATCAATATTCTTGCTTACACTGGCAGTGATTACTCCATACGTCGTTCTACGTCCTTCTAAGTAAATTATAAGTAACAAAAACGCAATCATTGCTAGTCAAATATGGTACTCTATAATTTGTACACACTTTGCAATTACTTTCCATAGCTAAATATGTATTATATGTCCGATAACAATAACACTTTGCCTAAACCAAAAGCAACGACTACGAGGGACTCTGGAACTATCGAACTACTCTAAGACTCGTACTAATGCGCATTCACAGCTGACTTGGGTAAAGCTTGCGTAATGGACTCGATCTATGTGGTTAGAGGTTAAGGAACGTGGGGATATCGTGTAGATTTAACTAATTAAAATAGAGATTGCACTTGTTTGTAGTTGATGTTCGAGCTTATTTTGTTTTGTTTTTTTATCGATAATATCCATATTAGCTGATACGAATGATAGGTAGTGTTCTTTTCTCGTTTTTCGTTTTTCGGGCCTATATTGATAGTTCTTTGGTACACGGCTAAAGGCTAGGCAATATAATTTGTTAATCGCAATGCATGTAACTACAATTTACATGTACATATATCTATGTCATAACTGTATTATCTGTGGTTTACCATTTATTGCTCTACATATTATATATTATCGGATGCCAATGCATTATGTACAGTGTGATTGTGTGGTGTGTGATGGGCTGATGTTCATGTTCAACTAACTATAACAGGGGATAGCATATATCTTCGATAATTGCAAGTAGTCCTTTGCCCTTTCTTCTTGTTTCGATTTCATCACATTCGCGCAGTGGGAAAACTAATGCCTGATGGAGGATTGGGTTTCATGGGAAAATGGGAAATGACGTAGTCTACGTTCTGCAGCCCCGACCGACAGAGAGAAAGTGAAGGACAGAAAGCTCTCGTTATCAATGGAAAGAGGGTGTGTTGGATTGGATTGGCTAACGATAAACTTTAAGTTGAGTTCGAGTTTTTGAGTTCGAAAAAGGATTGAGTTAGTGAGTTAGAGAGAGTTAAGAGAGTTTACAAAGTACGCTATACGAGCTGACTTTTAAATGCATCCACAATTTGAGTATAGCGGCAACCTAATTACACAGTACACATAAATATCAAATAATTTGCATTTACATGGTGTCATTTACAAATGTGTCTCTTGTGTGTGTTGTGTATAGAGTGTGTGTTCTTTTGTGAGTCGTAGAAATACTGCATAGTTGGTATTGGTATCGGCATCGGTAGTATACAAAATAGTAGACAGTGCTTTTGGTAATTTCTTGCTGCTTTTTGGTTTTTCATTATCGCTTTAGGTAAATAGTACGGGTGTATTACATTTCTTGCCTCATCTGCTTCTGTAGATGTGTGTAGTTTTGGTTTTTTGGGGGCACTGTTTAGAAAAAGCTCTTCAAGAAGCCAGCTGGCCCAGCCTAAAATGGGAAAGAAAATGGGCCTCAGGGATATTTAATTTTTAACAAATATCAAGAACTCACATCCTGCTGCTGCTGTTGTTGCGTTTGTGCTTGTTTGACTTTGGCTTGAGCGATCTTTAAGGCTCTAGAAGGGGGAAATACAAAAAGGGTTTCATTAAACTCTCTTTAGAATAAATAGGTATTATTCAAGCACTCACTGTTGCAAATCCATGATGGTCTTCTCCTTGGCATTCTGCTCCTCCTGCGACATTTGTACCAATTGCAGCAAACGCTCCGTTTCGGTTGCCGCCTTCTTGTGCTCCTCCTTTGTGTTTTGCAGCTCCTTGACGCATCTAAAATATATATACAGAGTGTTTATTTCAAGTACATATAAGAATATGAAGAAACTCACGCTTCCAGCTGTCGCTGTGTGTCCATGAGCTTCTTGTTGAGCTCGCCGGCGGCCGCCGCGCCGCCTCCTTGCGTTTGGAGCGACTTCTCCAGCTGGTCCATTTGCTCCTTGCGCTTGCGCAGCTGGACATCGAACTCGGACATCTTCTTCTCCTTGTCCTCGATGTCCTTGCGCTTGGCGTCGATCTGCTTGCGCTGCTCGTCGATGATCTTGCGCTCGCCCTCGGTGGCCTTGGCCTGGTTGTCGATCTGCTTGCGCACCTCCTCCAGCTGCTTCTGCTGCTGCTCCAGCTGCTGTCGCTGCACGTCGGTGGCTCCTGCTCCCGCACTTGCCGCCTGCTGCAGTTGCTGCATCTGCTGCTGCAACTGCTGCACCTGCTGTTGCAGTTGCTGCACTTGTTGTTGGGAGGTCTGGAGCTGTTTGGCCTGCTCCTGGTTGGATAGCTATTGGAAATATTCTCAGTTTAGAAATGGATTGTTGACTTAATTTATATAACTACCCACCTGACTCTTCTCCAGCTCCTGGACCAGCAGTTCCAGTTGCTGCTGGAAGCGATCCCGCTCGGTGCAGGCCGCCTGAAGCTCGGCCTTTACCTTCTCCATTTCCTTGGCGTCCGCTCCGCCGGAAGTGGCCGCCGACTGTTGCTGCTGTGCCGCCTGCTGCTGCTGCTGCGCCGCCTGCTGCTGCTGCTGTTGCATCTGCTGCTGCATCTTCTGCATCTGGGCGTGCTGATCCTTGATGTGTTGGTCCATAAGCTAAGCAGGTGAAGTCCACAGGAATATTAGTTACATAATTTAAATTGTGATAAATATTATTAGCAATGCAGTGTTTTAACCTGATCTAACTACCAAATAATAACGTTAAGTACTTACATATTGACATATAAAAAATGTGTGGAAATTAGTGACTTAATGTGTTGGAGAGTATCAGAATTTTATGTTGTGTTAAAGTCAAGAGTCCTGTGGTGACCAGTGTAACCTGTAAGTAGAGAGTATCCTTCCCAATCCTCACCTGAATGCGCTTGTGCATCTCCTGGGCGGCCTTGTCGGCCATGTCGGCGCGACCCTTCTCCTGCTCGATGACCTTGCGCCACTGCTCGATCTCCTCGCGACTCGCACCCGCTGCCGCTGCAGCCTGTGCTTGCTGGGGACCAGCGGCTGCCAGGGCGCGTTCCGACTCCTGGAGCTTCTGCTGCAGGGCCTGGATCTCCTTCTGCATGGCCTGGATCTCGGCGGGAGAGGCTCCGGGTGCTGGTGCGGGGGCTGCGGCGGCGGGAGGAGGCACTTGGTGGCCATTCCGCAGCTTGCGGTTCTCCTCGCGCGTCTTTTGCAGCTCCGCTTCCGCGTTCTGCAGCTCCTTCTGGAAGTTCATGAGGATCTCCTGACTCTTCTCCAGCTGCAGCACCAGCTGCTCCCGCTCCATGGCCAGCTGCTTGACGTCGGACTCCAGCTTCTGGACGTGCTTCTCCAGCTGCGGGTGGGGAGCAGCAGCTGCAGCTCCGCCTCTTCCAGATGCACGCAGGGATTCCCGTTCGGCCTCGGCCTTCTCGAGGCGATCGTGCAAACGGCCCAGCTCCGCGCCCATGCGCTCGAACTCGATGCGCGTGGACTCGGTGTTCTCCTGCTGCTTGGCCAGATGCATTTGCGCCTTCTCCAGTTCCTTGGCCAAGCGACCGGCCTCCAGCTCGGTGGCGTCGCGCGACTGCAGCGCCTTCTCGAGGCGATCGCGCAGCCGATCGATCTCCTGCCGCTCGCCAGCGGACAGAGACAGAGCGGAAGAGGAGGACGTCGACGCTCGGACCGGATCGCCGGGGCTCACCGAGGACTGTTGCAGGCGCAAACGATCGACCTCCTTCAGCAGCTTCTCGTGCTTGTCCCGCGCCTTCTCCCGCTCGATGTGGGCCCGCTCCAGCTCGGATCGCTGCTTGTCCTGGTTGGCCAGCATCTTGGCCACCTCGCCCTTGGACAGCTCCAGCTGCAGGCTGGTCTCGTGCAGCTTCGACTCCATGTTCTGCACCTCGTTCTCGATCTTCTCGTACTTGTCCTTGTACTTCTCGAAGGACTCCGACTCGTACTGCGACTTGCCCCGAATGGTCTCCAGCTCCATCAGAGTCTTGTCCAGCTTCTCGCGCAGCCGCTCGTTCTCCTCCTTGAGGCGTCGCGTCTCCCGGCCGAAGGTGTCCGTGTCCTGGAGCTTGCGCAGCTCCACCTGGCTCTTCTCGTACCGATCGCGCATCTTCTCCAGCTCCACGGCATAGTGGGCGGCCTCCTCCTTGGCCGCCTCCACACTGGCTCCTGCCTTGGTCTGCGCGGCATGGGCTCGCTCCAGCTCGTAGGTGACCCTCTCCAGCTCCGACTGGAAGTGATCCTTCTCGCCCTGGGCCCGTCGGATGTCCGTCTGGAGTTTGTCGAAGCGATCGCGACTGTGCTCCAGCTCGCTGCGCGCATTGTCCTCGCACTCCTTGGCGCGGCTCAGCTGGAGCGCAGCCCGATCGCAGGCCTCCTGCAGCCGGGTGCTCTCGTCCTGGAGCTTGCGCAGATCCTCCCGGGCCTTGCCAGCTGCCAGGCCAGACCTTTCCGCCTCCACCTCCAAGCGGGCTCTGTCAGCCTCCGCAGTATCGCAGCGGGACTGCAGGCGGTAGATCTCGTTCTGGGCACGATCGTACTTCTCCAGCATCTTCTCGAACTCCTTGTTGGAGGTGTCCTTCTCGTCGATCAGCTTCTGGCTGGCATACAGCGCCTTGTCCAGCTTTTCCTTGAGGATCTCCACCTCAGTCACAGCGTCATCACGCTCCATCTGAAATAAATGCATGGGGTAAAGGGGTTATTACACTCAAGGACTTTGGCTTTAAGGATAACTAGTGGGGTAGCTACGGATTTACACAAACAGCCAATTTTTCTGGGTTTTCAGTTCAGTTCTCATGCGACTTTTCAACAATATGCAGTACAGACAATGTATTTTAGTATAGAGTAGATAGTGATAGCCAATTGGTTTGGGTTTCGTTTTGAAGAGAATGATAGAGAGGATACCTGTGGAATTTCGTTGTGGGTGTCAATTACCTGGAGTTTCTGCTGGATGAGATGCGACTTCTCGTAGCGCTCCTTCAGGACCTCCAGATCCGTTTGCATCGCCTCCCGATCGCGGGCGGCCTTCATCAACAGGGTCTGCGCCGACTCCGAGCGCTCCTTGAGCGTCTCCAGCTCGTCGGAGAACTGGTCCCGCTCCTTCTGGATGCGCCCCAGTTGCACCTGGGATTTCGTAGTTGTGTGTTTTTTTGAGTAGAGTGAGTAGAGTGTGGGGTGTGACAGTCGAAAGATAGTACGCATACGTAGAGATATATGTTAGGGATAAATAGTTATATTTATGTACAAGGCGGGCTGGAGGTTGGGGGTTAAGCAGTAGCAATCACATCGATCTAAGCGAGGTTTCCGTGGTTTGTTTATAGATAGGTGTTAGTTTATAGTTTATCTCTGGGGGGTTAGCACAACACAGTTACGTTCACAGTCACAGATTTCGGTTAGCTAGTCTCTTCGAAGATGGGTGTGTGTGTGGTGTGGGTGTTTCAGGGGGTTGGGGGGCTTGGGGGATGGGACCCGGGCATACCTGCGTCTTCTCCAGCTTCTCGCGAATGCGATCCGTGTCCAGGGAGAGGGTCTCGCGCTCCTTCTGCATCCTGGCCGCCTGGCCAAGCGCCTTGTCCAGCTGCGACTGCAGGTTGTCGTAGTCGTAGGTGAGCTTCTCCTTCTCGAGGGTCAGGCGACGGTTCTCCGTGCCCGCCTTGTCCATCTTGTCCTGCAGGTGATCCACCTCGTTCTGGGCCTTGTCCAGCGAGTTCTGCAGCTTCTCGTGCTGCAGCTGCGACTTGCCCAGCGTCGCCTGGGTGCGCTCCATCTCCTCTCCTTGATCTTTTCCACCTCGGAGAAGGCCTGTTGTGGTTGGAGGGTTGAGTGGTTCAGTGGTTGGGTGAGTGAGTGAGATGTGGGTGGTTGTTAGGTGGGTCTTTTGGGGGCTTAGCTAAACGGTTTGCCTACCCGATCGCGATCGGCGTGAATGCGCGAGACTCCGCTCTGCGCCTTCTCCAGCTCCTGGCGCAGACTCTCCTGCTCGCCCTGGGCGTTCTCCAGCTTCGCCTTGAGTCGGTACACCTCGCCCTGGCTCTTCTCCAGCTTCTCCTGCAGGGCGGCCGCCTCTTCCCGTGCCCTTTCCGCATCCGACTGTTTGGATTTCGTTTTGGTGGTCGGTTGGTTGGTTGGTTGGTTGGTTGGTCGGTTGGTCATTATCAATCGATCGTTGGATCGGATTTTCGGGTTATGATGTTGTAGTTTCGAGGGGTAGAGTGGACGGTGGATAACGGATATTATTTACAGGCCTCTATGTGGGACAAGGTTCTTAAATGACTGATTCGACTGACTGACTGACTGAATGTCTGACTGATTAGTTAAGGTGACAAACGACAAATATAACGACAAGTAGTACTTAAATTACGATAACGATTACGAACACGATCACAACGTCTAGCGAGCGATTTATGCTGCGAGCATAGAGCATAGAGCATAGAGAGAGATATAGCACAGAAATGAGGAGAATGGGGGAGGTAAAAGTTTGGAAAATATATAGCATATGGCAAAAGTTGGTTTCTCAGCAAAGAGTTTGCTATTAGTTTAGGAAAAAGTTTGGTTGAACAACGGAAATAGTTTTGGGAAACTGTTCAACAAAAGTTTGAAAAAGAGGAAATTAATAGGGGTATACTTTAAAAAACAAATAGCAAACATTCGAAAGTAAGAAAAACCCAATGGTACATTAGATGAAAATGGATAAAAATAATAGTTTGAGAGCAGACGGACTGAAAAGCACTGGACCAACTTGTTACATAACACATGGCGAGCGTTTAAGAATGAGTTCGAGATGAAGTAGACAACCACAGATGGCTCATTAGTGCACGAGGAAAATTAGGAGGAGCGAGAGAGAAAATAGCGTGAGTTGATTGAGGAAAAGGAAAAGTCAGTGGAAAAGTGCGAGAGCAAAGTAAGGCAAAGTGTGCGTACGAAATGCTAGCGGATGTGTGGGTGTCAGTGTGTGAGAGCGAGTGACGAGTGACGGTGAGAGCGTAGTTAAGTCAATTAACTGCGAATATAAGCAATTTTCCGCTTCCTTTTTTCGTCCTTCATTTGCAGCTTAATGCTTGAGCTCGAGTATGTGTGTGTCGTGTGTGGGTGGGCGAAAGTCCAAAGGGAAAACTCGAAGGATACTTTGTCATACTTTGCTTGCATCCGGTTTGGGGCAGGTTTATTTTTGTCATTTTTTGAGACACCGGAACTGTGACAGATGAGCTCGAGGCAATATCGTACAAGGTCAATCGATGTATGTACAATGTATGTTTGTATGCTTGCTATATTTATAGGTATGCAATGTGTGTATGTAATGCTTTTATGGCAATGTTAGTACTGCAGGCAATGCAATTTACATTAAATTGAACAAGTGACAGATTGCAACTAGCTTTGGTTATCTTTTTTTTGGGTTTTCTTTGGATTACTTTGGCATAGTCGGAATCGAATTCAATTTAGTTAGTTAGTTGCTTTACTAAAAACTTGTTTGATTGATTGATTGTTTGGAAGCGGTTTTACTCACAAAACGCATTTCAGTTTCGCCCTATATTTAGAGAATGAATGTAAGCACAACGGTTTGGATAGAGTTTGGTTTTAGTATACATTGTCTCAACGGTGGATTTCTTTAAGCAATAAGTTCATTACAATTTACAGTTAACAGTTTACCATTACGTTTACAGTTACGTTAGGGTTACGAAAGAAGCAAAACAAATAAAAGCGGTTTAAATCGAGTTTATCAACTTTATTATCCCTAGAAAAGGTCCCGGAAAAGGACTCAGCGTGCTCGGGTTGTGTGGGTGTGTGTGTGTTTGCAGCAGAAAAGTTATAGACAGGTGGGTGGGCTCCTTGTTTGTGTTGTGGGAGTGTGTGTGTGTGTGTGGTGAGAAATCTCCTCATTGCCAGGCGAAAGTTTGGTCCATCAACAAAGCACACACGCACACCGAGATATCGAGATATTTACATATACGCACACACAGATAGTTGTATATGAGAATTGCATTTGCAATTGCGATTTCGAAGTTCGATTTGGTATTTATAATATATGTAAGGCTAACTAAAAGAGCATTCAGATATGCATATTGATATATGTATATGGCTGTCTCGGTTCGCAGGCAAATGTGGGAGTATTTGAACTGTACCTGTGTGACTCTCAGCTCTGCCTGGGTCCTTCGCAGCTCGGCTGAAGCCTTGTCGGCCCGCTCCTGAGCCCTGTCCAGTTCCTGGGACGTGGTCATCGTAGTCCTGCCAAACGTGGTCTTTTGGCGATGGGTGATGGGGAGAGAAACGATTAAATTAGTTGGTTGGCCAGAACGGAGGGGATTGGGATAACAAGTGCAAAACAACATTCAAAAGCAGTTAAAGGCATTAGCAAATGTGTGTTGATAGAGATGGTTTCGAATACGTGAACGGATGAGTCCAGCAGGCAAGCTGTTAACAATGGATCCAATCCATGAAGCCGTGAATGATTCAATGAGAGACTTTTGGTTTCGCTTTCATATTCAGGTGTGCTTTGGGTGCATTTGACGCTTGGTTCTCTAAGTTCAATTTGTAATCATGAGCTTGGGCTGCTATTGCTTTGGTGGAGTGGACTATGGACTAGGCTGGGTCAGCGGCTGACAGAGCCGACTTACCGATATCTTGCCCGTTTCGAACATTAACTTTTGTACATTCTGCAAGAGTACGATACGAACATATTTATATCTTAATCTTAGGGTACGCTTATTGTATGTACGAGTATGTATGCATGTTTAGCGGCAATTCAACTTATTTACACCTCCGTTGTCTGCACAGCGATTAAATCAAAACCCAACTAGGCGAGTGCTGCTAATCCTGTCTAAGTATCTATAGTAAGTGCGCAATATGTCAGGGCTTTATCGGATCTGAAATCGTTGGTGGTGGGTAGTAGATGGGTGGCTAAGTAAGACTTCAGCCTGCTGGCTCTAAATGGCGAATGAAAATTGAGTTGAGGACGGGCAAACAAAAGTTTTACGTGTTCTTGGTAACGAGTGCTAATTACAAGGTACATGAGTTTACGGTACGATACATAAAAGGTGCGCTTTTTGCATAACAGCGAAATACAAAGTTTCGATTGAATTAATATTTAAAATATTTTCTGAACTAAAATGAGTTACTTTACGATATTACTCAATTCGAAATTCTAAAGCAGATTAATGACAATTTATGGCATTTACGATACTTCGACAACTACGATATTCGATATTATGCAATCTATTTGGTAATTGGAAGTTTGGAATTTGGATTTTGGGCTTACTTTGTGTAGTGTGGTCTGTTCTTCTAGCTGCATCTATATTTGGTTTATGTTGGGTGAGTTTTTTTTTTATTTTTTTAGGTTGATTGGTAGTTGTTGTAGTTATTATTATTGTTGTTTGTAGTTGGGTAGTTGGTAGTTGGGATGCGTAATGTGTACATGTAAATACATATTTAGATACAGATATATAGATATAGATGTAGATACAGATAGCACATAGATATTATGTATGCATATGGGTCTCATAGATTATCGATAGCAGTATGTATGTATGCATGTCTCGCGATTATATGTACACAGCGCAAACATACATACTAATAGAGTTTGACGATAAGTTAGTTTTGGGGTTAAAGTCGGGGGAACTGGTCATAATGCACGAGTACCTGCGAACGCTCCAGATCGTGTTTCAGCCGCTCGTTCTCCAGCTCCAGCCTGGCGATCCTCTGCTTGGTGGACTCCCAGTCGGCGCTGCTCCTGCCCATTTCGCAGGTGGCCTTCTCCAGTTCGGCCTTGGACTTTCCGAGTTCGCTCTGGGAGGCCTCCAGCTTGATCTCGAGGCGCTCCCTCTCGGTGACAGCCCGTTCCAAGCGAGTTTGCAGCTTCTCCACCTCGCTCTCGGCGGCTCTTAGCTTGATCTTATAGTCGGCCACCTCGCGCTCGTGGAGATCCCGCTCCTCCTGCTTCTCGTGCTCAGCCCTATCACGCTGATCTCGCAGCTGGGCCATCTGCTTCTCCTTGTCGCCGATGGCCTCCTCCAAGCTGGTCAGGGCACCCTCCGAGCTGCTGTGGTGAGCCTGCATGGCCGACAGACGAGCCCGCGCCATGTCCACCTGGTTGTCCTTCTCCTTGAGCAGGTCCTCCAGGTTCTCAATCTGGGGGAAGAGAGCAGGGATTGAGGATCGGACACCCAGAATGGAAATGGCCTAGTGAGCTATCTGGGATTCTTGTTTGAGTAACATTTAACATGGTTTTATAAATTACGAGCTAATCCCGAGGTATCTTAAAGATTTCATGAAATTTAAACCTTTCATTTAAATAATTTTTTTAGTCAATGAAACTTTTGTGGTACTAGGATATTTTAATCTTTCTGGGTGTGAAAAGGATTTTGGGATGTCTAACCTTGCGCTGGAGCACGCTGATCTTGCGGTCCTTGATGTCCATGTGGTCCTTAAGCTCGGTCAGCTCGCTGGTAAGGCGATTGCGCTCCTGGACCGTCTGCAGGGTGCCCTGGGTCTTCTTCTCGATCAGGCGGTTCTTCTCCTCGAGGCGGGCGCGCATCTCCTCGACGTCCGTCTGCAGCATGTTGTAGTGCTCCTCTTTGGCACATAGCGACTCCTTGAGCACCGCTATGTGCCGCTGGTAGTCCTAGCGAATATTACTTTACTGTGCAAACGACAAACTTCGGCGGGAGCGGGGGTTAATTTACCTGATGCTGCTCCTCGAGCGTTTTCATTTTGGCCGCCATCGCCAGGATCTCTTGATCCCTTCTCTGTATTTCAAGACGGAATTCGTCCAGCTGGGAGTTCGAATGGGAGGTGGGTTTTATGGGTGTGGTGTTTGGTGTTTGGAAAGGAACAAGTACAGATAACATTAGATCAGAATGTGCTGCCACAGGAGGTAGTTGCCTGGGCAGGGGACACTGCTCCTTAGCCAGGACTACAAATACTTGGTGGTTGGTTGGTGTTCTTGGTCTGCTTGTTGTCTCAAGTATCTTTTGCTGTTGCAACTGAGTGTGAAATGAGCGATTAAGAGGTGCGGAGAGCGAGCTTACGCTTTGTAGAGAATGAATTGGTGGATGGAGAATGTCTTGGGCCCCCTCCCCATGTATTTAGTAGTACTCGTAATCGTAATCGTAATCGTAATCCTAACCGCCCTAGTTGGGTGTCCTTTTCGGTAGTATGGTAGTATCGTGTGGGTGGGTGGGTCTGTTGAGTGAGTGAGTGTCTGGTGGGTCGGAGAGTGGGGGCTGAACTAGTTGTTTTGGATGAACGACGTTTGACGTTCGGTTTTCGTATGTAATTTTATTGTTTGCTTTCGAAAAGTTTCCATTTTATAATGCTTACAGCTTAAGTTAAGTTTAACAGATTTCGAGAATATTCTTGCTTGTCGGAATTAAGTCTGAATGCGATCTTAATTAGGTTTACAGTTAAATCATTGTATAAATAGTACATCCCGTGGGATCATAAATGTATATGCGTATAATCAGAATATTAACCATAATTATTCAAATACAATACAAGTATATAGAGAGTAATGTATAATGTGTATATCTTATATCAATATTCAAATGCCTCGTTTCTTGTTCTGTTCGTCGTCTTGTAGAAAAGGTTACAAATCAAACTGAATCGAAGAGGAGAATCAAGTTTGGCTGAGCAACAAGAACAACAGAAGTAGGAAAAGCTAGTGGATAGTATCTTTGTATCTATTTATCTATTCACACGCTCGCACAGAAGTGCTGTCTTTCGAATTGGCTAGTGATAAGCTTTTTATCTTTCGGTTACACTCACATTCATTGATGTACGACGTACATATAAACAATTGAAAAAGAGTTTATCTATGAACACAATATCCGTTTTTGTTTTACGATTGCTGCATATTTTAGGGGTCTCGACTGGAACTACCAACTACGACTAGGCAAATTAAAGTAACTCCAGATTCACGTATCCGTATCGATTCTTCTAGTATTTATTTAACAACTACTTTAACAAGAATTTTTACTTTCTTTGAGAAATATCTATGCGTAAATTTCGATTTTTCAAGCACAAAAAACAAGTTAGCACGTTATAATCGATAGTCCGACTAAAAGAGTTCCACTACTCAAAAGTATTTAGTAGTTTTTAGCATGCATTCATTGTGAATTTCGAATTAAATTTGATTTTTTTGACGAACTCAGTAGTCAAGTTCAGGGGATACTTAACTGAACAAAATGGAATAGCAATCTATATATTTTGTATACTTATCGATGCTTGTCGATTTATGAGTGTATAAAGCGCTTCTTCGAATACGAAATACAAACACTAGTTGAGTCGAATACATAATAATACAGTATAATATTCGCTTAGACACATTTTGAATGCTTCTTCGTTTCACTTTGCTTGATGTCTCAGACACACAAAAAACTAATTCAACCAGGTCGATCCGATGTGATTCGATTCGATCATCGATCATCGATCCACCTGTTCGGTTCTAGATTGCACTTATAAATTTCAATGTTTTCGTTCATAATTGACCTTCATTGCTAATCACACGCTAGTTTGTTTATAACTCTTGCATTTGCTTTTGCTGGGGAAGGCTTTGGGTTGGGAGAGTTAAAACTTAGTGTTACAGTACAAATACAAGTACAAAGAGGAGGCGGAAGAAAGTTAAGTTAAGTAAATAATGGCTCTATGCAACTGATGCCCACTAATGCGAGAGAAAAAGGGTTATAATTATAATTGGGTTAGGTTTCTGGTTTCTGGTTAGTTAGGTAGTTAGTAGGTTGGGTATAGGAGGTCCTTGATGACCATGCAAGGGTTTCGTTACTTATTCACTTACAGAATAGATAGAGTGTGTGTCTGTGCTGCACTAACAATTGGCTAAGTTGTCGAATGTTCATACTTAGTACGAGTTACTCTATAGGTTTTGATTTAATAAATTTTAAGCTTTGTTTTTTTTTTTTTTTATTCGGTTTTGTCAGCTCGCAAAACTTGCAACTTTCACAGGCGAGACATGTTTTAAAGTAAATGTTATTTCATTTCGCATTTCTCTTTTCGTGTATATATAAATTGTTGTTATTTGTGAGTAAATCTCATTAGTTTTATATACAGTCTTTTACTTTTGAGAGTCAAGAGCAAGGTTCTACAATTTCCAAAAAACATCCACAACAATTCGAATTCGCAGCCGAATTCGGCTTTTCGGTTTTCTTAATGCCCTGAGTGCTCTACGCAAATTACGAGTAAGTAACTCAAAATGGTTAAATCAAAAGTTTAAAGTACTTGTTTCGCTTTTCCTGTTGCTACTTTAAAATGGCACATGAAACAATAGTTCTCGTCTCCTTCTCCATTCTCCTGGTTCATTGCGAACTTTCTTAGCCTAGTTCTACTAAGAGTATTCCACTTTATTATCATATATGTTGTATATTGTATGTATAATACTTGGTGTCTTATCTTCTCCCTACGCGAGAACCGTTCACTGGTTGATTAACTGGTTGATGCAGAGGAAAGCGTTAAATGCAGATCGGCCCGCCGTCTGTACAGGGTGGGTATTTGCATACAGACGGCAGGACCTCCAATTGGGTTCGTTCGTTCTCTGATTGTTATTGTTATAAAGGATGCTCAATGATGATCAATGCTGATTGATGGTGGCGAGTTGAATTTCAGGTTTCAGAATTTCAGAATTTCAGGGATCGGGGTTCTTTAGGAGTCTAGGGATAGCGTGTCTACGTCAAATTTAAAACTTACTTGTCGCTTATGCTCTTGCGGCAGTTTCGGGTAATCTAAGTCTAGTTTCGAGTATGGCAGATGGTGGTGATGGTGAGCTTGATGCGGCTGCTGCTGCTGCTGATGCGAATGCGAGTGCGGATATGCCGTGTGATGCGGATGCGAGTGATGCGAATGCGGATGCGAGGAGTGCTGATGCGTATGCGGATGCGTTTGCGAATGCGCGTGATGCAGTGCGTCCACATAGTCCCTGGCACTGCTGGCCAGTGTCCCTCCGAAAGTTCCACTTGTGTTGGCCAGAGCGGCCAAGGGGTGTGTCTGCAGGTGATTCTGGTGCTGGTGCACATGGTACTGGTACTGCGGATGCATCTGCTGCTGCACGGAGGCCTGAATGTGCGAGTGTCCCAGCGGTGGTCCTTGGGCACTGCCTCCGTAGTGCTGCGTCCCCGCAAACTGCTGCTGGAGATTGTAGGCCAGAGCTGCTGCAGAGGCTCCTGCTCCTGCTCCCATCTGGTTCTGGTAATACTGCGAGATGGCGGGATTGCTGGCGTGCAGCGACTGGGCCATCAGCTGTCGCTGCTGGAAGGGGGCCAGGGGATTCCCGTAGCCAGTCAGGCCACCACCCACACCTACACCCAGGTCACTCTGGTAGGGATTCCCGTAGCCCCCCATCCCCATTCCGTACTTGCAGCCATAGCCCCCCGTACTGGCGGGGTAGCTGGACACCAGGTTCGTCACCGAGTAAGCCGGTCTCAATCTCGCAGCCGCTGCCGCTGCACTTTGTGCTGCAGTCAGCTGCGTGGGCTGCGTGGGCTGGAAGTACATATTGGGTTGCGAGGAGAAGCTGTTGGACATCTGCAGCAGGTTGTCGTTGAGGTACGGCGGCGAGGTGTCCCCCGGATGCAGGGTGGGGTAGCTGGACACTACGCGTCCCAGGCCCATGCCACCAATGCCACCAATGCTCTGGGCCTGGTTCGTGAGGTTCAGGATCTGCGAGCTGCGCGATATCGACTTGTGGGCCTCGTTCAACAGGTTCACAATGTTCGAGGAGCTGGTCTGCTGCAGAGGAGGTGCCGGATACCCGTAGACATCATTGTACATCGTGGCCGAGGGCAGTCCGGCGATGCTGTAGCGCCTCCGGCGGATCGGTGAGGTCTGCTGGCACTGGCCGTAGAGCTGGGCCGCTGGGTCATACAGTCCGTATCCTGCTGCTGCCTGCGTGGAGGTCGAGGGGCCGTAGAGGTCGTAGGCCGTGGGCCCGTAACCATTGCCCGATCCGTAGGGCAGCGGTCCCAGACTCTGACCCAATCCCGTGGGACCGTAGTACTGCCCGATTATGTCCGGCAATGGGGGGCTGCTTCCGGTGGCGCCCGTGTAGTTATTGTACATCTGAAACGGGCGATTTCAAATGGTGGTTGCTGTAACTGCTGTGACTGACTGACTGACTGGTTGGGTTTTGGTATTAGTTGGTTTTATTTTTATTTTTATTGTTTTTACTTTATTATCTGATCTGTGGTGTCTATAGAGAGCTCTCTGGGTCTGTTGTTGGTTGGGTCTGGTGGTGTTATCTGTTATCTGGTATCTGTTATCCGGCTTCGATGCGTTTTCGCTGGCAGCTTTTTGTGTGGAGCGTGATCATGATCGTGGCTTAACAAACATTAGCTATCTATATATATAGAGGTGGTTTTGCATATAGATACATATATATTCTTGAATTGGATTACATTTAACATAGCGAAAGCGATTTTTGCCCGAAACACTTACGGACTATTCTGGCCCCATATATAATTTGAACGTGAATTTGCAAATTTTCTTTGTTCTTGTTATCATTATTTTTGTTGTTTTTCTACAAGTTCTTTAGTTTTCGACTTTACACTTTTTGCGCTTAATTTACAATAGGGTTTTGTAATAGAATGAGATTTGCTGATTATGAGTTATGATTTTTCGGTACTGGTACTGGTTTCTGGTATTCTGGTATTCTCTCGTTTTCCATTGGTTAACTTTCGTTTGGCTTTATATGGTTAGTTATATAGTTAGTTCTGAGGCACTTTCAACGGCTCTTGTTGGCACCCAAAAAAAGTTCAACAAGGGCGGGGGGTGGGCGTTGGTGTGGGGTGTGTAATGCGTAGGTGTAGGTGTAATGTGTGTGTGTGCGATAGAGGGGGTGTGGTTTTTGGGGAAGGAGAGGCGCAACATGAAATGTGTGTCACATGGTTGACAACCATAAGGATGTCGCTGGTTTTTGTATCTATTTATGTGTGGATGGCTGTTTTTTTTGTATCTGTGTGTGTGTGAAGGTGTCCCTGTGTATGAATGTATCTGTGTGTGTCGATGCTTCTCTTTTGTTGCTGTATTTACTTGAGTTGTGTGATCAACGTGGGCATACAAATGCAACTCGGATTCAGATTTCGTATTTCTCAGGTGGTATATTTTGGTATTTCGGTATTTGTTTGTACAATTTGCTTTCGGTATTTTGTTTGTACGCAGAAAAGAAACATAAATATTCGTATAACAATATATAGTTCAGATGCATTATAGAAATAACGTGCAAAAGTATATTTGTTAAATAATTTGGTTCGGTGTGTTGGAGGAAACAAACAAAATATATATTCATATAATTGTTTAGACAGACAGTGAGAGAGAGTGTGTGTGAAAGAGACAGTTAGAGATTGAGTTAGAGAGAGACAGTTACATAGAGACTTAGGAGAGAGAGAGAGATGGAAAGAACGCAAGTTGTGTGTGTCAGACAGAGCAGAGTATCTTTTTCCGTTTGCTTCCTTTTGATCGAGAGTGTTTCTTCTTCGAGTGAATGTTTGTGTGTGTGTGTTTGTGAGAGAGGGTCGGAAGTGTGTGTGTGTGTGTGTGGGTGTGCGAGTGGAACCCATCATGGAGAAATGGTGTTGTTGCATTGCGTGTTGTGTGAGAGTTCGAGTGGATCCGTTCAACGTTCGTTAGATAGTTCGATATTTACAAAAACCAAAAAGTAATATATCATACACAAACATGAATACACATCCATATGTGCACACAGACACATATGCACGTGTGTTAGTCAGGTGCAACGACACGGCAACAGTTGTTGTTGTTGTTGTCTCTTTCTTTTTCGGCCTTGGGGTGGGCTTGGAATCTGGGGATTCGGTGGGTGGTGGTGGGTCGGAAGATCAGGTCTTGGGTCTCTTTCTGTCTTAAGCGGAGTAACGCAATCAATATCAAAAACAACATACTGAGAGTAACATATTTATATATAGTTGTAGTTGCTGATATTCGTACATATATATTTAAAAGGCGACAGAGACAGACAGAGAGACAGAGAGAGAGAGAGAGAAAGAGAGGAAGAGAGAGTGAGTGGGAGAAACAGAGACAGAAACAGAGAGAGGTAGGAGTATATATTCATATGTTTGTTAGCCATATTGTGGATATATATACACGTCGTAATTGTTTTATCATTTTATCGTCAAAGAGTTGTCAGTAAATGAAAGATTCGCTTCCTTCTTCTTTTCTTTTCTTTCCTTTCTTTTTCCTTTCTTCTTCTTGCCCGTCTACTCGAAGTATTAATCAATTTGTTATTGCTTTCCCTTTTGTTTATTATATTTTAATTTTTATTTTATTTATTTTTTTTGGTATCGTGCGAAAATATTACAAAAGCATATTGTAAATAGTTGCATACGGTTTTTGATTCTTGGTAAACAAATTTGTTTTTTTTTTATATTTGTCATTGCATTTCGTCAATTGTTTTTTTTTGTATATTTTTTTGGTGATTGCTTTTAGAACAACAACAAAATATATGTTTTTAGATATAATTAAAAAAGATCAATTCTGGAAACGAATATATTTTGCATTCATTAATTGAGTCGCTTGATTTGGTTATTTATTATTCAAGAATTCTTGCCTACGTTTTTAGACGTTTGTGTGGATTTGATTTGGGTTCATAATGCCAATTATTGGAGCCATTACAATCGATAAGTTTCGTGAAAAAATCATCTGCATCTTTTGGCAATAAAATGACAAAAGAATTATTCTTGTATGCTAAATTGATCACAGTTCACTAATGGTTTGTTAATTCGTATCTGATCATTTCAGTTGGGATTTTGCTTTCTGTTTTTGAGATATATTTTTTAAAATCTGATTTCCATGTTGACTTCTAAGGTTTGCTCTTTGGTGTGTTGGTTAAATGTTATATATTACTTTTTGATTATGTAAGAACAGTAAGAAAAAGGAGTTCAAAAATCAGCGTTCCGTTCAAAATGCTAAGTTAAACTTTTAACAAACATTGTGTGAGTGTGTGGGTGTGTGTTGGGTCGTTAAACAAAATGTAAGTAAAAAGTTAAAAGCGAGTGTATAAAACTAGGGAAAAGTAGGCTACATGGGGGAATGTTAAAAAAACAATTACACAAACAACATTAAGACACAAAACACACATTTACATATTTTAATGCTTGAAGTAAAAGAAAGATTAATATAAATTTGGAAATGATGCCAACTGGCAAGAGAGGGAAAGAGAGAGGCAAGGAGAGAGCGCAGGTGAGCAGAGCACTTAAAATAATGCCAAGAACTTTTGCTCACCCACGCACACACACACACACAAACACATGGAAATGGCGGACCGAAATAACAACATTTTGGTTACAAGGTTACGTATACGTCACGTGTGCTTGTGTGTGTGTTCCAATGGAGACTACAATAGCAATGGCAGAGAGAGAAAAAGAGAGAGAGAGAGGGGCAAAGACGAGGGAGAGGAGAGAGAACAAAGCCAAAGGGAACTCAAGTAAGAGTAAGAGGCGAAATCAAAAGCCGAGAAATGTCCACGTGTGTGGGTGTGTGTATGGGTAGAAGTGTGTTAAGTGCCAAATACATGTAGCAGAGTGTATTTTCTTCTGGCTTTTCAACCATTTTTGGTTGCTATTTTCGTTTGTTGCGTGCCCAGCACAAATCATAAAATTAAAAAACAAACACATCAAATGAGTATTGCAAAATGAAAAGAAAGCTGGGGGAAACAATTTCAACTTTTACGACTCCTCAAGGGGGAAGGAGAGAAAGAGGAAGAGAGAGAGAGAGAGAGAAAGACGATATTGACATGTGAGCACATCACGCAGAACAAACAAAGGGAATGCAAAAACATTAAAGTGGTCCCGGTTTTTCAATGGGGATCCCCCTTCTTCTGCTTCTTGTTCTGGTTCTTCCCTCGCGTTAATCATGACAAATCATCACGTTCACGTTTCGTTTCGTTTGTGCTCGTGTTTTTGTTTTGTGAGCAAGGCCAGACAGAGTCCTTTTCCCCATTGTGTCCTGTCTGCCATCCACTACCCACTTCCCACTAGCCAGCGTCAACCCATTGTCAGTTGCTGTCCCATCTTTTCCTCCACGCACGTGCACGTGCCTGATGGAAATGTATTTCAAGTGACATTTATAAAGTGCATCGCATCCCTATCCCTGCTGTTCGCCTCTCTCTTTTTTTTTTTTTTTAGAATTTCGGTTCGTTGGTAGGCAGGCATTTCTGCTAATGAGCATGGATGCAGAGGGGTTAAGGCTCGAAGGGTGTTAAGGTTATATGCGCCTGTGCTGTCTATGCTTCTTTCTATGTTTCCATGCACTTTTCTGCAAGTTCGCCTCGCCTCGCCTCGCCCTGTTGCCGAATTTCACTAATTACGCAGAAAAGCAGGCAATGCGCTTCGCTTTCCCCTTTTTGCTAAGCCTGGGTGCATTAGTGTGTGCATGTTAGCCCGTTAGTCTGATATGTGCCACTGTATGTGTGAAATTTAATTTGCGACTCGAGGCCACAAAAGGACAGGCTAAACAGAAACACAAGAACTTTAACCAGTTTTGTTTTGTTTGTTTTGCGTGCACAGTTCAGTTGCTACACAGTTGCTGCTCAGAGAAAAAAATGTAACAACACTTGGCTTGTAACCTTTTTTTCAATTAAAGCCATCTCTAGCTTTCTACAAAACAAGGATTAAAAGTTTAGCTATGAAATTTTTTAATTTTATGAAAATAATTAAATGTCCTTATTTTAAAAATTAAAGTACGTAAAAGTTTTTTAAGTGTGATGGAAAATACTCGTAACTTTTAGTGGTATCAACTTTAAGCATCTATAATTTTAAGTACTATTTAAAAAGGAAATTAAGTGATACTTTAACTGATAGTTATAATAACATAATTTTTTTAGTTTTTATGTGAGCTAAAAGCTATAGAAAATCTAGTCCTTTATGGTGTTGTAAATCGTTCGGAATTTGCAATATTTTTTCTCTGTACGCAACTTTTTATAGCCTTTCCCTCTCTCTTGGGTTTTTCCTTGGTTTTCCACCCGCCCATTCTTCATCCTTTATCCCCGCCCCCTTTGGGAGTTGTGAGTTGGGAGTTGCTCATGTTACGCCTTGACAGGACATTTAAATGGCTTTTGGTGTCTGGGTGCCTTGCAGCGGATTGCCTACTGCCTGCTGCCTGCTGCCTACTGCAACGGCCCCATTGATAGCCATCGTTTTGATTTACACTACTTATACCCATTGTGTACTGTGAATAACCACCCCTGCAAATTCCAAGTTGCACCCACAGACATTTCGGTTAGATGCATTTCGTCGGTTTTGTTAGTTTGTTATGCGAGTTGCCTGTTTCGGCTGATTGACTTTTGAATGAAGTTGAAGGTTGTTGAGTGTGCTGATGATGAGTAATGACATTTGGTGACTTGGTGATTCGTTGTTGAGTTCGAGTTTGAGTTCGTGGATATTCAGTTGCCGCAGTTGGTTTGATTGACTGATTGAGTGACTGTTTCCGGTGGGCGGTGGAATTACAATACCTTGTAGTAGACATAGGCATTGTCCATAGGTTTCTGGGTCTCTCTGCTGGGTCTTTAAGAGCTAATGTTGCTGCAATTGCAGTGCTTGCAGTATTGCAGTTCGTTGTACTTGGACTTAGCTGCTATTTATGTAATTTGAGCTGTGCGCAGGTGTCTGCTTCTGTTTCTGTTTCTGTTTTGTGTGTGGGCTGTGTGATTGCAATACAATAATAAAGTGCTTCCTCGTTACTTTTTACTTGGAAAACTTGTATTATCTTGGCGCTGCTTCCTGATTCTTAGCGCTGTCTGCTTAATGCAAATGCGAGTGTGAGTGTAACCTTCTGGCCCACCACACACACTCACACATTCTCACTGGGAGAACGGGAGCACACACACACAGGCACAGACACAGCACACACAGACACAAACAGGACGACGAGCTATAAAAAGAAATTGTTGTTTTTCTCGTTGTCTTTGTTGTTGCTAGTTAATGTTTGCTGCGAAAGATTTCGTTTTTTTTTTTTCGGCTGCTGCGGCTGCTTAAGCAAAATTATTGATTTTATGCTGCTCTGCTTTTCTGCTGCTGCTGCTGCTGATTTTCCTGCTGCTTTTCCTTCAGCTGCTGCTGCCGCTGCTTCTGCTGTTCTGCTGCTAAATGATGAGGATGCAGGAGGACTGAAAAATTGCACTGGCACTCTCGATTTAAGCTATTATTTTCACACAGACACTGACATTTACATTTACAGGTAAAGGCACAATAATGAAATGCTCGACATTCCTCTTTATCTACATCCTTTTGCGGTCAAGGAATGGAATTTTCATTTATATATTTCCTTTTTTTTTTTTTTTTTTTGCAGCACCCGCGTTCGCGCCACGAGTGGGATTTTCTTTCGCGAATCTATACGGATGATATAGGGGTTCGTGTGGGTTTTCTTTTTATCCTGTGGTATCCTAGCACAATCCTAATTCACTTGGCTCTGGCTCGCTGCCCACTACACAATTTTTTTGCCATTTGTGTGCCACACTTTCTTTCTTTTCTGTGCGAATCGCGACGCGCTGCTCGCTTCTGTTCTCTTTTTCTCTTTCGTCCGTGACTCGGCTCGTCGGCTGGAGCGTTGCGTGTACAAATGTTCGCGCCTGCGGAGCTTTTGCGACCACGAGGCCACTCAGCATTACGGCACATCGCTCATCCGCTCCGTGGGCCATTGAGTCAGCTCTCTCGGGAGCTCAGCTTTCACTCGCTTGCTCTTTGGGCTCAATTTGCGGCTCATCTGCTCAGCTGCTCATGCTTTCAATTCTTTGGTTCAATCTTGCAGATTAAGTAAAAGTCCAATTCATTAGATATGGAGTTTAAGTTTCACTCGACTCCGAAATCAAATAGGGCTTTATCCAGTATCAGCTTCTTTTCTGAACTTTTATTTATTATTTATTATTTAATTTAATTTTAGATTCTCTCTAGTTAATTTAATAATCTTTTGGCTCTAAAATATAAGGTTTTATTTAACTACTTTACTAATAATATTTGCTTCCCACTCAATTGTTTTTCGGCACTAAGCCAGGCTCATGGCTCATTGTCTTGGCACTCATTCTCTTGGCTCTCAGTCACTCGGCTTTCGTCCCTATTGAGTGTCATTGCTCGTTTCCGCTCAAAAGTCCAGTCATGTGGTCTGTACCAAAAAAAAAGCTTACAAGTCAGGCGAGAGCTTTTACGTTCAGTTACGCTCAAAAGCTGGCGGCAATATTGATTGCTGCCCAAAAACAAGGGGGAGGGAGAGCGGTAGTAAGCAAACTCGTTTCACAGCTACTCGCTGGCAGCTTAACCCTGCAGTGGCTGCAGATGGCCAAAAGGGCCCTGTTCCTGCCACTGCAACTGATGGGCTGCGCATGACATGGACTGCACTTCTCGAGCAGCTGACTCGCGGGGGGTCCAACCTCCAATCCCCATCTAACCCCTCGGGCCACCGGATTAGCCCCCAACTGGCGAATTCCGGACGAACTGGCCCGCTAAAGTAGGCAACACTTTGCATATTAAGGCAGAATCCATTCAATTATTATGCTAAGTGGGCAGCTCATTAGGCAGTCATTTGTTTTTGGACATATGCCATTTCGAATTGAATTCCAATCGATAAATTGAAGAGAGAATTCCCCCAGGGACTCGCAGCTTTAAATGCATTTGCTTGTATCTCCTTAACTTTCCAGGCTGTGTGTTTTTTTTTAATGCTGGCAAAATGAATTTTGCGGCAGGCCGCGTAATTATTTTATGCCCCCCGCAAAACAAAGGCAGCATAATATATCAAGCGTTGAGCGAGGCCCAGCTCTGAGTTGCCAGTTCCCGAGCCCCATCCTCCATCCTCCGTCTTCCGTGCTCCATGCCCATTATTATTTATGCGTATGCATAGGACACACAGGCAGGGAACCTTACTTTATGTGCGGGGGTGTCGTGTGAGTTTTATTTAGTGACCTGCGAGTGAAATGCCTGCCGTTGTGGTGGCGCAAATTTAATACAGAGCTGGCCAGTATTTTATGGTATTCCAGTCATGAGTTAAGGACCTGTATTTTTAGCTCGCAAATTAACGATAAAGCACAATTTTCCCTGGTTTCCTTTGGGTGATTGCTCTATCCTTCAATTGCAGCCAGATTTATGGTTTTTGAGCTACATTTTTGGGTACAATCAAGCCTTTTATTATTATGTTGTTAGGGGTTTGAAGACTGTTTTTAAGTTACTTGGCTGTTGGAGATGTTTAGGTGATTGTTTGATTTATTACGATCTTGGTATTTAATGTCTAGTCTAGTCCTCTGCTTAAATTTTATATTTCTCAAGAGGTTCTTAATGCAATGAAGTTCTTTGGTTGTCCTTATTCTTTCATATTCTTTCTGAAATTAATTAAGAACCGTGTTCTTAGGGTATGCCCCTAAGTCCGCTCCTGATTCGGCATGTGCCAATCCCCGTAATACATCTAGAGCCCTCTGCTTACCCCTTCACCCCCTTGGTCCCTGGCTTGGCCTGCTAATTAAAATTCAGCCATTGGCAACGTTTTGCATAGTTTCTAATTTGCCCGGGCGTTAGACAGAGAAGGATAGAGAGAGGGGACACAGAGGGAGAGGGACAGAGGGACAGTAGAGGATCCGAGCCAAACAACATGAATATTTGAATATGGATTTGTGTGGTCTGGCATACTGAGCAGCATTCTAAGCTTCGGTCATCGGCGGTCGGGGGTTAAGACGGGTTGGATTGGCCCTAAGAAGGTCTTTAGCTCTGAGTATTTTTTTTTCTTATAGGCTACAAGCCTATTTTTTTGTAGCGAACACACACACTCACCCTGACCCCCTGCTCCTCCTGAGCGTATTTCTTGATTTCACGCTCCAAATCAAGCTGCCTCGTTGTTGTTTCGGTATTTTCATCGTTGTTGGGTTCACCAGAAGTGAGAAGGTTGTTAGATTTGTGTACATATTAGATGCGAGTGTGAAGGTTCAGGGGTTCGAGGGGATGTAAGCCTAAAGTTTGAGCGTCAAGCAGACAAAGTGGCGTCGGTTAAATGGCCATAAGAAGCAGACAATAAAAGCAAAAGAGGACCGAGGACTCTCGTAAAAAGTATATTCCCATATTCCGACAGAGATACATGCGTGTATCCTTACATAAGAGGGCCAGAAATCAGAGCGAGGCAAAAAGCCGATTCAATGCGGCTCAACTTGGGCCAACTGCTAAACAAGATGAATTATTGAAAGTTTTTAGCCCCGAAAAGAGGGCTAAAAAGAACAAGGGGGGCAGCTGCAGTTTGCAATACATGGAATCTGCACCGAAAATAGGAAATGTAAAACGCAGTGACCTCGAAAGAAACTGCGCCAGCCGATTGCTCGCTCTCCGGCCCTGTTAACGCGGCGTATACGCAACAACTTTTAATTGCTCGCCTCACATCGCCCGGCAAAATACAAAATACAAAAAACAAAAAAAAAAAGGAAAACCAAGCGAGGCGAAATTTGTTTTCTTTTGTCTGTGGGCGGGTTTTGGTTTTTTATTTCTTTAGTCGTGCTTTGTGGGCTGATTTTTAATTACTGCTGTCCGGGCCGTGTAACTACTATATGCGGCATTTCCCCGGACCATTTGTTTGCTTTATCAGTGACAAATTAATTTCGAGCCTCGCCAATCGCCGGTCAAGGCAGTTGTTGTTCTCTGTTCTTCCCTTCCCTTCAATTGGTATAATATAATACAGCAAAGACCCCCTGGAAATCATGTACAAAGCCCTACGCAGAAATGAAATGCGATGCGATTCCCGAAAAATGCCAGTGGGCGCAGAGCCAAAAAAAAGGGAGAAAAACCCCATTTGAATACTTATTGTGAGGGAATCCCATTGAATTGCTGGCCCCAAAAGGACGCTGAGCTTATGCAAAATGGTTTTAACGCCACGGGGTCTCAATGCAGTGCACAGATAAAATATGAAATTTTAAATGCAGTCAAGGATACTGGCCATTTGGCCACTCCATGTCTAATGTCTGTCAGTTTTTTTTATTGGCCACTCATTGACATACAAAGCACATGCGAAATATGAATATATCTTTGACTTTTGGCTGGCTTTTGGGTTGTAACTATCTATTTCCGAATTTACACTAAATTATGCATATTTTTGAATTGAAGATTTCATTCTCCTATTTAAGATTCTTCTTATCTGAAAGATTCTTTAAAGAACAATAACGCCTGCAGCCAATCGGATAATAATAATATTTTCCCATTTGTACAGGGTATTCCCATTGGTCTCCTTTTCTCTGCCGAACAAAGCAACGTCTGTTGTCCTTAAATAGATTTTGTTTCTGTATCAAGGTTATTTATGCTGCCCACTGGGAATATGGCCAACTGTCTGATGACCATGCTCTGGAAATGCTTTTTCCTTTTCCTATTTTATATATTTTCTGTGTGCTTGGCTGCCTTTTGTTCTCTGTGTTTGCGCTTAATATTACGCATACGCCATGTGTGGCTGTGTGGGAGTTTTGGCTGGGGGCAAACGTGTAATTAGGGGGGTTTTCAGCAAAGAGTTTGGATCAGTAATAAGCAGTTGGTTGTTCGGCATGTCCTTGGGGAGGTCGGTGGGTAAAAAGTTAAGCTGCAGTTTCTGATGTTGCAGCAACTCCAGACCTATTTCAGATTGATTTCCCAGGGGGAGGCACTACGTCTCCGCCCCCCCGATAAATAATGGAATGCAACAATACAATGAGGGGATACAGAGAGGGGGAAATGCACTTTTCCTGAAGGAAAGCTGAAGGAAAATGCATTACATTTCTTTACAGCTGCATAAGTGGGCCACCGAAGATGCATCCATTGTGGCGCCGAAAAGTGTGCAACAAAATCGAGATTTTATTGGGTGACGAACAATGAAATGACTAAGCTGCTGTCAGAGTGTGCGTGAGTGTGTGAATGTGTGGGTGTGTGTTGTATATGTATATATATGTACATGTGTGGGTAGTGCACTGCACTTAATGTTAATTTGAACGACGTTCATTGATGTTGACTGCCTCCACTGTCCTCATTCTCGTCGGCACAAAGTTGCAAATTAATTAAGCGACAACGGCAAGAAGAACGAAACAGCAAAAATATGCAAAACATGTAGCAAACTGAATGTGTGTCTATGTGGAAAATGAAAAATCAACAGTGGAAACAGTGGGAAACACTGTGTGAAAACACTACGAACAACGGAAGCTTGAACGTTTTCTAGGCTCTACTTTGTTATATTTTATTTTTTGACTAGTTTGCAACATATATAGCGGTATGTATGTATAAGTTGAGTATTTAAGGCTTTTGTCTGCTGTGTGTGTGTGTTTTGTTTTGGGTTAAAATAAAAGTTGTTTAAGTTCTGATGTTGCATCAAATGTTTCAAACTCAAGATGCAGAATAAAGTGTGTGTTTTATCGTGTTCAGAGAGAAGTGTACGAAATCATTCTCTAGAGCATTGTTTGCCGAACGAAAGAAAATTAGATAGATAGATTGACAGAGGTAGACGAGAGAGAGAGAATGGGGGAGAGACCTCGTCCCTTTTCCGATGAAGAGTGGGAAAGGATTCGATTCGGTTCGGTTCCAAAGTAATGGCTCTTACCTGTTTCTGGGCCATGGCCTGCATTTGTTGGAACATCTGGCGCTCCTCCTCTTTGCCTGAAATCAGAGAAATACATTAGTAAGCTGGTCATATTCTCAATCCTTAAGTTCAGAACTCACCCATTCCCTTGGCCTGCAGCATCTCCAGCAGCTTCTTGATGCTCTCATCGCGGGCGATCAGCGTTTGCTTCTGGGTCTCCACCCGGCACTCGAGATCCTTGATCGTCTCGCGCAGGATGCTGATCTCCCGTTGCAGATGGTCGTTCTCCGCGTAGATCGCCTCCATCTGCTGCTGCATCTCCAGATTGGGCTGCCGCATCCGCAGACGCAGCTCCTCCTCCAGCTGGCGCACCAACATTGCTTGTTTCTGTAGGAAATATTATACAAATCATTAATATATTTTATATGAATATTTGGAGCCTAAAAAACTATGTATATAAGGATCAAGCTCTGGCCAAAAAAGGTATTTTATTTTCTCACAGCCACAAAGTAATAGGAGGCTCTGTTTACCCACCTGATTCTCCGTGCTAAGCAGCTTCAACTGATCGTTGATCAGGCTGTACTTGGCGCTCTCCTCCTTGCGCAGCGCTCTCTCCTTTTTGAGCTCCGGCGACCAGAAGGTCTTGATGCTGTGCATCGAGCTGCCCAGCTTCTGGTTGGTGAGCTCCAGCTCCCGCTTGAGGTTGCCCAGCTCCCGCTGCAGGTCGGTGTTCTGGTGCTGCAGGTCGCCCAAATAAGCTCGATCCGAGGTGGGGCCCATGCCCGTGTTATATCCACCCATGGCACTGGGACTCTGACGCGCCGATCTGCCATAGAGCTCGTCCTCTAAGTACAGTCCCCGCTCAAGGGATCTGTCCCTGGAGCGATCTCGAGGCTCCCGAATGGGTATGAACTCGCGATCGTGGGGATCCACGAGTCCACCGCGATCCAGCGATTGATAGCGGGTTCCTAAGGGTTGGAGATTGGGTGAAGGCATTAGTTTATTGCTTATTAACAAAGAATTGTACTGAGGTAAGTTAGATCTAAGATCAGGGTTATATTTTTTGAGGTCAAGTTGATCCTGTCGTGAATTTTGATGCTTAATGTTATTAGTCCCTGAGATGTGGAAGTCATTGAGTGCTTCAAATAGATCAACTTGACCCCTCGTTAATATAACTTATCATTACTTGGATAGTCCATGGCATGGGCCATCGGTGGTCTGCTGGCGCTCCGGCTGCGATGGTGTCCCGCTCCGGCCGGACTTGTTGGCTCATCCATGTCGCGGTAGTATGGACTGCCCATTGCTGAAATTCACACACACACAGAATTCATGAGGATGACCAAATGAGTGGATGACGGAACGGACGGGTGGTTTTTGGTTTCTGGTGGTTTTATCTCTGGTGGTTGTTTCGTGTTTCGTTTCGTTTCGTTTCGGCTCCTCTTCCGGCCACCAGAACAAAATGAACGCAACCAAAAAAAGGTATACAGTGTGTGTGGTTTTTTTTTTATTTTTTTTTTTCTAGAGGTGGCAACTAGTGCAGTGGAGTCTCTGCCTCATTTTCTTCGGTTTTTCTTATTTTTCGGTTTTGGTTTGGTTAGGTTAGGCTAGTGGCAAAGGAACGCAGGTAACTTATAAAAAATGGAAAAGGAAAATAAAGGAAAAGTCAACGAACGAAGGAGGGCTGGGAAAAAGTGTTTGTCGTGTCCTGGCTTTGCTTTCCACCCACTCTGACTACTGGCTACATTGTGTGTTTTGGCCACTGGCTGATGGCTCATATTTCAGCCCACCTTCGCAAGGGCCATAAACCAAGTTTTCCCTGCACGAAATCATTTTGCACGTCGAGAGCACGAAACTAAATTTGCGGTTCTGCCAACAACGTCCTTGTTCGTCAGTCTTCAGTGTTCAACTCATGGCTCATAAATGGTTTATTCAAGCCCCCTGAATGGCGGCCAAATGCTAATTAGCTGGCGTAATCAAGTGCTGACCCCGTTCAAGTGCAAAACAGTTTAGCTAACCATAATTGTAATCCAGTTTGAGGCTTTGATATCACGCGCGGCTCCCGGCGAAGTTGTGATAGTGACAGTGATAGTTTCAAGGTGTTTTTGCAGTGTTCTGTTTTTTATTCCTTCGTGTCAATGGCTCAGCTGTGGGCCATGTCCCAGTCCTGTTTTCCGTTTTCCCGGTTCCGTTCTAATGCAATTTTCCGGCAGCTACAGCTGCAGATCCAATCCCCGCATGGAATTCAATTTGCATGTGTTCGGGTGTTCAAGTGTTCAAGTGGGTTAATTGAAATGAAAATCGGTGGAGATTCGCAGGATGAGTGAAGCGAAACGAAATTACGAAATAAATGAAAATCGAATCAAGTGAAATGAAATGAAATCAAATTTATGTACCATGCGCATGCGTGTGATGTTAGACAGAAATAATAGACTTTAGTTAGAAATTGCATTAGTTGAGTCGACTACAAATAGTACGGAAATGAAAATAGTTAAGTTATATATATAGAAAGAGAGCTAGCGAGCGATACACAATAATCTCAAAACAGAAGCGTTAATTTTGCATAATGAATTTGGCGGTTTCGAAATTTCGGATGACAACTGCTCAGTTAGTAGTTCTATTTAGGATTTAGGGAAAAGCATGGCCAATTGATCGAAATGGGTGTGGAAATCAAAGAAAACTAAGTTGTTCGCAGGGCTCTCGCACAAACAAGATAGAGTCACTGGGTGCAGGACTACGTTTGTGCTCGGATTGCTTGGACTTTTCTGGGGTTTTGAGGAGTCATTCACCTAAAGGACTTCCGCGTGGTGCGCCGTAGTCCCGGGATGGGGATCGATCGACCGTCGGCAATTCCTGGAGACGCCGCACGCGACCCGGACTGCGCACACCAGAGCTAGTTACTGGATTATAATCGTCACGTGACATAATCCGCGGCTCATCCGCGGCATGCAATCACCCAGCCGCTTAAATGCAACGTTGAACTTTGATTATTGGATTTCTCTGGCCTCTCGGTTGATATGCACTCGGTTCGGTTCAGTTTGGTTTTGATTGATTGATTGATCTATTCGCGACTCTATTCTTGTGCGGCATCTGCAAGTGGAGAAAGTGAAAGAAGAGAAGAGAACGAAAAAAACATACACACAAATAGTACAAATGGCACACAATCGAGATAAACAATGTATTACATTACGCATACGCCCCGCTGCACACTGAAAGCCAAGGCCTGCCTTCGCATCCTCTCTCTTCTTAGCATTTAAATTGGCTTTGGCTCTGGCTCAACTTGCATATCCTTAACCTTTTTACCTAAATCTCAGCCAGGAGCTGTCTCATTTCCTTGGCCATAAGCGCATAAACAAATACCATAAACACAGACTCAAAATGGGGAAGGGGGGGAAATACTTCTCACTGAGCATTGCATTATGGCGGCTCTATGCAAATGCGTGTTTTCTATGGCGACGGCAACAAATCGCATGCAAATTGCCACTTGAGCGGCTGCTTCTCGGCTGAAAGGAAGTCTCCCAAGGAGGCTGGGAATAGGAGTTTATGCGGTTCACCTTTCATTGATCTTGGACTGTCAGTTTGTGAGTTTAAAATGTTTTTTTTCTCAGTGGAAGTTTTGAAGCTTTGAAACTTTGATAAAACGTAGTTGAAGACATACTTTTAAATGCTTTAATTTTACTTTTGAGCTCTAAGATGGATTGAAATCTAAAGCAGCCTTTTCTCTTTCATGAGATTCTGTTAAAGTGCACATTATACATTTTTTAATTCTTTGGCTTTTAAGCAAGAAAGCATTTATTTATCTAAGAGCAAAAACTTAAAACAATAATTCTTTTAAGAAACAATACGGACTTCTGTTAAATGTAACATGAAAGAATATGATGGAATTGTTGACGAATTTATGTATTAAATATTTAAAGAGAACAAATCCGGTTTTCCAACCATTCTGAATGTTACAAATTAAGGATTTACTTGAATTAAAATGACTTTTTCTGGGCTGCACGGATTTTTGAGGCTCTAGGGATCCAAAGTACGGCTGTGAATGTCATGAATAGCAAATGGCAATTAAGCCGCCCGCATAAACAATGCGGCATGGCGATAAGTCGCAGTGGAACGGAACGGAACAGGACAGAGCGAGAGCAAGAGCGGCGGTGTTGATGCTTTGTGAATGGGCCGAGACAAGAGTGCGGATATCAACGGCAGTGCAGCAGCTGCAGCGGCTCAAATGAAAGCTAAACGAATCAGCAAGCCGGAAGCCCATTCACACACAGCCTTGCGATGAGGATGGGGAAGTGGAAGTCTGTGCCAGAGAATGGCGACATAAAAAGATGGAAAAGAGGAAGCGCCAGCAGAGCAGATGAGGTCAGGATATGGCGGACAGGCCATAAAATATCAGGCCCAGATTCGATTACATCGAGATGCCATTAGGGAGTCCTGCAGGCTTCTGCACTTTGCACTTTGCTGGGCAAACAGAGAGTGCGATATATATGCACTTTGCGTTGCATACTTAAGGGAGCTGGACCTGGAAATGGAGATGGAGCATGGAGCTGTTGTTGTCCTGGACGATGGCCAGGGGCCATCTTATCAACCCATCTGCCTTCGGGGGGCACCTCCTCCACCCCAAAACAAACATGTTGAATAGCCCCAAAAAACCGAAAAGAGAGATGAGTCCCCGGAGAAAGCCGGAGAAGGAGAGAGAGAACTCACCACACTGCTCACTCTGCGCAAATGCGTACAATCTTTATCTCACTTCCCTTTTTTTTCTTCCGCTTTTCTCTCACAACAATAGCGTCATCGTAAAATATTTTGCCGTATTTTGTTGTTACCACTGCCCCAATCCATAGATTGGCGGCGTTTTCTTCTGCCTTCTCTGGGCCACATGTAAAATAAGGTTAAAATTTGAAATCAATAAAAGTTATTCGACTGATCTAAAATTAGAGCAGGCAACTCAAATAACAACCGAGGCAAATAAATAATAAAGGCAAACACCGCACAGCATTGACACGCAAAGTTTCGGCTGATTGGCGCACCCCCATAAAAAACAAAAACGGAACTGACAAATCATGCGAGCATTCGAATGCGTTGAGCCTGCCCCAAAAGCCCATCCAAATCCACAGATCTAATTATAAGTTTCCAAATTGCTTGCCAATCTCTCTCTCTGGACTGGATGATTGATTGATCGAACACGGGGCGTATGGGTAAAAGAGACACTAAATGTACACGCTAAGCTAAGTTACTCTCGGCTACGTTCTAGGACTCCAACTAAGTCTAGGCAATCAGGGGAAACTTCAGTCGCTAGACTCCGGGACATCGGAGTGGAAAAAAACAGAAATTACAACAGATATACAACGGGGGAAAAGGGAAGGAGCAGGCACAAAAAACAGATTACTCATAACTGATTACGGATAAATTATGGGAGCTCCTGTTACACAAGGCAAACGCACAAATCAGAAATCAATATCGCTTACGGTTCACATCACAAATTGAAGTTCTTGTCTCTTGTTGTGTGTGTGTTTGTGTACAAGTGTGGGTGTCGTTACGTATACGTAATATATGTTGGTTAAATAGCTCACCCGCTTTGCTTAGGCGATGAATTTTGAATGATTTTCGTTAACGAACTGCGGGGCGAATGAAACTGGCTAATCTATCTCCGGCTCCTCTACTGCTCCTCCTCCTGATCCTCCTCCTTGACTTCCGCTTCCGGTTTTACAGAGCCGCAACAATCTGCTGGGCCCGCACACACACTAACGCACACTCGCGCTGCAACTACATGTGTGTGTGGGCGATTTGTTGCTCGTGGTTGTTGTTGCTGCAGTGGTGGTTGTCAGGCGGCTCAATGGGCATTTCCGGTTCCGGTTCTCACGGCTCACGGCTAGCTGCTTGCACTAATTTATAGTAGTTTGATGACACTGGCTTAGTTAGTTAGTTTGTTGACTCGCGTGGCGTGCTAATTGCATTTTGTGTGTGATTTAAACGGGTTTCTGTTTCTGGTTTCTGTTTTTTATGTACATGGCTGTGGGATGTGCAAAGGGACATACATAATTAAACCGCAGCTAAACTAATTAAAGTCCTCATTCAGAGTTTTTTGTGTGTTCTCAAGTGGTTTGGTGGCTTCGTGCCCAACAAGGATATTTTTTACACTCGCTCCCGCTGACACACATTTGGTAAAAAGGCACACACACACACACACACATACAGAGAGATAGGGAGTTGAAGAGTGCTCCGCAAAATGGAGTGAAGAGAGAGGAGAGGAGAGTGCGCTACGCACGAGTTACGCTCACGAACAACGTAAGGTTCGACGTAACGAGCGGGGGGCTTTAGGGTGGCCCAACATAACCACCTTCTCTCCTTCTCCATCTGCCACTCCATTCGCTCGACTCTAGGCTCTGTTATACAGCTTATGGCTCTGCATGTGTGGGAGTACGTGCGAGGGTGTGTGTATCACTCGCATGTAAGCTTATATGTAGGTTGAAGCAATTTATAATAATTTTTCTGTTCTGTTCTGTTCTTTCCCCCCAATCGATAGGCAGCGTTTAGTGGGGCAGCAGATAACTCCTTTTGATTGACAGCCTGTATATATGTGTATTTTATATACACATACATATACATTTGGTATTAGGGGGTACATTTAATGGTTTCTTGGGTTTATCACACGATTTCAGAGCCATAAGCGGCTTCTGGCTTCGCTTTTTTTGCACTTTTTGCAGGAAATCACTTTTCTGTATCCAGGGAGCAGCCTCTAGCGCTATTGCTGCCACTCACGCACACTCACTCACTCACTCGCACGCATACACACACACACACACATTATTTAAGAATTTATGCATTTAATTGAAGCACTTTTCGCCAGTCAATGGAATTTTTTCTCGCGCTGTTTTCTCACTTTTCCTCCGCTGCGAATGCAATTAAGTTGGAATTTTCTTGGCCTTATACATTTCTCAGCCAGATATATGTATACTGTGAGAGTGTGTGTGCGTGTGTGAGTGTGTGAGTGTGTGTGGGCATGCAAGAGTGTGTGTGTGAATATTCCTAACCCAAAAATGTATTGTGCGGCAGCTGAGTTTTTGGCCCGTTTTCGGCAACGCCGTTTTGTCCAACTAACTACCCTCAAAGAACTGAGCGCCGCTCGTGCTTGCTAGTCGCTGATATAGTCTCTGACTCTGCTGGCTAGTGGTGAGTTTTCCTCGTTTTCCACCCACCACCCCCTCTCGTCTAGCTCTAGGAACAGTGAGAGGCAGCGGAAGAGAGCGCACGATTGCAATCAATGAATTCTACTTCTGGCGCTCGCGCAGTCCGCCATTCGAGTGCTGGCATTTCGATTTCAGCCTAATGGATTCCGGAATTCCAATACCAAAATATGGAGCCACCGCATTGCGTTACGCCAGCCGAAACGAGAGTGGGGCTTACGTACTAACGTCCTCCCCTATTTCAAGCTGGCAATGCTGCGCGGGAACTATTTGAACTGCCCCTTGAAGTAGACTACGTTTTCTCTTCTAACTTTTTCTTTTATTTGTTATTTTTTCTATAAACTTTTTTGTCTATTTTTCAGGAAATATTTTGTAGCTTCTTATATTAATGGAAGACGTTATTTTATTAGAAAAACTAACAACTACTAAGTACTTAAGTTAGAAGTCAAAAAAGGGTTAAAAATCCATTTAATAAATCAATAATTGATTAAAAACTTTGAATTAAAGAATTTTGACTCATGAATTTCACAACATTAAACCCTCTTTGTTTTGTGCTGCAATAAAAACTTTGCATACTTTGGATGACCTTTTTATATTTCCACAGAATCTTTTAAATTTGGAATTATTAAAACCCAATCAATAAATAACTTTACAATCTCATTTGTGAATGTTAACTTGTTATATTTTATTCTGGAATGTGTCTGTATGGTGGCGTGTGGTGGTGTTTTGTGGTGTTTGTGAGTGTAATACATTTCTCATAATACTTAATTAACGCATTTCCTATGACATAGCCTTAGCACTAGTCTATTTACAGGTGAACTCCTCGTAGCTCTCGTCGCACTCGTCGCACTTGACCTCGCAGCACCAGCGGAACTGGCAGCGGCACTGCTTGGTCCTTCGTATGTGCTGTGTGTTGTGGCCACGCCCACAGCAAAGGAGATCGCAGCTCTGGGGGCCATGTCCACTCCGCTGGCAGATGCGGCCAGCGGTTCCCTGACTCCCCGTCTGCAAACTCCTCTCGCAGTAGTTGGGCGACGCCTCCAGGTAAATCAGCTCCATGCGCTTCGGCCAATCGAGAACAGGTTTCTGGGCACGAGCGGCGCCGGCATGCTTCTTTCTAAAAAAGAGGGAAGTATATTTAATACATTATATACCTACTTTTATTTATTTATAAGCATATTTAATACTTTTTTAAAATATAAAAATTCTTTTCTCACCTGCTTAATACTAATCTCAGTCCACGTTTGCCTTTGATGGCTTGAACAGTTTTGGCTTTTTGATACTTCAGCATCAGCTTATCGCCGATCAGGCGAAAGGGAGGCAGGCTCTTCCAGCAGGTCTTCATCACGCAGGAGCCACTCACTCCATGGCACTTGCAGTCCGTTCGCAGCATCTTCTTGACCAGCTGAAGGGTTGAAATTCCATAATTTTAAATCGATAAATTAAAGGTTAATCATGCGCACCGTTCTCCCTGCCCGATTGTTGTGCAGATTCATCAGCGTGCGGGCATCCTTCTCTAGCTCGCGGGCATCCATGAATCTGCGCGCATACCGCATCCCGAAATCCACATCCGCTGAGCATCCGCCCCATTTCCAGGGTTCCTCAGAAGCAGCAGTTGTTCCTCCTGCTGCAGCGGGAGTGACTTTGTGCCTCACATCACAGCCACAGGTGGAGATGTTGCCACGGGCACAGGCGGCAGTCACCGCATATGCCGCTCCAGCACTGGCTATCGCATAGGTGTAGGCCGCCTCACGAGAAGCTGGGAATAAATACATATAGATTAATTAAATTATCTAAGATTTTTCTAGAATAGAAATTATATAGAAAACTGAATTACTACAGTCAAATTTCCATAACTTGAAGAGCAGTTGCCACTTAAATCATTTTAAATATGAAGATAAAATTAATATCCATGTATCCAATTAAACGAGTTTAACTTCTAGAGAATTTGAGTTTAAAATTATTAAATAGGCATCGTAAATCACCAATTAAATTTATATACTTTATACTTTATACTGCTTTACTGCTTGGGAGTTTACCTCATTTCTTGATGGGATTGAGGTGCTCAACTAGATGCACCTGGGGATGCACTCACCTGTGGGTATGACATGGGCGAAGACGTTGCGCTGCCACACCTCGGAGCAGTTCCATCGGTGGCCCCGGAACTGGTGCTGGCACTCCTGGGCGCCCAGCTGGTGACCCTCTCCCAGGGCAATCAAAGCGTCGGGCATCTCGCGGCACATGTGCCGCTGGCCTTGGGTCAGGCCCGGAATATGGCCGCAGAGCATGGCGGATGTAAAGCTGGACACTAATCTGACAAGAAGGCAAACAAACAAACAGAACCATAAACAACACCCTGTAGAGCCACAATAAGCAAATACATAAATAAATAACAAACAAATGCCGATCGATCGATCGATGGAGCGATGGAGCGATGTTGATCGCTGGATTCGATTGGCAATGGCTGAGAAGTCTGAAAAGTCGTGCACAGCAAACGCCGCCGGCTCTTTTTTGGACTGGCTGAATGCATTTCCATTGGAGGCTTCGGTTTCAGCCGTGAGCTCCGAGCTCCAAGCCGCCAGCCTCAGCTCCAGATCTCTCAGCCAATCGAAGACAAAAGTATCGAGTCGAGTCTGGGCAAGATTAATGCATTGCAGTTGTCAACCGCACAGGGACAAAATTTATATAATTTTTATTAATAACCCAGCCATGTAGGGTTTTCATATGAAATTAGGTGGATTTTAGAAATGTTTTCAAACATGACCATTTAATAATTCTGATCCTAAACATACTGAAACATATTGTGTGAAATTAGCTGCATGTAAATAAATATTTTTAAAGATAATCTGAGTATGTCTGCTTTTTTTGTTCCTATTTAAAAACACTTAAACTTCCATGTGTTTATATTTCTAATATTTACAAGGTGTTTGCAATTATGAAAATACGATAAGCATGTATAATCGATTTTGTTTGAAATTTTAATCTAGCTTTTCTAAGAAAGTTTTATTTACTTAACAAAGTTGTATGTGCAAGTAAGTAACCTTAAAAATGATGTGGGATTTTTTCCCAGTGTACCTGTGGCAGGTGGCTGTGGGCTTGGGCGTTGTACTGTCAGTTTTAGTCAAATCCCAGCCGCCAGCTGTATTATTAGCCATAATTGCTCGGAGATGCAGATGTAGTGGATATGGAGATGGAGAAGCTTGGAGAAGCAATCCGTCGTGACTTCGTGGAGTGTCTAATCAAGTCGCGTTTAGCTCACTTGAGTTGTCTGGTTAAATGGCCAAATTAATGCTAACAGTCAAAAATGGCAAATGGGATTAATGAGTTTTGACAATGAGTTGCAAATTGCCAATTTTGCTCTCTCTCTCCACCTCTCTCTTTCTATCTAACGATGCCTCCCACTTGCCACCCACTGCTGAGACGTGTCGGCTGTCTAACCTGTCGACTTGCAACTGCCAAACCAATCAGCATCAAACAGCTGCGCTTTTGCCAATAATCATGCCATCGATCGATCGACAGACTGCTCGCCTTTTGTCCAAAGACCAGGCCAAAGTTTTCCAAAAGGAAAAGCCAAAGAAACACATCCCGGGGCCAAACAACTGCTGCACCGCACGGGTGGGCAACTCCAAAATTAAACTCCAAACTCCAAATGCAACGAAAACTCCAATAGCCAGCCACATGGTTACACAGGGGAAAAATATAATTGATTTATAATTGAAAATCATACAAGTTAGACCTGATAAGACTTATTTCCAAAGATCATAAGGTGTGTTAGGCAAAACAAACCGTTTAAGCCAACTTTAGATATTTCTATTATTTCTAATATTTAGAAGTCATAACCCTATAACCTCTTATGATTTTATAGAAAACTCTTGATTTTTTGTATGTTTTTGATACAATCACAAGTGGTTCGTTTTATGAGAGTGAATACTACGTAATCAATATACTAATTCCCCAAAAACATTATTATTTTTTTATGTGTGCACAAATGTAAATGGCTTTCGCTGACTGTGCCTGCCACTCGACTGTCTCCAACTCCAAGTTAAGCTCCAGAGGCTCTTAGGATCCACTCTTAAACGCAGCAATTAAATCAATTTACAGAAATTACACATTTTACCAACCGCAGAGGAGCACGAATACGAATACGAAGACATGAGCTTCAACTCAAACTGAAACCCTCGGCAAAACGTCGATTTCTGATTGCTGATATGCGATCGCTTTCGATGTTGCTGGCTTGTTGAACACGCTGTTAACATGGCTCAAACTTGAACGTTGTCGGAACGATCGACGGCGAAATTGGTGGTAAAACTAATAATTAGGGCCGCTTAACAGGCCCAAAAGGAAGGGACCGCAAACCTTCAACTCTGTCGATGGAGTTGGCCCGAAATACGCGTTCGATTGGATTCGATCGATCTGTCAGCGCATCCGCTTAACAATCAGTCATCCAATCAGTCAGTCAGTCAGTCAGTCAGTCATTCAGTCATTCAGTCAGTCAACAGCTTTTACGTGCGTTCGAGCAGCGTGACCGTCAAGCCCCCCTCATCTCCATAAATATTGTATACTACTCCATACTCCATAGAGTATATACTCCATACTCCGAAACCCAGTTAACCCAGCAATCAAGGCGGCCATCTCATCTCCAGCTCCTCGCAACCCTTTTGTTTTTAGCTGCTTTATTTAATTTGTCGCTTGGAACGCCCGTCTGCTGTGTGCCTCTGCCTGTTGCATGTCAACTCAACGCCGACAATTTCATCATCATCATCGCCATTACCAGAACAGATTTCAGTTCCAGACCCATGCACACAGAAAAAATCATTTGATTTGGTCATAATTTAGGAATGTTTTCTAAACAAAATATTTTGAAGCTGTCATAATGCATTATTAGTACTGAATGTTATTGTGCGGATAATCTGTAGGTGGTAGCTAACCACTGGAGATTCAAAAACAATAGGTCAGAGGTATAACAATTTTTGTAATATTTTCTGATTCTAAAATATTATTTTTTTATCGTCTAATATTCGCTAGGAAAAATGGGTCAATCGAATTTAATAGAGTTGAAAGGATGTGACACCCAATTATTACTAAACATTCTCTTTTAAGCATTGTTAAAAATATGGTAAATCTATAAGGAGTTTTTTTTTTAGAATTTTTCTCTCTGTAGACCCATTCCCAATCCACTCCACGATCTTAAGGCTCTTAAGCAGTAGTAGTCCGAGTCACGTGTGCTTGATTTGCGCTTTGTTTTGAGTCCCCCTTTCTTTTTCGTAGTCCTTTGACTGCTTTACTTTTTGTATTTATCTCCTGTTCTATATCGGGGTTCTGCTCGCTTCGTGACCCTTTATAATACATATATGTACATGTATTTGCTGCGTGAGAGCAAGGACCTGTCATGAACTTGATACCACTTCCGCCTCCACTTTGCCACCATCCATTGCCAACTTAAAATAGAGCTGGCAATTTACAAAATGCCAAACTAGTTCCATTGACAGTCTTATGGCTTCTGCTGTCCGACAAATTGGTGATTCCTCAGGCACTAATTTGCACAAAGATATTTGCCACGGCAACGTGGACTCATTAAAAATGGATTAAGCCGGGTGCATAATTCAACGGAAGGCAGCTGGACTGGACCACTGGCCACTTATGGCCACGAGCAGCATAAATACATAACTCGAAGCCAATAACAAGCCCCGAACCAGCAGAAAAAGCCACGACTTAATGCGCACTTTGGGGCCTCATAAAAATATGACTTTAATATTTTCACGCGCAGGCGTAGCAGCTTCAGTGGACCAACTCCACGATCCACAAATGTGTACATATATATTCCAGAGTCTAGGGCCCTGTCATAATTGTGCGAATCTAGTCGGCCAAATAGTTTCGACCCACCGCTGCGCAGGCGGTTTGTTGTTTGGGTTTTCTTACTCCTCGGTCTTTAGACTCCACTCTCTGACCAGTAGCGCCTCCAATAGCAGGCAGATATATATGGCCGGCGCTCCGTCTGGTAATTACATGCCTTGCTGACATGTTCATGGACCCTTCTCCACCTCCTCCTTGTTCGCCTCCTTTTATTTCCAAGCGCCAATTGGAGGCGGAAGCAACAAAGGCGCTTTAATCCGGCCAAAACAATGCGTTCGGGTCGGGTGCAGGGGAATGTCCATGGGTTTGGGTTCCTGGGTTTTCGGGGCATTTGAAAGTTTTGTTTGTGCGCTGATAAAACTCTGGTCTCCAGCTGCATGTAAAGTGGGCGGGGCTGGGAGGGAGTGGCTATTGGAGGGAGGAACAGGGGTAACAGAGAGGGGTAACAAACCGAAAACCCATAAAGGCTGTTCAACATGCCATCAATAAAACACAAATATTCCAAAGGGGGCCACAAGCAAGGGAGGTGCACAAGAAGAAGGAGGAGAAGGAGCAGTGGAGCGGAGCTGCTGACCATGGTCATGGCCAAGAAAAATGTCGCTGCCACGCTCAGAAATACAGACAAACGGCCAGCAACAATTGCTGGCCATCCTGGCCACAAAAACGACGACGTAATTGACCAGAGAAAGACATATGTACGAGCACCGGGAGAAATGTGTAGGGATTCAACAGGTTGTGGCAAGGTTAAGTTACTTTGTTGGTTACCGCCTTCTTAGTTGGGTTCTTAAGGTTTTAGATTGTGGAAATGGTTATCTACTTGCTCACTTCTATTAATCAAAATGTAATTTAAAATTTCTAAAATATATAAAAGTTCATATTGCATTCTGAATGTTTGACTCATTTTGAATGAAAATATTTGGCAAATATTTACAGGCAACTGATGTGAACTAAAGTAGAGTGAGCCTAGGGAAACCTTGGTATTTACTTTATATGCACAGAAAAAATTTTCATGGGTTGAATCAACCAACTTTTACAGTAAATTTACGGTAAAATTATGGTACGTGTAATTTGTTGTTGCATTTTTAACTGTATTGACGGTCAATATTACCAAAAATTTGAAACTTTTACGTAAAATCGCCTGCGTGAATTTTGTTGTTGTTTCGATTACTGTATTGACGGTAACTTAACCAAAAATGTTGTAATTCTAACGTGAACATTTTTGTATGTATTTTTACTGTAGTGATGGTAAAGTCACTGTAGACACAGTTACAGTTTCCCCACTCTTGTGAATTTATAATTCCCAACTGGTTCTAGCTAGTCACGAACCAAGACCCAGAGGCCGGTCACTTAAAAGGGAAGACTTCTATAGTCAGTCTTCACATACTTTCACACTAGCTGAAAACTACTGTAAAAATGTTCATTTTTACAATTTTTTGGTCATCAAACTACTATGCGTGGTAACATCACCTCAAAAGTAGTATTTTTACAGTAACAGTTAAGTTACTGTGACGGAGAGGTAACCTTACAATTTTTCTGGTACGAATATACCTTACTGTAACTATTGGTAAGAAGTTGGTATTTTTAACCATTTTTGTTGGTTGAGGCAATTGAACTGTGGATTTTTGGTTGAATTTACTGTAGATTTGTAATCTTTACGTAGTGTTTTACGTAAAATTTACTGTTGCTGACAGTCAGTTACAGTAAATTCAACCCACAATTGTCGGTTGAGGCTTTTTAACTGTAGAATTGGTTGAATTTACCCATAGAATTTTTTCTGTGTGCCTTTGTTAAACAACAATCTCTCTCTTTTGTTGATTTAGCACTCTTTCGCTCAGTGTACGCATGCCGTGTCCATGTAACAGGTAAAAGCCAAAACGGATCGTTCGTCATGGACAATTGGCAGAGACCAAGTGGTCGAATGGCCACTCAGGCAGTTAGCCAGTTAAGTTGGCCATCCCAATCCCATACCATCCCATCCCATCACGCCCTGGCAAACAGATCAGCGCAGATAGTTTTGTTTGTGCTTTGAGGTTTTGCAGTCGATCACTCATCCATAGCATATCCACAGAAAAATGGTAAGGCAACAATGCACCAGACCAGCAGAGGAGATTCCTCGACCACCGCACCGACGGCTCCCGCACAGAGTTTTTTTTTCTTTTATTTTTATATACGAGTAGTAAGTATTGCAGGTTGGCCTGGGAAACGTGGAAACCTGGAAACTTGGCAACTGGCAACAGGCAAGAGTTTATGCCATTTTGGGCTTGTAAATGCAGCCACAGAGTGATCTTGATCGCAATTTGAGCGTTTGTCTGCACGTCCATGCGTTCCAATTGTCCATGTACAAGAGAACGAGTACGAGTACGAGATGTATCTGGAGGATGCAGCTGGTTTCCTGCTTTAAAATTGCAGTAACCTCAATTACACGAGCCAAGCATTTCTGGGTTAAGACCCTTTTTTTTCGGTTGAGAGAAGAGCAGCGAAGCTCTGCCCACAAGACCAGCCCACTGACACAAGAAGAGGACTGGAGATAGGAGAGGTGCACTAAAACACCGCGTATCTTTGAGATACACTCAACTTATTGCAACTGCAACTGCATCAAGGCAATTAGATAGCAATGGAACACACACACACAAGCACAGAGACGAGGCTACGCTGATGAGTTTATGGCAAAAATTGATTTCCAGTTGTCGTTTGCCCCGCCCCGTTGCCCCAATCCGATTTTATTTTGTAGTTTTTTCTGTTTTTTTTAGCGGTTTTAGCTGTGCTCCTCGCTCCGTATAAAAATGGCCACGATGAGAGACTGCTGTCTTTCTGTCAGTTTTGTGATTTACTTGCTGCCTGCCATTTAATTGCCAATTTTAATGAGATTTTTTCCAGCCAACAGAGCCGCCTGGTAACCCCCTGGTAACTTTCAGTTACATCCAAATCCAACTCCAACTCCGTAGAACGAGGCGTTCACTGTTTGTTTGGGCGTTTCCGATAAGGATTTTACATACATCGCGCTGTGGCTCCGCAGATAAAATTAGCGATCGTGTCCAGCGATGTTCGCGATATGGGTAACGAAAGAGTTGTCAACTCGTGCAGATCTGTCAGCGATAAAAGGAAAACCGAACCCAACCCAACGTCCCCAGGGGCTACATGTAGTAACAGCCGTTAGTTCAGCCGTTAAAGTTAATGGGCATATACCGCTTATGGGGCTACTATACCTTATTTCCATAATCCAGAGTATGTAGATTAAGAGCTTGTTATGTATTTTCCACATGACGATGCAAATCCGAGGCACACAACACAATTACGAGCCCAGCAGCTGCCACTATCATCATATTCTATTCGCACTAAAAGTCTCAATACTTTCGCTGAGCTTTGCAGTCTCCGATTTCCACAATTCCGAAAGGGCTTTTTTTTATTTATTTTTTTGTATTTTTAGCCATAAACCGCCGACATAGGAGAACCGAACGACCGAACGATCTTCTATTGGAAGTAAACCAACGCCTCTGTTTCTGTTTTGTTATTAATGAACCGAAAACGCAGACGGCAGCACTCAATACTCAGCAGTCGATACTCTGCCAAAATGACCAAAACCGACGGCGAAATCCAATATATAAAATACACGCGAGGTTTTGTCCATTTGTTCGTATGCTAATTAACACCTTCCTCTGCTCCAGCCAGCGGCGTTTCAATTAAGTCATCGCGAGATCGGATCACCAAAAAGACTTTTCGAGAGGAGATAAAAAGAAACGCGTGCGTTTCATTCATGCAAATCTCCGACTTGGCCCGGCCATAACTCAGACCCGAAACAGCCATTGGCACCATCATCCATCAGTGTGGAGCATCGTCAGCAGGTGGGAGGGGCTTAATGTCCGAATGTCCAAATGTCCGGCGGTCTACACGATTTTTTAATTTATGATAAAGCGCCTCCGACTGTCACAACGGAATTGCGGCAATAACCATAAACGGCTCAGCAGGTGAAAATCACCAAAAAAGAAAAGCAAAAGAAGTGCCGACTGCCGGGTTGAGATGAAGATCCCTCCCCGAGATCTGGGAATCTTGGGATCGTGCAACGCTTAGACGTCCCGTGTGCGGAGATTAACATAAATGCAGCTCATTAGTGACGCAATTAAAGAGCCGAGCCGCCAGGAATCCCGAGATAACTCGATCGCCGCGTGAATGAAGTATGTATATAGCGTTAGATATAGCCCGACCGACGAGCGCGAGTGTCGTTTAAGAACTGAACTGAGCGGTCTCCTAAAAAACTATCCACTATTCACATTGGAGTTACGTAGCGAACATGTTGCAGTTCGAAGGGGTTTATACTAACTGGTGCTGAAAGGTAATCAGAAATATTTTATGGGGGGAGGGTAACAAAACGTGTTGAATCTGACAGGTCCTAAACTTTAATAGATGATAATATAAAGGTAACATAAAAACAACAGAATTAATTGCACTTCTCTGGCGATAACTTAAATTTATTTCCACAACTAGACAAGTCAAAAAGACTTGCAAATGACAACAATCTTAATGTGTCATTCTAATAATACAATACTATATAAATTTTAGTAAATATCTTAACACATAAAATTACTTTTGCTCAAGCTACAGTGGTGGAAAAAATAATAGAAACAAGATTCTCCTCTGCACATTTAACCCGACTGCTAAGTATGTACAATAGCAAACGGCTTGAAACCAAAAGTACATACATAACTGATAACAGGACTTTATTCTGCTTTCCTTTTAAGTCTTTTTAGCCTTCATTTGTGGCGGAAATTCGTAATTAGGTGAAGAACCTCATTTTTTAGCTGGAAAAAAATAGAAACGCGACCTAATTGCGCCGAAATTTTGGCTAAGTCTCGTTTTTTTTTTAAATAAAGGTATAATTCAGTTAGTTTAATGTTAGTTTGTCATAAAACTAAACATTTCGTCAAAATTCAGGAACAAAATCGACTTTTATATCAAAAATGGGTCGCGGAGTACATTACACTGCTGTAAAAGGAGATATTATAAAAAAATTTAAGAACGAGGGGCAAACATTGAGGAAAATTTATCAGACAATGCAGTGCTCACTAAAAAAAGTGTTTTTGGCCTTTCTTTTCACCGAAAGAAAGGAGAACTGCGGTAGAAAGCGAGCCACAACTACATGGTTTGATGACATATTGACTCGTACATCAAAACAAAATGTATTCCTTTCATCGGAGGAGCTCAAAAAGGCCTTGCTGGCATCAGTTACGAGTGGGGCACTATTAGAAACAGGCTGATTGAAAAGGATTTGAAGGCACATTCACCTAGAAAAGTACCATACTTTGAGCAACCAAAATATTCAAAAAGGCGCTCTTTTGCTTATCGTCAAAAGGACCTCCAAAATTGGAAAATGTCCTCTGGTCTGATGAAACTAAAATGAATATGTTTGGATCTGATGGTAGAGCATATGTAAGGCGCCCAAAAAATACAGCTCTCAATCAAAATCATACAATAAATCCGATTAATCATGGTGGAGGAAATATCATGCTATGGGGATGCTTCTCCTCCTCTGGATTTGGTCCGATATTCCGTTTTAAGGACAAAATTTGTGATTTACAATACCTTGATATACTCAAGAATGTTATGCTGCCATATGCCGAAGAAGAAATGCCGTTAAAGTGGGAGTTTAAGCAGGAAAACGACCCCAAACACTCGTCCACACTAGTCAAAAAATGGTTCCAGGACACACAAATAAATGTTGTAGAGTGGCCACCGCAATCACCGGACTTGAACCCGATTGAGCATTTGTGGGGAGTACTAAAAAAAAGAATTGGAGGCTTTAAGCCCAAAAACAAGGAAGAATTGTGGCAGAAAGTGCAATCCGAATGGTATGCCATTAATCCCTTGATTTGCGCCAATCTAGTGAATTCTATGCACCGTCGGTGCATTGCAGTTATAAAATCTAAGGGCTGTACCACTAAATATTAATTAAAACCATGTTTCCACTAAAAATTTGAGAAAATACCTATGATTTATGAATTTATCCATTTTGTTTCTATTATTTTTCCAAGGAGAGTAAATTGAATTATTTTTTTTTGTCCTTAGCCAGTTTGAAAAAATTTGTTGTTTATTTTTTAATACGTACTATAATATATGTTAACAAAAAATAATTTAAAAAATATATGTTACGGTTCTTGAGAAAAAAAAGAAAAAAACCGACGCAAAAATCTTGTTTCTATTATTTTTTCCACCACTGTATTTGCATTTCCTATTTCTATCTCTATAAAAACTTATAAATTACTGTACGCTAATTACTGAGTTCATTTTAAGTTGACTAGGTAAGTTCTGTTGTTTAAGTTGTTTTTTATGCAAGTTTAAAGTGAGAGTTGCGTTAATAATGAATTTAATATGGAGTGCAAGGTCAGCTAATAAAAACTTTTAAGTCATAAAAAAATAAATACGTTTTACATAAAATCCAACTAAAATTCTAGTGGTTCTTTTATTTACTATTAATTTAAATGTATTCATACTCTTAATAAAATTACTATTCTGTGGATTATTATGATTACTCCTTTATTGCGAAAAAAAGTTTGTTTATTATTTATGTTTTAAAAAGCAAGGGAACGTTTTAAGCCAACATGTTACCTTTATTTATATTTAAATGTTTTTCACTTACCTTTAAAAAATAAGTTCAAATAGATAGAGAATACGATAAATTGAGATTTAAACAGAAATTCTTCCCCGAATGAGTTGAGTTCAAACAGGACAATCGAACTGCAACCCAAGTTGCGACTTGAGTATGAGCCTGACTTGGTTCGCATTGAACATGTTTGCCAAGCATGTTGCAGAGCCCTGATGTTCGATGAAGCTGGGATGCAACAGGCCTGTTCGAAAAGATTCGCCACCAAAATGATGGCCAATAAGCGATCCTGCACGTGACTCGGGCTCCTCTGGCTGAATGATAATGACGGAGACCTCAATTTGATGGTCGGGCCTTTTTTGGGGGAGCAACTTTCATCGGCAATCAAATCAATTATGTGGGTAAAAGTCGTGTTTCCCTGGCTGAGAATGTTTAAAGTGCCTAAACAGGGGGAAACCGATCGAATCTTCATGGTCCATGGATGCTTTTGGTGATTTGTCAGCGTGTCGAACAAAACACAAATCATGTTCATCAAAGTGTGGCTACAAATGTGCTTTTTGTGGCTTTTTTTTTGTGGCAAATTTATAACTTGTTGTGTTGGCTGCAGTTTGCAGTTTTACAAATTGTTTTCCAACATTTGTTCAAAGTGATTTATTGTCGGTTATTTACAGTCCGCCTCTTGACCAGTTGGGAAAATTGTTCATTATTTGCGATACTCGAAGAGTAAGCAAATACTGTAAACGATCAAATGTCTGTCTGTCCGTCTGTCCGTCCGTCCGTCCGTCCGTACAAACGTCGAGATCTCGGGAACTATAAGAGCTAGAACCACCAAATTTTGGGCACAGACTTCTAGAAACAAAGCGCAGATCAAGTTTGTTTCAAAACTTGACCACGCCCCTTTTACCGCCCACAAACCGCGAAAATCTGTGGCGCCCTCATTTTTTATGCAATCGTTACGGTTTAAAAAGAAATATAATGATATGTGCACTGTCTTACTACACTCCGAACCATTTTGTGCTCTAATAAATAATAAAGAAGTTATAGAACATTTTGCTATGCCTTATACATATGTAGTTAATGTAGCCCCATAGGTGGCGACTCTATCGTTTTTTTTTTCGTTTTGTTTTTTAGCCCCATAGGTGGCGACTCTATCGTTTTTTTTTCGTTTTGTTTTTTTAAAAAGGGAAAATGAGTATCGCAAATCTTATAGTCGGGAACCCCGACTATAGCGTTCTTTCTTGTTTTTTATTTTCCACGCGCCTCTCGGCTTCTTCAATGCCATTTTAGCATACGGTAGTCGAGGAGGAGGAGTGGAAGCCAGCATCTAATGCATTTCTCGGATACGTGTGTCGTCTTAATTGATATGTCATTTATGCTAATTCCTGCGCAGACACCAGACACCCAGACACAACAGGAATTCGCTATCTGGACGGGGCTACAAGATGTGTTTAGTGCAGTTGGAGTAACATTCGATGGCAGCCTATTAAATGCAATTAAGTTAATTTAAACAGTTTGGTGAAAAGCGCTGACAGCTAACAATAAACAGGTGCCCGAACAATTGAACATCCATTGTTGTTTACTTGGTTTTAGTCAGTTTGGACTGAGTCACTTGGATGATGCGCTGTTAGTCCCAATAATGGTTGACGTCAATTATCGGTAAGTACTCTGAGGTAAATACCCGTACTTCAGTTTCAATCCGAGAGCCTGACCCAGATTGGAGACACAGTCTCTGGCTCAAGTACCTACAACATACATAGTTTATTGTGTGCCAAGACTTTTAAATTCCGGATAATTGTTTTATGGCCCCTGCGAAGTCTCTTTATGGCAGCCAATCGATTGCTGATTAGCTGCAGCAACATTGTAGTCCCACTCTCGAGGATTGTGGGTGTCTCTGCGGGAGGGGAATCTATAATCAGGCATTGTTATAATACCACCACTCGAGATCCTAAAAAAACTGAGGACTTCAAATAATTTATTTTTATTTTAAAAGACTGTTATTGCTATTTTAAGATCACAGCTCTAAGTGGAAAATCAAGTTTTTTGTTCAAGTCTTTTGTTTTCTTTTTTTTAATACACATTTTGACAATTAAATGAAACGAAATTAGAACTTAAAAAGTCTTTTATTTTCCTTATTTTTAATTGATGTAATGATTGAAACATAACACATTTTAGTAGACCAACCCAATTACTTGCTGTAAAATGATAACCTAAAAAAGCCATTCTAATTTTTATTGGCTACCTTTGCCCTTTGAATGAGTTGAAGCCGGCTTACGCCACTCCAGTGGCAGCAGCGTCACTCAATGACCATAAAATAATGTATAAAACACACAAAAACAAAGGCGCTGCCATGAAACAATCGAGAATGGCCCGAAAATTCCAACTAAACAACAACTTTACCAAAAACCAAAAACCGAATACCGAAATACAATAAAAACCGAAGAGAGAGAGGAGAATTGCTTTCGGTTGGTTTATTGTTGTGGCTGGAAAAAGCGCTAACTGAGGGGCAACGCTTGGTTTCACATTTCAGCTTCCGCTGACAGACCGAATGTCAAGCAGCTAAAAACCAAACAACCAAACAACCAGACAGCCAGTGAAGCGATCAGGCCCGAGGAGCGAGAAAATCGCATTCGGAAAATTATATTTTTTTGGACTAAACTGCGATTGCCCATAAACAAGTGTAAATTGAGCTGGAAAAGCGGAAAGGCAACGCATCCGATTTCAGGCAAGAGCAAAAGGTCGGGAGCAGGGCGATTTATTAACGAGACACTGCGAACGCCTTGGCATTTTGCATTGTGCTCGTAATTACGAAACAACGCAGTTGGGAGATACAGATGTATCTACGGCCCATTAGCTCATCTCATCCCATCCCCACCCCCGCGGCGCAGCAAGTGTTAATTGAGCTGAACCAGGAGGAAAGGAAAAACCCGGGGAAAAAGGAAACGCTTGCTGACCCAAGCAGCTGGAGGTTTCGGTTTTTCCCTACCTGAAGATACGTTTTTTTACAAGCCGATAGGGTTAGCGCTAAGGACAATTCATTGATAATGACCGGCGCCAGTTGGCTGGCGGCTCACTTAGACAAATTGATTACTAATTGGTTTGGCAGGGCGGCAGGTCGGCAAGAAGAGAGGTCAAAGATAACACAAGGCCCAGTTAAAGTGTTGAATTAAACTTTATTGGATGTAATTACAATTTTACAGAAACTGGAAAGTCGTTTTACAATATATATATATAACTCTATGTTTGGTTTGTGGGTGTCTGTGTCTGTACATATATAATACGTTGATTTGTTAAACATTCTTTAGTTTGCGGATATATGTGTATAGTTCATGCTAAGTAGTATATTTTTTAAAAAGATTACACTCTAGGTATATTTCGCTTAAAAGTTTAGTTAACAGTTTCTTATCCATCTATATTTAGCTGGTCTACTAAGCTGAAAGTCGGAAACAAACAGTTTGGATTCCTTGGGACAAAGTTGGATGGTTAGTTATTTGAAGTTGAAGAAGAATGCTTGCTTCGTACATGCGCCGCACTTTAGAAGTTCTATTAGGACGAAGATAGGTGTAAATTATCTAACAGATATGTGAGTACCAAATATCCAATTGCATTAGCTATAATAGAGTTGCTTTTCGTATTGTATAGTTTCGTTAGATATCAACAATTTTGGTGTTGCTTTAGATTTAGTTCAGTTGAAGTGGAAAAAAAAAGGTTCAAACCAAACTAGGCCGGGGAAAATGCCCTACGATCTGCTACACCGCCACTTCGATATAGATACATAGTCTGTAATAGGTATTTATAATTGTTTGTTAGATTTAAGTTTAGTTTTAGTGCCAATTGGCTTAAGGTACTTAAGTTTTCTCTGCCTTTTGGCCTCCCTCTATTTAAATATCTAAAAGACTTCCTTCCCTTTCTTCTAATAAAACACACTCAGGTTGCTACTTTGAGGTTTATAAATTGTGTGTGTGTGTGTTTTGTGAGCCAGAGCGTGTCTTTATGTAGTTTGTGTAGTATGTGCAAATATTGCAATTAATTGGATTTAGTATTCAGCTGGTACATGTCTAACAACCTGCCTAAACAGTTAACAAAATTGATTGCAATTCTTAAGTCAGTTGAGTAGTGAAATCGTATTTAGTCTTCATTTCGAATCAGTTGATCAGATTTATACATAGTTAAGTTAGAGCAAAATGCAATCAAAGTTTCGTAGAGTAATAATAGTGCGAATTAAGTATAATAGTTCGTAGTTAAATAGTTAACAATGTGATAGATCCTAAATCTCACCCACCCTCAACACTTGCGATCCAGGTTGTGACAAACATACAGCACATCTCGCACTTGAAGTTGCTTTATTTTGCACTTGGGTTTTTGTGAGTTCGGTTTTTTTTATGTTTTTTTGGGCCTGCTGGAGGTAAGTGCCTCTTTTCCTATGTGCTGGACATAGTTTTCGAGCTAGTGTATGTACATTTATCGTCCAACTGCCGGCTGTGTTTAATAACTTGAACTTGAACGATTCCTTAAAAATTGTTTCATTGCGTCATCGTATCAGTATCGGCTCTTTTTTTATATTATATATATTGTATATTTGTAAGTATATATGTTCTTGTTGGTATGTTATGAAAGCTAACAATGTGGACGGACAAAAATAATTTACAAAAATTCATTTATTGTTACATTTAGTTTAAAAACTTTTCTCTCTTGCATGTTTATGTTTTTTGGCTGTGTCTTTAAGCAGTTAAGATTGCGAAGCAGCAGCAGAAAGTCGAAAATTCCAGATCTCGCGATCCTCCATCGGGTTTCTAGCTGACCGCCTTCAGCTTTGCTATACATCATCCATCGAGATGAGCAGGGCTTCTTTTGATTTCTTCTATCATTAGCTAGGCTTATTCTAGGTAGTCAGATAAGTTAAGACTTAGTACACATTAATCGTAAGTACTTGCGTATTAGAAATTAAAATAGGGTTTGCTTTCTCTGAAACATGATAGATTGGCAGCTGCTGCGCACGCCACACGAATCTGATTTTAGAAATCAACAACAACTTTTTTGACTTTAAGTGAAGTCTTATGCTTAGACCTAAGGAGCAGTTAGCAACTAGTTAGGATCGAGGATTAATGCTTTGGGTTTTTTTTTGTATTTTGCTTTAGAGACAAGCTTAGTCGCATCGCAGAGCTTGGTAGTACATTAAAATAGACTAGAATTTAGTTAGTTAGGCAATATCTATATACAAATGTAACTATATAAAGGAGGCATACACATGCGTAATATTGGTTTAAATTGTATGTATATAATATGTATATATTGCAGGCTACGATTTTCACTACAATTGGAGTTAAAAAGTTTTTCAAAGGCTTCAGTAATAAGTTCTTTCGAGTTGACAAATGGAAAAATTGTGTTCTCATCTTCTCCCTGGAGTCCGATCTTCGGTTAAGATTAGGTGTAATTAATACCTTAAAAGACCACTAACCTAAGCTACGTTCACTTCGAAAACAATGTGTGTTTCTATCCATAGTTTCTTAAAATTCGTTAGGCAAATGAATCAAAGTGCAGGTAGTTGCTACTAGTTCAGAGTGTTTTTGTCTGTGTTAGAGAGAGTTTGAAACAAAGTTCCACTACAGAGGTGCTTGGGATTGTTTTCCTAATCGGAACAAATACGAAAGTAGAAAGTTTCACTCGGTTGTTAAAGCTATTCATAAATTCTTATGGAACAGTGCAGCTTGTTCCTATGTTAAAAGTTCACTCAGTTGACCCATACTGATTGGATTGTATTTGGTGTAGATTGTTGTTGTTGTTGTTCGCATTGGTGGTGCCACTGCTCGGCGCAGAAATGCTGTTAAAAGAAGTCATTTATTAGTTTCGATGTCTGAGGAAACCAAAAATGAGTGGGCTTACTTATTTTCGTGGCACACCAACATTTCCTGCTGCCCTTGAAACTGCAAGTTTTGAAGGTATTCCGCCCTGCGTTGGTGCACAAGCTTCTCTTTTTCGGCTCGTTCTTTCTGTAGTCTGTTTAGTGATAAAAACATTTGCATTAGTAAAAGGTAAGGGCAAAAGAACGCATTAAAAATCATCAAAATTATTCAGAGCTAACAAAACCAAACCAAAACTATTAACACAGTCTTACCAAAGTCGTCAAATGGCCATCCCAAATGCTTGCGTGCAATTACATTACCCATGAGTTAGCTTAGTGTTCAATTTACCCTAATTAGTCGGATCAATTAGTGGTACTTACTTGATGCGTGATTGTCTCATAAACTGTTGGATTTTCCTGGCAGCTTGGTTTTGGGTGGACTGCGAGTAGGTTCGCCTAGGAAATTAATTAAGGGTTAGTAATTAAATGTTCGTATAAGTGAAACCTTTCTGACTTACTTCAAGGGACCCGAGGGACTGGTTTCCTTGGGCGTACTGGGCTGGGAGCCCATCTCGTGCAGCTGCTGCTGATCCTGCTTGTAGTGATCGTAGAAACTGGACAGGCACTGCGAGTTGCTGCTCACACTGCCGTGATCACTGCCGCTGCCCAAACCCAATCCGCTCTTCTTGAAGCGCTTGTTCCGTCGATAGGAGCGATAGCCGTGCTGGATTACTAAAGCAGCGTTTGTCATCTGCCTGTAGTAGGCATACTGCTTGTACCGCCTGTAATAATTCTGGATCACAGTGGCGGCGCTCCGTTCCTTGTTCTGCTCCTCCATCTTCTGGCGACCCTTGTACGAGCGATAGGCCTTCTGAATGCACTTGGCCGCCTCGTACAGCTCTCGCTGCTCCGTATCAGTTAGAGTTAGCTTGGAGAAGTCCGCCTCAAACGGGTACTGCGAAATGCTGGAGGCGTGCAGAAACTCCGTCAGTTGTTTAGTAGACGGCGGAGGACTGGGTGAGCTGACAGAGGGATCTGTTCCCAGTATGGAGTAGCTGGCAGGTGACTGCAGCGGTCCCGAACTGGCTGGACTCAAACTGGAGCAGGGTGTGCTGACATCATGGTAGCGATAGCTATGGTCATGAAAGTCGAAGCTAAAGTCGCTGTCGAAATGCGTATTGGGCAGCGAATCGAGGAGGGGATCCATGAAGCTGTCCGTCAGCGCCGAAGATTCCGAAGTGAGTGGTTCTGTCAACGGGCTGCCCAGTACCATCATTTCGTCAGCTTCATTCTGTGATAATAGCAAGTATAACAAGAGTATTTTATACATTAGCTAAGAGCTCACCTTAATCCTCTCTGGCATGGCTGCGATTATGTGTTCAGCTAATGTCAGCACTTTGGCGTCCGAATCCCCTGAAAATATGCCAAACAGTTTACAAAAATGGTTCTCAGCATGAATATTTATACAAATACATGGCAAACGAGTCTACATAATTGAGTTTGGACACTTTCATGTACAGATTTACAGCTTCACTTTAAGTTCAATTATTTACAAGATCTAATTGAGCTTAAATTGACAAAATGACTCTCCAAATTGATCACGATAAACACAGTCGTTGGACACTGCTTATTATTATTTGTATTATACACCGACAAGCATTGATTTTGTGTTTAGAGTGTTTAGCTAGCTATTTATATACACCTCGATTTATATTTACAACGATCAATTCGTGGTTATTATGCGGCGAGTGTTTGTTAGTTTAAAATTAGTAATCGGTTAAATGTAGACATCGATAAAAGCGCACATTTAGGGCCAGGAGGCCAGCCCTTGGATGTGTGCAAACAACCAGCAACCAGTATTAATATTAACGAACATTTACATTGATTAAACGAGCTCCCCCATACACATGAGTACATATAACAACAAACAGCAATAGCAACAACAACATCAACAACATCGATAGCCATTAGCCCATTATCCCACATGGTTAGTATGTTTTTAGCTACAGTACAGATTACGGGTGAGGTTGCGGGTTGACAGATTGAGAGTGGATTGAGAGTGGAGCACAGGGTGTGTATCCATCATCTGCCATCACATCACTGACCTACAACGGCATCGGGCAGCAAATCATTGCCAATGGTCACGTCGGTCGCGCTCGTCGAGTTGTCGTCGCAATCGATGTCTTTGTCGTGCACGGGACTCGATTCGCCCGTGGACACCTCGCCTATTTTGAATTCACCGAGAAAATTTGAGCATTTGGTTGATTCCATCAAGTCTATAACTAAAGAGAAGGGTTCATGCTGAAACTGATCCCCAGACTTACACAGGGCAAAGTCCATTTTACGCAGCGGCGACAGCAGGCAGTTGGTTCCGGTTATAGAGTCCAGCGGGGAATCTACGCCCAGGGCATAATTGTCGTGGCTGTCAAAGTTGCTGGAAAAAATAAGAAACAAGATAGTTTATGTCTAAGAGGATTATTTTGTGTGTGTTTACCCATGCAGCCTGGCCAGCGGTTTGCCTGATTTGCTGCGTATGTCCATATTGATGCCACTGTCGATGGAGGAGCGCTTGGAGTAACGGCTGCTGTTGTTTGGTGGACTTTGATTGCTGTGACGTAACATGAGAATTCTTTAAAATTAACTTCCTTTCCAATATACAAAATTTTAGCATCGGTCATACCTATGCACAGCAACAGGTCTCAGGAAAACCCCATCATGCTTCCGCTGGAGTTCCAAATCAAAGCTGCTGAAGCTCTGGTGCTGTTCCTCCGTCTCCGTTTCCACACCCATGTTCATGGAGAGATTGGCCAAACCACCTCGCAACTGTGGCTTACGGCAACGCTCTTTTTCCAGCCGATACATCTGGGTTAACAGATGCTTGTGACCGCGCATGCTGGCCAAATCCAGAGGGGTCTGTTGCGCTTGAGTCTTGATCTTCAGTGCGTTGTGGTTCCACTTGTAGAGCAGCAGCGAGCACTCCACATGGCCACGCACACAGGCCCAGGCGAGCGGCGTAAAGCCATAAACATCCTGACTGAGGGCATCCAGTTCCGTTTCGAGTATGATATGTGGATTCTCCGATCGCCAGTTGAGCATGGCACCCACCAACTTAGCGTAGCCCAAGGCGGCCGCCAAATGCAGCAGGGTCATGCCACGCAGTCCCACAGTCCAGGAGGCAGCTGTGCTGGGCATGCTCCAGGCGTGCTTGATCAACCTGTGGCAATAGGCCACCAGCTTCTCCTCAAAGTTGGGTTCCAGATAGAGAGATGTGTGGTCGGTCTAGAAAAAAAACACATTTAAGTAATATTCAATATGAACTCTTAGTATAAATTCAATACGCACCGTTAGCTCCTGCTCAGTCTTCACCTGCAGCTTTTCATCGATGGTGGAGAGGCGATTGAGCAGCGTGAACTTGTACAGGCAATCGTTGGAGCTGCTGGCATCGAAGGGAGCATCGGCCAGCAGGGACAGCTTGTACTCGAACATTACCGAGTTGGAGACGAGGAAACCGCCGCAAGCCACTTGCAAAGTGACGAAACCCGCCTCATGCGCTGGACAATAGCAGCGGAGCACTCCCTCCTGCACCAGTTGCGTGGGCATGGGCTGAGCATCGAATAGCACCGTGTAGGCACCACCATTGGTGCTCGTCCAGGGTCCAGCCACTAGGACCTTGACGCCTCCCTCCGTGTAAGACCACTCTGGACTAAAGTCGCATATATTCAGCACCTTGCGGGGCTGAGGGGCTGCTGCTGGAGTTGCTTCTCCCAAGTAGGAGCCCTGCTCCAAAGCGGTATTGTTCAAAGCCTGCTTGTCATCAAGATCCAGTTCGGGAAACTCCACGAGCATGTCGAAGGCGTCCAGATTGGCAAACACATCGTCCGTTTCATCCTCCTCAACCTCCGTTTCAGCTTCAGGTTTCTTCTCCGCCTCTGGTTGATTGTTCTTGGACTTGTTGCTGCCAGTTGCTATCGTTGTGGTAGATGCTGTCGCTGATGTTGCCGCATTGTAGGGCATATTGGCAATCAAAGTGCGCTCAATATCCTCGTGGGACAGATCCAAGGTCTCGTTGAAGAAGCTAAGAGTCTCCACCTGAGGCTCCTCCTCGCTGCTGCTGCTGTTGGTGCTGCTGTTGCTGCTGTTGTTCTGATTGTTACCGCCAAAGCTGCTGCTTTCGTCGCTGGCGCTAATTTGGCTGCTGTTATCACTGGAAGCACTGAATGTGGCACAACCATTTTGGATCAGGGGCGGAGCCTGCTGCTGCTGCGTCTGACTCCTGTTGTTGAGGGCTTCTGTGGCCTGATTGTTGACGTTGCTGTTGCTGTGAATGTTGCTGCTGCTACTGCCCATACTCTGCTGCCGAATAAGTTTGAATTTAATCAACATAAATACAATGATTGCAGGCGATTCTGCGGTTTCTACTCACCTCAGAGAGCGCATTGGCGCTCATTAAATTATCACAAGTTGCTGCCGTCGCCGTCGTTGTAATTTGTTGCTGCTGATTGCCATCGATAATCGATTGTAAGGAACTCGAAGTGGACGAGGTGCCCGATGTGGTGGGTGTGGATATGGATGTGCAGGAGGATGTGGAAGCGGAAGACGTTGCAGCTGTGGGCAGCTGCTGACTACGATGCTCGGGTGACATGCACATGGCTTCAACAGGGGGCTGGACCAGTTGGGGTTGCACTTGCGACAGGGGCGGGGGCTGACCACTGCTTGGGGTTGCTGGTGTCTGTTGCAATTTATAATAATGTTGCTGCTGCTGCTGCTGCTGGCTGCTATTACTGTTGCTGGAAGCATTGAGTTGCTGCTGCTGATTGTACATGAAGTTATTGTTGCCGGGGTCGTTATTATTTACGACATTTAATTCGTTGTTTGTTTGAGCTGCTAATTGCTTGCTGGCATTGCTGCTGCTGCCGTTGTTGGTGTTGCTGCTGCTACTGCTGCTGGAGTTTGTGATTTTGTTTGCGGTCATGTGGTTTTGGTTTTCAATAAGTTCGGTGTCCATAACATTTGAGGCGACTGCTGATGCTGCTGCTGCTGCTGCTACTGCTGCTGTCGCCGCAGGATCTCTGGCTGTGGCTGTGATCGTTGTATTGGCTATTTGCAGCCTATGCTGCTGATTGAGATGCACCGAATTCTGGCTTTGACTGGCAACAAATCGCTGCAGGCTCAAGTGCTGCTGCTGTTGCTGGTGGTATTGCTGCTGCTTGGTGTTGCTGTTGGTGTTGCTGCTGTTGTCTGCTGCTGTTGCATCACCAGATTGCTTCTTGCGGCCAGCATTTGACTGGCTCCTCGATACTGCTGCTGGTAACCTCCTTCACCATGTCCCGCCTGCTGCTGCTGCTGTTGTTGCTGTTGCTGCTGCGGCGGAATGATCTGGAACTTGATGGCCGACTCCTGCGGCAATTGTTGCGTGACATTGTGGAACTGCCCGTGATTGTCCAGGTGCTGCCGCGGTCTTTCAGCCCACCGGGAGTAGAGCTTGCTGGCCACCACTACATTTGGAGTGTTGCAGTTGAAGGTCTCACCAAGTCGCTTCTCCTGCACCGAGGACTTTAGCATAGCCCCTGTTCTCCGCATCACGGGATGCGTGCAGGTCTTCCCATCCGCACATCCTCCATCTCCGCAGCCACAGTCCAGCTGCTTGACCAAAGCAGCCTGACGGGACAATCTCTGCTTCTCCATCAGCTGGCAAACAATGGACTCCACCGTCTCCGCCGTCTAAGCCAGAACAATCAAGATCTTAAGCTGTTTGGCTCAAGTTTAAATCAACTGTTTACTTACCGATATTTCTATGTCGTTGCCAGAGTCAGAATCATCATCTGAATTAACTGTGGATACTGAAGAACATAAAAAAACATAGTAATAAATATATGTATGTTGTCAAAACAGAAGATGGGAATTAAATAAAAATATATACTTCAAAACTTACGCATGGGCTTAAGCTGACTGACCAGCTCCTCCTTGGTCCACTCCTTCTTGTCGCCCCAAAGTGTGATGCTGGGCGCAATCACGGCCATTTTATTATCATCCGGATACGGGACATTCAGGTAGTGCACCAAAACAATGTCCGGATTCTATTTGCAGGCGAGGAATGGCCGCCCAGGATTAGAGGACATAAAAGGGCGGAAAGATTACCAACTTACCTGCAACAGCCAGTAACATCTGCGATGAAATGTGGGCAATATGGCCGAGTGTACATAACAACCATAGATGCACTGTGGAGGAGAGGGGCACAAATCGAAGGAAATTCAATTTATCAAAGCGGCAGGCAACACAAACAAGAGCATAAAATAGGGCTAAGACTTGGGGCATCCACCGCACGCAGCTCCCCCCCGCGGAGAGCAAATCCATTTAATTGGAAAACATAAAAACGAAGAGCAAGTGGAGTCCAAATTAAATTACCAACCGCCCACGCTAGGGGGCGCCACTTGGTCGTGGTAAGTGCCAAGAAATCAGAACTCAAACTCTCAGTCAACGAATCGAAACGGAAGGGCTGAGGAAAAGGGTTTTCCTGACTTATAAAACATTTCGTTGCGCATTTTTCTTCCACTTTTTTCCATCATAGTTTTTTTTTCTGAGACTTCTGAGACCCGCTGATAAATTTGTTGGCTCTCGTTGGCCGCGATATGCCGCTGACTTCGCCTTGGCATTTCCTTTGTGCTCTGTACTATCTGCCTCGTTTGGGCCCAGTTATCATGTAAGAAGACGGCACCCCGCCAGCACTGCCAACTGCATAAATCTCCGTCGGCCACGTTCACTTGCGAATGTATTAAAATAAAAATTAAAATAAAACAAACGGCAAAGGAACTGGGAACAAAAAATTGGCGTGAAATTGCCAAATGTTTTTATGTTTCTGTAATGGCTTTGGTTTGGGGGATATTCCCCATATTCCAGCAGACAGACAGACATTATAAATAAGCTTAACCCTTGGCAAGGCTTATTTCATTAGCAGGGAACGGAGTCCTTAAGCAAACACTTGAAGGAACAAGGGAGGACACCGTGAGTTTCTGTCTACTTCCGCCGGGAAATCATAACTCACCCAAAAGAACCCCATACGGTCAAGAGCGACAAACAACAAAGCACAGGGAACCCCAAGGAAGTCCGAGGAATTGAAGACATTTTTTTACAGGCCTTTGACAAATGATGCCAATGGCTTGAAAACGATTCCGGCTAATTGCCTTATTGTGCAGCCAGAAGTGGTTGTTGAATGGATAAAAAAAAGGACTTTGACTCACCTCAGTGCCTTGTACTTTAAGTTTCATGTGATCCTCGCGCGTTGTCTTGCCATCCTTGCGTTTCTTCCAGCAGTAGCCATCGCGTCGGTAGCGGACCTTCTTCCTTGAGTACAGCAACAGCGATCCGCTCTTGGGTCTAGAAATCAATAATGAATTATTTCAGGAGTTATGTCATGTTGTAAACAACTTTTTGTTATAAAATGGTTAGAACCCAAGGTTTCATGATCACAGCTCATCAAATTCATAATCGAATAATAAGAAAACTTTAAAAGAAAAATCAGTCAATAACAAAAATGATAAGTATTATAAAAACCATTTATTAATTTTGTATATTTGTTTAATTTTATTTTTAATTAGTATAAAAGCATTATTATTTTAACTTTTATTTAAAGATATCTGCTTAGTTTCTGTGACTCACCTGGTTCGAACCTCCTTGGACTGCCACTCGCCATGTTTGTCAAAGCTGATAAGAATCGCAGCGATTTCCTGGAAATAATAAACACAACCTATATATTTGCATATCAAATACCATCTTAGTGAAAATATTTGTAGATAGCAGGAGCGGCCTTCACAGCGGCCTTATCATCGCTGCGACACTGGAAAAGTTATTTCCCAACCTCCATTAATTCACTGGGTACCCCTGGCTCACCCGCTAACTTGGCTAACTGACCTTAACTAACGTGCTAACAATTTCCGGACTTAATGGGCAAACTGCTCCGCTGCCCAGTCACGGAACTCGCGGCATTTCCTCCAAGAGCTGGAGAGGAGGAGGGATTTCTGCGCCATAAAACAAAGGAAAACATTTTAGAAATTTCATTTGACCGCAAAGCGGACACTGCCACCGAAAAGAGTTCAGGGGGGACCGTGTGTTAACCACAATTTACAGGTGTCGCCGGCAGTTGACACTTAACCAGGTTGAGAGGGACCCAAAGCCAAAAGCCAGCAGAGACGCATCCCGAGTGCAATTTGTGTGCATATTTGAAATGCCCTGGAGCCACCAAGGATATATTAGAGCTTATAAAACGGATCCAAAGATTTAGACAGTCAGAAGCCATTCGAATGCAAATCACACAACAGTCAGCGAAAGTTCACAGGGAATTCCCGCTTTGCTTTCTTTTTGGCCATTTTAGACATTTCATTGCATGTTTTGCCGATAAAGTTATCAATTTGTTTGCTTCCTTGACGTTGCATGAATAATGCAAAGTGGCCATCCATCCGCTCCAGCATCCTCAGCTGTGCAGCCCAAGCCAAACATCTTCCATACATGTGAGTCTCAGTTTGGAGCAGATATCGCAGCATTTGCGAGTGTCATAAAAATTGTATATCGGGAATAAAGGAGGGAGGATGTGAGCAAATCACAGGCGCGTGTTTGTCAAGTGGCAAACGTTTGCATTTTGCCCAAAATTGCCCCTGACTTCGTGGCTGCTTTTGGCTGCTTGGCTGCTGAAGAGCATATGGAAAGATAGAAAGATAGATATATAGATGGATGGCTGTTGCTTATTTATGCATGGCCCTGGCGACCTACTCCAAACTCCTTCCCTTTTCCTTCTTTATGATGAATTCCGGGCACATACTCAGTCTTGGAAAGGCGGAGCATTAAGAATTTATGCCCACCTCAGCGTATTCCCGCTCTTTTTTGGCCATGGGCGTGGCCAAAGTCAAATGTTGTTTCAACACTTTCACCCATTCGATGAACAAACGATGCATCAATCATATAGGAAGTCCATTTAAATTTAAATAAGGGGTAATTTAAATAGTAGAAGGTATAGATAAGTAATATCACTAACCAAGTAAAAAATCCTAAAGATCTTATTTCAATTTCAACCCATTTCAAGTTCTTAGAACAACCAGCAGGAACTAATTTAAAGCAAGCCACTTAATCATTTGCAGTCATGTGGTCCTCTTGGTGACCAACGCAGAAGGGCCGGCACGGGTCACCCAGAAAACGAATGGGGCGCAAAAAAATAAACATAAAATTGCGACTCATTATCAATTTAACTTTTTGATTTTAAAGCTGCGCCTTTTTGTGACCACACAGAAAAACACACACACTGTGTGTTGCTATTATTTTGCAGTTGCTTTATGAGCAGGGTCGAGTGCTCTGCCCTCCGGCTGCTACTGCTTAAATGCCAAATTAAAACCATGTGGTTAAAGCGACAGTCCCTGGTTTTTTGGGTGGGGTGGGGTCATCCTGCCACTTTCCACTCTCCACTTTACATTCCCAATGCCCCAACTGCCCCGTTTTCCCTGTAAGCAGACTAAAATAAGCGTGCGTAATTTTATTTATGCCCCGTACACGGCTACATTTTGTAATTTTTGCATGCTGATGCAGAGGGAGAGAGGTCCTGTGGTCCTGTAGGTAGTTCACTTCACGAGTGCTGCTGCTGGAGTTGACCGTGTCCCGAGTTCTTTGCTTTTCGGTTGGAAAACTTTATTTTAATCAACTAGGAGATGCTCTTACGGTGAGCAAGAGTTTTATAAATAAATTACTGGAAGGTGAAATTGTGTTATTGCTGGTGTGCGACATAAATATCTGGAGATTTCAGATTTGTAAAGCTTTAAAATTAGCTGGAACACCACTCTTTTTAAACCTCTTCCCAAAGCTAAACACTATTTTCTTTACCTAAATCTAATTATATATTATATTTAAGCAAAGCTTGTGCAATTACTAACTTTTTAACCTTTGTACTATTTTAGTTTTCGCTGTTTTTCTTTTAATTTAGTCAAAACTTTGTCGCGAGATTGTGTAAAGAGCCGCTTACCGTAAAGCCCCACACTACCCATACCACCCAAAATCCCCAGCAGCTTGAACTTTACAACTGTCCAAATGAATATTTGCGGTTGCGCTTAATTCACAAGTAAAACAACAAGCCAAGCTCATTGCAAAGAATATTTGGTCTTTTTATTTTTTCCCATTTGCCGCGAGCGAAAACTTTTATTGCAAACCAAACTGAATCCCCGGAAAAAAAAGGGAAAAACAAGGGAAGCGAACTTTTCGACGACGCGTGGTCAGGTTTTTAAAAGCGGTTCCCCAAACACAGATCGTAGAGTTTTAGTTTTACTGGTGTTTGCATTATAGTTTGTGGCGCAATAAAAACGTCGCGGGTCCTTTTCTAATAGACTAACCGCCATCTCATTAATCTGCATATAGAAACTCACAAGTGTGTGGCGGGTTCTCAAGGAAACGAGGAGACAGGGGCCGTCGTCGAAGGCTGTCAAAGTGTCCTGGGCCAGGACTGGCAGGCTCATCCGCCTGTCAACTGTCCAAGGACCCAGAGCCCGAGTGCCGCCCCACTGAAGTCGACGACTTCCTTTTGGCTTTCGACAATTTTATGTGCAATCAAATGCAAATAGAAACACAAACAGAAACACAAACAGTCGCTGCAAATACAAACCAACTTAGAACTAAAACTGACCTCATTTGTATTCCAACGATGACGCTGTGATGGAAAACTGTCGGCTCTTGGCAGGCTCTCCAAATTGTCGGGCAGCTTGATGGGTTCGCCATCTGTAAAACAGCACAGAAAAAATGGATGTAGTAGAGTGCACCGAAAGCGCAAGTCGGACACCGACTTTTATAAATCAATTTTGCATATCTCTCGCAGTTTTCAGCCCACTCTTGAGTCTGAAACCCTTTCTCCTTCCCACTTTCCACTTTTCACTCTCCACCTGACACCCAACAGGTGCAACTGTCGGACTTTCATAAATGCGACAAAAATGTAAATCAGTTTAGAGCGATGATTTATAGTTGGATAGTCCACAAAAAAGAGTCCACAAAAAGGGGAATCCTATAATGTCAACATTAATAAACGAGTTTTGCATTTTACCATTTATCAAATCGCAAGATTTCAACATTAGCTTGGCAGAATGCGTGGCAAACTTTTCGGTTTTGAGTCATTGAATAATTACCCACACTTAATGGAGCTTGCAACGTAAATCGAACCAACTTTCGGTTTATTAAAACGCCACGCAACTCGCAACTCGAGGGTAAATAAACTTTGCGGCCAAACTGTAATTTAGCAAAAATGTGTAATAAAAGCGGACACATCTACGCGACATCCCATCGCAATCCCAATCCCCTCCTGCCCACCCAACTCCTCGTATATCAAAGAGCCAATAGGTTGCACTCGAAGAGCCATAAAAAGTATTTGTACACAATTTATATAAAGTGCTCGGAGCGGAGCGCCTTCGCTGCCAGTAAAGGCCGCGTAACCGAAATGTGTTGCCAAATTGCAAATGCCAGACGTTGGGTGACAGGGGGGAGTGGGTTTTTATTCAGGGGGGTGGGAGGTACAGGGGGTGCAACCCCAACACAGACAGTGCGTGACCCCTCACAGAGGTGAGCACACACACGACCAGGGTTGAGTCAGTGATTTTATGATCATAACTCAATAAGTCAAGTCAATAGATATAAGTTATTCTGAAACAGTTTCTTATGATTGTCTGTCTTTCTTTAAAAATATATTTATACCTCAATATTTCTATTAAACTGAATTTAGTCTTATGATTCTGGGGTTACCAGTAAACATTAACTGATGATATAAAGAGGCTCTTGCCTATAAAAATGTTAAAACTCCAGCCAGCTCTTTGAAAAATGTTCTCATTATTATTTATTAAGATTATTATTATCAAATATTAAAAGTTGCGAACGAAAAAATAAGTTATTAAATCATTTTTTTAATCAGCAAGCACACTTTGGTGATGGAAAGTGGATCTAGCCTTAAATTCGCGTTAGTTTTTTTATATAAAATATAATTTAGCATGAATATTCAGTTTAAAAAATGTTTGTAAGCCAAGCAAATATTTAAAACTATAAAACAAATAAAAATCCTCCGAAATCACGCACGCATCCCTGGCGAAACAAGGATTTTCAGGGCCCTCTCGTCACACTTTAGTCCCAATGATGACGTTGATGTAGTTACTTTTTCAGGGCGTTGTTGTAGTGGCAGTTGAAGTTGTTTATGCGATTTTTATATGGCTCACGTTTTGGCAGAGGACACACTCTCGAAAGTCGAAAAGTCGAAGGGCAAGGGGGTGAATTGGCGACAAATTGTTTGCTTTGATCGAACTCTCCAGTTTTATGGCCAAACTAATTTGTCATCGTTGCCTTGAGCTCAACTCGGGGCATTCCATTGAAAAATGTTCGAGCGATAATTGTCAAAAATGTCGAAACAATCACAGCACCTTGCCCCCCTTTTTTCCAGATTTCCAGACAGCCTTTGCACCTATTTATAATGCAGTTGCTGCCATTGTTGTCAAAAGTTAAAGGGAGAGGAGAATGGGGGGAATGAGAAGGAATAACTCTGTTTGATTAATACAAATAAAAAGTTTTTTTAACTGCTCTTTGCATATTTCATGGCGAAGAGCTTCAAAAACTGACGTTGCCCGCCATCATAATAGACTTGCAAAAAGGGGAGGATAAAAAAGAAGGCCCAGCAGCCAAAAAAGAAGGTAAACCGCAGGTGAGAGATGAAGAGACCTCGGTCCCATGTCGCCAATGTCGATGGCAACGTCAACGTGGCAGAAGTTTTGCCCCTTTTCTCTTATTTTTCGGTGGTTTTTTGAGGTAAAAAACTTTAACAGGGGGCCACAGGTACAGGTAACCCCCTCATAATTTTATCCACCGCTTAATTGTGACAAATGCGCTTTGGTACACAAGATTTTCTCGTAATGTGCTGAGGAATTTAAGCAGCGACTCTGGGGAGGATGGAGGATAACCTCGGACATGTCCCACCGAAATGACACGGCAAATAGCACAAAAGAGTTGATATAAATAATAAATTTTCGTTTTATGAACCTGTCCTGAGTCCTGAGTGGACTGAGTGAATCGCGAGAGCTGCCAATTTGTGCTGCCTGTGTGCCGTGCCTGCCAAATTGTGGCTAATAAATATCTCACCGAAAAAATGCCAACATGGGCGGGCAGTTGCAGTTCGGTATGGGTCCTAGTTCTATAAAACATACAAAAGAAAAATTGTTTTGCACTTTCGTGGAAAGTCAGCGAGTGTGAAATTACTTTTGTTCGGTCGCACACTCTTGCCACAATTAAAAGCCATTAAAGTGTCTCGAAAATAGCTACAAAACAACTGCGAATGCGAAATAGAACCCATAGAAGAGGCCTCTGCTACGCAATTCTTTATCGCCAAAGAAACGGGGAAATAAATATCGCCACAGAGGGATTGAGAAGATAACGCATGATGACGTCTCCGCGGAGAAAAGGCTGGCGAAAACAAAGACCAATAATAAATAGAGACAGCCGAAGGGAGGAGTGTGTGTGGAAAAGAAGGCCAGAACAGACGTCATGGTTAAAACAAACAGCCAAAAGCATGAGGCAAAGTAAAAGTTTCTCAAGATAATAAACACAAATATTTGTTTATGTGAAAACTAGGCAAGGGTGCGGCTATCAAAAGGCGTAACAAAGTAGCGTAATCCGGAATGGTCAACAAAGCACTGAATATTACTTATAATAAAGATAGCTTACTTGTTCTTTTGGCTTGACTTCTCGTAGAGAAGAACACAGAATTACTTTACACAAATTCATAGTTTAGAGTGCACCAGAACTTGACTTCAAAGTTATGATAACTTAGACAGACCCCCCAAAACTCTTTCAAAGCTCCACATAAATGACAGATGTGCGGATGATTTATAACGTAAGCAAACTCAAAACAAACACACACTGCCTCCACACGTTGCGGTTGATAAAAATCACATTTTGGCCAAGTCACTCGTTTTGGCCACTTCCCTTAGACTTTCTGCATTTTCCCTGGCTTTTGGTGGCATTACAAGGAAACATTTCTCATCCAGTTTTGCATATTTTGCCTTGGCAAGCGGCAAGAACAGCAATTAAAAGACACATAACAGCAAATATGCATGTCAGACGCGACGGGGCCAAACAATAATTAGCCCAAAAGCAGCAGCAAAATGCAATTTCACCTCAAATGAGGAATACTTATTTGCAAAAGCCATAGGAAACCGGCAGAAGCAGAAAACACAAACAGCGATTAACATAAAAATGCAACAAATGGGGGCCAAAGGGGGAGGTCTGAAAGTCATAAAAGTCCTATTAATGAATGAAATCTAAACAGAAATTTCGAAATACAAAGCCAAAGCCAAGCAAAACTTTGCAAAAATGTTATAAATTATTTACAAGTTATGGCTGGGTCAGGAGGGGTTCTTACAGGGCCGAGGAGAAGCGGTGGAGTTTAGCTCACATTGTCATCGTCTTTTGTGTCTACGGGCAATGCAATTACGTGCGGATTTCATTACGTTTCGTTTGCTGGTTTTTCCTGAGGATTTAGTGCTCTTTGTATGGATATTATACGATTTTTAGAGGCTTAGGACATTGGGAGATATTTTTATTATTATATATACATTTTTCACTTGAAAATTTCGTTTTTTTTAAATAAATAAATATTAAAAAACAATCCAAGACCATTTAAAGTTGTATAATTCAAAGAGAACTTATCACTTCGTATTTACCCCTTTTCTTGAGCCCGTTTGTTGCTTTTAAGAGGTGGTTTATCCCGTTCCCTACAAAACCTCCTTGTCATAAACCGCGAAAAGAATGAATTTAATGCACTTTGGATATGGTAAACTAAAGGTTGCCTCCCTTATGTGTTGGATTTGCTGGCAGGAGGGCAAAAAAAATAAAGGGAGACACTCAGTTAAGCTGCCTGCAAATTATATTAATACTGGGGCTCTTCATATCATATATTTTTTTCCGGATTCACTCCACTTTTTTCGACATGCAACGTTTGTGTAAGTTTTCCTCCTTTTCGGTTTGTTCTCTCTCGGTTGAGTATATTAAAAATACTTTTTTCTATATAAAAGCAGGAGGAGAGAGAGGTAACCGAAAGCTGTAATTTATTTTAATGCCGGGTATTTATCATGATACACATACGTTTCTCAGGCCACAAAAAAAATGTTATTTCTATGTGGATATTTTCGGTAGGTATTTTGTTTTTCCATAAATTGTAAATTAAACATTTAAAGTGCCATGAAATTGGCACTGGACTATCTGGACTGTCCCTAAAAACACATGGCCTCCGGCAATGCCGGGCAATGGTTCATTAAAAATACATAAAATCGGAACACTGTCCACATTCCCCACTGCCAGATTAGCTGAAAACTAATATTTATCTAACAAAATTAATATGGTTTGTAAGCCAAATAAAGACAGCTAGCAGTGGAGTGGGTGGGGGGGGGGGCCAAAAACTGTTTGTCTAACCAAAAACAAACGACCGAATGTAGCACATAGCACAATTTTCGGTAACGCATCCTTTGGAGCGATAAGCCAAATAAATAACGCAGGACGACCAGAGGTCGGAGGGCAGGCAGGATGCGTTGGATGTATTGTTCAATAAATCTATTTGGCCTCTAATCGAAAGCACACACATAGGGGGACACAGGGGGGCACACAGAGGGGTGTGCCACCTGGAAAAGGCAACAAATTGCCATTGGATAGGCACAAGACCGGAAGCAACAACAACATATTAATCCAAATTAGCATCAAAGTGATTTAATTGCTTGGAATTTCGGCGTTGGCAAACACTTTTCGACTTTTCGGCCCCAGAGGACACTTGTAAACAAGCCCAAAAAGGTGCAGGTCCACCTGGCTGCATTTTGTCAACGTTTGGCCATCGATCAGGCAGGATATCTGCTGCAATTTAAAGTCCTTTAGAGTCTCCTTGAAGCTCCTGGAATGGAATGGAAAATGGGCAATAGAAGCGCTCATCCAAAGCCCTTGGCACGATTTATGTGGCTTTTAGTAATATGAGCAAATATATTACGTGACGGATCAGCACAGGACCTTTGCTGAGCGAAGGACAACTAATTGAATTGCTGCCGCTGAAAAGGAACAAACTCGAAATTAATAGGCGCACATCAAACACAAAAAATGAGCAAAGGCCCAACGCCCACCAGCTGCCAGCGAAATTAAAGGGCAAAACCTATAAAGGCAGGACATTAGGACTTGACTTGACTTGGCCGAAAGGATAACAAGTGTAGCCAGGCATTCGAAGCTTGAGCAATATTTATTGAGTACGTGATCTCCTGACCAAATCCGAATGTGAGCGAGAGTTTTGAATTTTTTATTGCGCCCCGGGATGGCCGGCACACACACACACACCATCAAAAAGAAAGAGTCCTTCCCTTGCACAGTACACATATACAGACATATGTGTGTCCTGACAGCTGCCAACTTCTGGCTTTCTTTGGTGGCCTTTTTTGGCATGCAAAGGGCGGACAGCAAAGTGGCTTATTAAAAATTTTGTCAACTTGCGAGTTTGCTCAACCAACTCTCTTACTTTTTTATGACTTTTTCACACTCCCCAGGCCCTATGCATATATATTAGATAAGAGAGGTTTCAACTGTGGTTTCTGGAATCATTAAAGACAAGCAATTACGTATTTTAAATTGTGTTTTTACTGCTCAATTACATTACGGGTTTTTCTCTTAATCCAAATGATGGGTAAGAAAATTTATGTGTTAATAAATAAGAGAATTGCTTAAAGTTTACAACAGATTTACACTAATATTGCTTATTTAAATGATACCTTAGTACCCCACAACATTTAAATGCTTCACTCTGCCAAATGTGCGATACGTTATTAAAGAGAAGAAGTCCTCAAAGACGACAACGAACTCCTGGGTGCCACAAAAACAAATCCAATTGACTGGAAACAACAAAGGCCCCACCCGCACTTGTTGGTTTTTCACAACCCCAAAAAGTGTGCTACAAAAAATGAAGCGCATAATGAAGCTACTCTCATAAACGAAGTGTCCCTGTGTGTGTGTGAAATGTTTACTTGCACCCGAGTGCAGCCACACCCACCCACTGGCACCCACCCCTCAAAGGAGCCATTGTTCTCGCAAATCTCGCACACATAAAAAACACTTAAAACGCCGTTAAGTTAAAATAATAAAGTTAAGCGGCCGCCGGGCAGCAACAAAATCTAATGTGACAATGGCCACAGCAACAATAATACGAAGAACAACAACAACAATCGCTGACATATTTCACAATGTGCAACAAAAGACAAGAAGGGGGAATGAAAGCAGGTGAATGGGAGACAGGTGAGGAGGTGACAAAAAACTAAGCCAGCACAAAAGCTGAGGGTACGTAGGAATGAATGGAAAAAAGACGCCGAATGTTGGGCATATTTTGCATTGTTGCCCACACACTCACACACGCACAATAAAAAAAGGATAAGGGAAGAGGAGAAAGCCTTTCCTTTGGGCCTCCTTTCGGTGGCCTTTTGTTTCAATTGTCTGTAGTTTAGGTTTTAGGCGTGCGAGCCTCGTTATAGGTAACTGTAACTGTGACTGGTTACAGTCCCCCTGTGAGTCCTGTGTGTCCTGTGTGTCCTGTGTGTTCTGTGTGTGTGTGCCCCTGTTCAGTGTCCTTTGCAAACAATAAACGACTGTCAACATATGCGCGAGCCACCCGTGCACGCGTCTCTGGAATGGCGTGCGAATTATTGCCCAGGAAGATATGACATAAAATTTAATGAAATGTTCAGAAAATGCTAAAATCCATGTTCTTCGGTCCCCACTTCTTAAGTGTGTGTTTGCTAAAGGGGTGTAACCCAAGCGAAAATCGAATTCGCGGGGAAAGTACAGTTTAAACTTGAGTTAGCTGTGATTTCTTGAAAGTCTTGTAAATAGAGTGTCAGTTAAAGTGGTTAATAAACAAAGAAAAACCTTGTAGGTGATCTCCAAAAGTGTGTGTTTGAAATGAGGATTTACTCATTTAAATGGCAAACTCAAAATATAATGTTAGTTCATTTTTCTACTAGAAAAACACACAGAAACAACATTAAAAATAATTGTTCTCTAAGATTTTGCTGAGATGATCAGCGATTATATTTCTAAAAAAAACACACGCACATCGAGATAGAAATTGAATGGCTATAAAGACACAACATCGATAATAATTACACTCGATTAAAAACACAACATGCGACACCAAACACAGAGCAGACTTATGGTTATTGTAAATTGGTAAAGATTATTTGTTAGTTTAAATTTATGAATATTTTTAAAGAGATTAATTTAAGTTTATTTACTTTAGGTTTTCTTAAACAGATCAGTGCCTGTTCTTATCTTTACCAACTTCAACAGCCCTTAAGTTACAGACTTAGTCCAACCTGATTATCCGATCTCACACCTTTCACAAGGATCTGCCACGCCCCTCGTAACAGGGGAGAGAGCATACTTACTGACACTCAGCGGCATGAGAGCACTTTGCAGGTGGCTGAAGATCTGGCGGTGGTGGTGGTGGTGACCCAAACTAGCACCGCTGAAGTACAGGTGGTTCTGGTGCAGCGACAACTGCTGGTGGTGGTGGTGGTGATGATGATGGTGGTGCTGTTGCTGCTGCTGGAGCTGCTGTTGCTGCTGCTGCTGCAGGTGGTGATGTTGCTGCTGAGCCACCGAGTGCTGCTGGTGGGCCATCAGTTGTTGCTGCTGTTGCTGCTGCTGCTGCTGATGTTGCTGGTGGCTTTGCTGCGCGAGATGTTGCTGCTGCTGGTGATGCTGCTGCTGTTGCTGCTGCGTGTGCTGCTGCTGTCCGTAGCCGGCATGTTGCTGCGGTGCTGTGGGTGTTGCTGCTGCCGTCGGCAGTGCAACAACTGCTGCAGCGGTTGCTGTGGCTGCTGCGGCTGCTGCTGCCGCCGCTGTGGCCGTTGCTGTGGCAGTTGCCGTGGCTAGAATGTGATGATGGGTGGTGGTTGAGGAACGATGCTGGCTCTGGACCGTATTGAGGCTGTGAATGGAGGCGTGCACCGCCGACTGATAGATAATACCGTTGTTCGACATGGCCGTCATCGATTGGTGGTGGGCGTAGGCCATTGTGGGCGGAACTCCCACTCCCATTGTGGGCTGCACCGCCGCTGTGGCAGCCACAGGAGCCAAAGGCAGCGATCTGTAGCCCGCCATTAGCTTCTCTTAATTATTCACCGATCACTGATCACTATACACACTTTGTTCCCCGATTTCTTTACTTAGTTAGTCCGCTTTGAGCGTCTTGTTTCTTGGGAATACGTGGGTTGACTGAATGGACCAACCGGAGCGGATTATTTCCTACAATTTTCTGTGTCGTTTAATTTGTAAGTTAAATTATTTTGTTCTCAGCCATAAATTTGTGGGGGGAGTAGATTTTAGGCTTAGTTCGGGTTGATAATGTCACTCCGTGACGCTGATAAGGTCCGTCGCCTATCTTGACATCTCCTTTTGCTCATCTCGAGTCGTAAGTCAACACAAATCTCAGAGCGAACGGCACAAAAATTTCACAAATTTCCTGGACAACCTAACATACTTTAAATATTTGTAAATGTATCTTAATTTAACGGTCTGTGTTTTGGTTTTAACTATTACATTTGCTTGTCTTTTATTCTTCTGTTGAGAAACTGAACCTTGAACCGGAGTTCAATTGTGGGTAAATTTAGCCAGTCCTAAAAAATAAACATACTTATCCAAGTTATGACAGCTGCCAGGTGAAAACTAGACTCAGATAAACTCCAGTCTCGTGTCCCTAAGCAATGTCCAAGAATTTCGTGAATCACAGAACCAATTCTTATCTTACGCTGCCTTATAAAATACATACGCACTAAAACACCAATTAACAACATCAATCAACCAATAAATTACTACAGAAATGAACATACACATTAAAACACATATATAGTATGGGATATTTATAGAGTCCAGAGATCTTGGGTACACCAATTTAAATTGACCACACAACATCGACAGAAACAACAACAACAAGAACGGAAAGCAAACAACAAACAGAGTCGAAGGGGCTCGAGTAAAGTGTAAACAAATTACATAAACAAATTGAGGCAAATTGGAAGATTCCGCGATTAAATCACGTATGGGGGGAGTGGGAACCTTATTGCCAGATCAACCAGTCCGTGGACAGTTAATGTTGTTGATGCACGGTTAAATATTTGAAGAGCCATCTTCACGTAAGCGGTGGAAGTGAAATACGTAGAACGGTACGTAACGCTTGGAGTTTCTGTTTCGCAGGCCAAGAGAAAGCCACGTCCGACACGCTTGGCCAAGGTCTGTAAACTGAAAACTGAAAGCGGAAAGCAGAAATCTGAGAACTGCCAACTGCCAGCGGAAGGCAAGGACACTCGTGTTTGCCGACAGGAGCCGAGTCCTTTGGTTCGGGCCGAGTTATTGCATTTGGGCCCGGATTCGTCGGTTGCCAGCAGCACTTGGGCCTAAACAAGAGCGAGCGAGAGGTCCAAAGAGATGATGGATATGGTAGGGGGTGTCAGGTCCTCAAAACACTGAAAGAGGTGGGAAGGTTGATGTCTCAGCCAAAAACTTACTTTCTACTTGCTCATGTTAAGTGCATTTATAGATACATTTAAAGCTAAAATCAAACATATTTCATGCCCAAAGTACCTTTGTCCTTACTTAACAAATAACCCACCTAAACCATAAACAATCGGCGTTAGCCTAATTTTCCTGGAATGCCAAAAGAACTGACTGTGTGGGTTGGTCCTCGAAAGCACCTACACATTTCTATTGCACAACAGCAAGTGGATAATATTTAGGGGTTGTTCGAGGAACGTTAGAGACCTGCGCAATAGATTAACCTCCTACCCACCTAAAACGGAGAGGCTCGTTGTCGGCTCCACTTGGTCCTACCCCAAAAAACCCAAACCAAAACAATAACAAAATCCAAGAGGCACCAAAAAAAACTACTCAGGGGAAGGTGAGGAATTTGCACGTGCCTGGAAAACCTTTGGACACCTTCCGGCTGGAATTTTTAATCAAACCTAAAGCGCAACTATGCAACATGGACACGGACGCACCTGCAACACAGGCCACAATCCACGGACCTATTTAATATATATTTTATTATTGAATATATGTTTTGGCCAGCTATTATTATTAGGTAAATATTTGGGTTATTGATGGGGATATCCTCTGAAAGAATTTGTATATTACCTTACTCCAAAATGAAAGCGACAAAGAGTGGCGAATATTAAAATTAGCTTTGAAATTGGGTCACCTGGGAAATGTTATAGAAATATTTATAAAACGTGAGTTATTAAAATGTTTATTGAACAACTAGTTCCCAATTATCGAATTTTCCCTCGAAAGTTAGTAAAGTGATTTCAGTAAAGTGAATAATTGACAGACGGGAACAAATGAGATTAGGGGCTAATAACACTTTCCAAAAAAGCCAGTTTTGAAAAACAAACCTCCAACCACTCAGTTTTTCATTACCTTTTGAATAATCATGTTGGCTGTGCTGATTGTCACAATTTTAATTGTATCTACCTTGCCGGTTGAGGCTAAGTTCAAGATCTTTCACTGTACAGTAGTTGACAATGATTTTGGTGAAATTTTGCTTTGCAAACTTAAAGCTATAAATCGATTAAGAAACTCCATCAGTATGCATTACAAACAAAAACAAACAGCCAACCATATAAATGTGAGTAATAGATCTTTAAAATTAAGCAATCAAACTAAATTTATAACAAATTCTGGTAGATTCGCTTGGAACTATTTAAAAGAGCTAATGGTTGGCGGCCGTTTCTTTACAACATCTCCACAAACTTGTGCGACTTTCTCGAACACAAAAATCACCATCTCATAAATATTGCGTATGGCTACTTAAGACCCTCTCTTGGCCGGGATTATTCCTGTCCCTTTAAGGTAAGTAAATGATAAAATATATTGAGATATTTCAGTTCATATTTATTATAACTTTCAGGCCAATGAACTACTGACATGTGAGAATTTTGAATGGGATTGGGATCACTTTCGCACTCGTTTTCCCGTCGAGACGGGCGAGTACGCTGTGCAGTTGAGTTTTTACCACCGCCAGAGTCTTAAACTCGTTTTTAATGTCTCCATTGAATATTCTAATTACAAGGAGCACTAAAAACTAAAGTTGCATCATAAAGCACCAAATAAATCTGTAGAATAAAATGTTGTTTTGATTTGATAGTTTAACCAGTAAACAAGCTCTAAAGCTTTTTGAAATTAGTACTGGTCTAGAGGTTTCAATCAATCAGATTATAAATTGGTAATTTTCCCAAAAAAAAAAGCAATAACAAAAGCTAATTATTTTTCAATTTATTTTAAATTATAAAGCTAATTTGTTAAGCTTGATATCTCCTTAACGAAACCAGTTTTTAGTTAACAACCATAAAGCCATGTTGCTTTTGCTAATTTTAACGTTATTGTTTTTGACTTTGCAGGAAGTAGAGTCCAAGTTTAAGAGCCTTCACTGTACAGTCTTAGAAAATTACTATGGTGAAATTTTGCTATGTAAACTTAAGGCCATAAATCGGTTCAGAAACTCAATGAGTATACACACCAAAATTACAAAACAAATTAACAAAGCAAACGTACGTTCAGTCTGCCTAGTGAATAATGTACAAAAAAAATTGAGCTAAATGGTTATAGGTTCGCCTGGAAATTTTTAAGAGAGCTAATGGCTGGCGGCCCTTTTTGTACAACATATCAGTGGATGTGTGCGCCTTTCTAAACAATCATAACAACATGATCATAAATATATTTTATTCATACGTTAGACCCTATCTAGCCAAAAATTACACCTGCCCCATTATGGTGAGTAAAAGCTAAAGCTTTAAATAGTTTTTTCATTGCTTAGTTTTTTAGCCCAACGAAATAATCCTTGTTGATAATCTTGAATTTGAGTGGACTCCTTTTCGGAAACGATTTCCCATCGAGACTGGCGAATACGCTGTGAAGTTGAGTTTTATTGTGAAGAATAGAGTCGCCTTGATCATAAATGCATCTGCTGAATACTACAATTACCGAGAGCCCTAAAATAGAGGAGTTCCTATCTTAAAAAAATATGTATTGCATTGTATATGTATCAATAAAATTTTTGAAAAAAAAATATGAACCGACTGTAAGTGCAATTGTCTTTCTGGAAAACTTTAATCTTTGGAAATGTTTTTAAAAATCATACAATATTTTTACTGAAGACAAACCACATAGGTAGAATTAGTTATACAAAGGAAGACATATTATTGCAGTCATTAAATTACAGCCCGAATGACCAACCAAAAACGAGTGAAATAAATTTGGGAAAATAATGTGTGATTAGAGTTCTAAAATGAAATGCGGCACAAGTGGAAAAGCAAATCAGGGCATGGCAAACATGGCCTGAAAGTGGGTAAAAGGCCAAAAGAAACTAAATCCAGGACTTTGACACAATAATCAAACGAGGTGTCCTTTGTGTGTGACTGCAAAAGGATAAAGGAAAAACAAGTAAGAGCAAGGGCGCTCAGTGGGCGTGGCAGCGTCAAATTAGGCACAGTGTTATCTAATTAGCCACCTTCCACCCACAAAAGAGCACCTCTCTCACTCTGGCTCAGTGTGAAGTGGTGCCAGGCGCCGGCCATCATATTTTGCAATTTAACTCACACGAAAAGATTGTTGTTGGCCCTTTTCCCTCTTTTTAGCCAATTTTTTTTACTCACTTCTGGCACTCACTATTTTTTTTTGGTTTTTTTGAACGCGCTCAAGTTTCATAACAACGGAAATGCAAAAGTTTTGTGCAAAACAAAGCGCCAACTTTTTTATTTCTCTTGGCAATTATGTGCTCAAGGAAGGAGATAGAGCTTTGGGAAGCGGATTCAAATAATGATAATGAAGCACACAAGGCTCGGCCAAAAGGATTTCTGAAGAAAAATGCACAAAAAGTTGAAAGCGAATTGTAACGCTTTTTTTTTTTAGATTTTTTGACGGGACTTGCATGCAAAAGTATCTCACGGATCCACATGTGTGTGTGGGGGTAATTTGTTTAATTTGCTTGCCTTTCAGGCTCAAAAAAAAAAACTGATAGAAGACCTCACCGAAAGGCAAATTTCGTGGCTTTATTTCAGTTTTCTTTTTTCTCCTGAAGGTTGGCCGCCTTTTAGCTAATGGCCATGGCGAATATGATAGGATAACAGGAAAAACAACAACGGGTGCCGAAAAACTAAAGCCAAACTAAATTAAAATATTTTAAATTCGGAGCTGGCAAAAGTTTTATCAATAAAATGCTCAGTCTGCTCAGTGTTTTTTTTGTTTTTTGGCCGCTTTGCTTTTGCATTTGTTTAACTGCAAATCAGATAGAGATCTTCCAAATGTCTGCATTCAGCACACATACTTTATATGTAGACATGGGCAATTGAAACATCAGCAATACTTGAGCCTTGCAATATGTCGAGAACTCAACAGCTCGACACCCCCACAAAGGCGAGATGTTGCCTTTGGCCATAACTCGAATCTGGCTTAAAAATCACTTAGACACTTCTCTGTTCGTTTTGGCCCGTCAGCAGAATCGCTGGCCAAGACGACGACACTCATGTATCGAGTGCAATAATCACCACTGCTCCCCCAACTCTTTCATTTTTCCGAATTTTTGTGTGGACCTCAGCACATTGAACGGGTCCCAGGGCGTCGTCAACTTGGCTAATCTGCACTTGGATCTCTGAGGAATTGCCGGAAAATTTATTAAACGCTGCCAAAATGCGTGGGCAGGGCCATGGAAAAGTTGATAAGTGCTAAAAAATACAATTCCAAGGCGTCTCAGGATGCAACTTAAGAACTTTAGAGTTAAAACTTAAAATGTTATTACATACCACATGATAAATATATAATTTTAAACTACAGAGAGGGAGTTTGTTATCAGTTAAATATGATTAAATATAGAATTTACAAACAGATAGTTTAACAGATATTTAAGACTCACTAAACTCAATAAATTAAAGAACCAACATTTCTATAAAATATCTTTAATGTTTTTTTAAAGTAGAGAAGTTGAGGGTATAAATTTCCCAAGCCAACAAATAATTCCCAAAGTTAACTTACTACTCTCAATTGGCTCAAATTGGAATCATTGAAAGTCTTGAGCACTTTACGCCCAAGCGAATTGATTTGTTTTCCATTTTTTTTTTCTTGGGAAATCATTGAGCCGGCCGCCACTCGTGAAAAGTTCCTGATAACTTGTAACTTGTTACTCAGCACACACAGCGCTAATGAAGACGGCACACATACACACACACACCCCTCGCTGTTGGCTGTTTGCTTTCTGTTTTGTCTTTTTCACAGGCCAAAAGCAAAACAACGGACACCAGGGAGCAGCAGACTGATTCGGGTGTGAAAATCAATGGGCAGTGGGCAATAAGCAATGGGCAATAGCATTCACAGCTGAGTGCAGCTGAACCCTGGGGGGCGGTCAAGACGCTTCTCGATTTAATTGAATAATTGTTAGGCATGCCACGTAGTCGGAATTCCTGGTAAATCAGCGAAAATTTCGAAACTAAACAGAAATAGAAGCTAGTCCGAATTTCAACACCAAAGTGGGAAACAAAAAGAGGCGATACAAGCGCCAGGAGACTGCGTCAGGCTTTGTTTTCCTGTCCCGATGCAAATGCAACTGCACCTGCTGCAGCAGCAACACCTGAGCTGAGCCCCGTTAGCAATTTATGCGCCGCATTTGAAATTCGGTGCTACCAAATACCAAATCCTGGAGACTTACCGTTCCCAAGTGGCACATTCGTTTGCGTCGTTGTCGATTGTTGCTGCTGCTGCTGCTGCTGCTCGGATGTCACCGCGCTGGACAATTTATTTGATGTTGTCGTCGTTGTTACTGCCGCTGTGGATGTGCCTGTTGTTGTGGCCTCCAGCTTGCTTCCTCCATTAATGGCCAGTGTGGTGGCGCTTTTTCCCAGCCTCAGTATGGTGGTAGCGGTGGATGATGATGGCGGTGTGGCTCCTGCGATGCTTGCTGATGTTGCTGCTGCCGCCTTGAGCTTGTGCAGCGCTCCTGCCATGCCCTTGGCCGCCTTCGTGGTGCGTGTCACGCTTAGAATACTTGAAGAGGTCAGGTTGTTGCCAGCTGGTGGCGAAGTGGCCATGGTGGTGTTGCTGGTCGCCGAGTTTGCTGTGGAGTTGCGTATCACCAGTATGGACTGGGACTTCTCCAGACGCTTCAGGGTCTGCAGCACAAAGGGGGACTTGCTGTCGCAGTTGCTCTCAGAACTGAGGCTACGAGTGGCCTGTAATCGAATTTAAAAAATAAGTAACAATAGTAAGAAATAAAGAGAGGCTCCACTTACATGCTTCAGCATAAAGGGCCGCTCCACCATCTTCGTTTGCGTGGCATTTGCCTGCTTGGATCGCTCCTGAGCCTTTAGCACGCTCTCCAGCTGACTGGCATTGATGGGGGTCTGCAGCAGGATCGTGTTGCTGCTGGCCTCCTTGTTGTTGCCGCTGGCCACAATGGAAATGGTGGAGTTGCTGCTGCTGCTACTGCTGCTGCCACTCGAAGTCTGCACAATGGTCTTCCTAGCCACCGTTGTGGTTGTGGGCAGTTGATTAAGTGTGATGGCCGTGGACGAGTGGCTCTTCTCCTGCTGCTGCTCGCTGAGCAGGCTGAAAATGTCCTGCTTGTTCTGGATGATGATCTGGCCATTCTCGTTGCGAGTTCCGCGCAGCAGGATAATGTTGCTGCTGTTCGTTGGCTGGTGTTGCTGCTGCTGCTGCTGGTGTTGCTGCTTCTGCTGTTGCATGGCCCCGATCTTGAGCTTGGCCGCTCGCAGAGTCGTCGTTGTACTGGTTGTTGCTGCTGCCTTTGTGGATTTTGCTTCATTGCTGCTTAGCTTGCCGCTGCTCTGCGATCGGATTAGGACATTTTTGGAATTGATTTGGCCTAACGGAGAAAGAAAAAGACAAGAATAAGTAAGTTATACGCTTTATTTAAAGATAAGACTAAGTAAAATTAACAACCAAACGGTAAGATTATTCAATCTTTCTGAGTTTTGATCTGGTGAAGTATTTCTTGTTCCAGGACTACTTATGTTATAAAGAGTGAGATTTAGAAAATCAGATCTAAATCCCAGATAGCTTGTTCTTGATTTAAATGACTTTTGAAACGTTTTGTTCTCAGTTTCGAGAGCACATTCTTGAATTGAGCAATTTACTGTGGCCCCAAAAAGCTGACAGCCCCATTGTATGCAGATTCAATGGAAACTTCATGAGCGGCACAAGATTTATGACTCCATCTCGATCGAGTGCCGAAAGCTTTGCATTAGAACATATGACAGGAGGCGTGGCGTGGCTCCATTGTTGCACTTTCCCAGGGCCCAAAAGTGTAAAAAAAAAGGGTCGTCGAGCATTACGTATACGCGGCGTATGCCTAGAGAGCGGTCAGTGGCTCGGACACTCTATTTTGTTGCCCAACAGTTCGGGGATCCAAAGAGAGAGGGGTGGCCAAACGCTAAATCAAGCGAAAGACGACATGTTTATGGCAGGGACGAAGGACTACTTAGTCGAGGAACCCCAGCACACAGAGCGCAATAAAAGTGCAACAAACAAACAGCGCGATGCCAGCCAAGAAAGGAGGAGAAAGTTCGGGGGGATGGGGTTTAAGGGGTTATAAGGGTCCAAGGAGATGGAGAAGGGGTCTCTGCCCTGCATGCGTTGCCAAATATAGACTCTCAAGGCTGAAGGCGACACGGAACGTAAAGTGCGCGCCGGAAACATTTCAAAATGTAGCCTAAACACTTGTCCGGCTCCCCTCCTGCTTTATCCTCCATCCCACCACACCACACCCCATCCCACCGAACCAAACCATGTGTGTTTGTTTTCGCAAAAACGTGCGGGTCATAATTAGCCGTTGACGCCGCCTTCAGCTGACTGTTTTTGGGCAAAGGCGAGCGAGGGGAGAGCTCCACATGCGACCATCTGACCCCAAGTGGACAAGTGTCTGCGCCCCCGAGTTCCTACCCTTTCGCCTGTTTTTGTGTCTGGGCGAAAAGGTCGCCTGCCGCCAGGCAAAATAGACCGACTAGGATCGGAATAGAACAGAATAGAGTATAGGTGGGGCGATGGCCATCCATTCGGGCGCACATACTTCATTGTAATGTATGGCGGAGCAGCCACAACAACCCGGGCAACGGGGAATCAAGGGGGACTAAGGGAACTGGGAACTGGGAGAGCCTGTCCGCGTTACACATAAAACACTCTTGGCCTGGGCGGCTGAAGCTTCGCATATTTTTGCGTTCGTCGCGACTTTTGATGTGCAACGGTCCAGGAACAGTGGAACAAATTTAATTGGAAGATAAAATATTCAAAGCTGATATTACTTTAAGTCCTTTTTTAATGATTAATTAAATTAAATTTAGCCACTTTTTTTTTGAAATAATAATTGTTTTTAATATATTAAAATTTGTTTACCTTTTGGTATGTATGCTTTTGTATTTTTTTATTTAATTTTTTTTAAAAGCTCATAATAATCCCAATATCTTGCCCCACTGTGCCTTACCACGTGCTTTGAACTGTTTGTTGACAGAGTAAGGGTAAGGGGATACAAAGTTTCTGGGTAGCTGGACAAATTGCAAGTCTATTGAATTTTTATTAGAAGCATAAATCAAAAGAGCGTTAGATATGCCAGCTGGGGAAGGAGTTCGATAAATATGTCAATAGATTCTGCACATAGATTGCAGCCAAAGAGTTAAGAAAGAGGGCAAATCAAAGAAGCGTAAGCCACATAACGTTCAAGAACTTTTGACATGTATCAACCAGAGTGAATAACTTTTGATAGGGTTTATCAATTTATGGTTGTCTCTTTTGATCAATCTCAGCTGAGTCATTTTTTCGGTCTCTTTTGATTCATTGTTTGTTTTTGTCAGTTTTAGCAGATTCAGAAAAAATTCATATTCAAAAATCGTTAGATTATTAATTTCAAAAATTTAATTTGAAACCTACAAACTGTTTTTTACTTACAGCTGATTTGGTCTATAGGAATTTTCGAACAAATGTTCCTATCTTTATAAAACTGTTGTTAAATCAGAAAACTAATAAAAGTCACTTAAAAATGTAAGCATATCTCGCAAGTAGAAATACTAGACTTCGACCACCAATGGGTTAATGGCCCAAAGAAACCCCCAACAACGTGAAAACAAAACAAAACACAACAAAACAAAAACTAATTGGAAAACCAATATGTGGGGAATTCGTAATCGAAGACAGGTCGGTTATCAGGTCGAAAATCGGGAGATACGGCTGTGCCACAGATATAGAATACATATATATGTGGAGTGTGGAGCATATATGTAGAGCAAGGTGAGAAAGGGGAGGCAAGGATTTACTTACTTTGGAGTTTCAGTGTGGAAGTCGTAGAAGAAGAAGACGGAGCGGGCACATTTTCCATGTGCGCAGCTTTTGCGACAAGACAATTTTTAGAATGCACTACTTTCTTGGCGGTTGGCACATTTATTTCATTTCATTGAGAAGAATGCATTTCCATTTTTGCACACCAGCCCACACACACACACACACACACGCACGCACACACTCGGGAATCGCAGAACTCTCGGATATCGAAAAAAGGTAAACAAAACTTTTTCACTGCCTCCGTGTGCGTGGAGCGGACAGTCTGTGACCAGGATTCGTTGCGTCCCTGCTGGCCGGTGCATTAAATGCAATAAAAAATCAATAATATCACCGTTTCACACACGAAATTATTAAAAAAAAACCATAGCGAAAATATTTTGAGATACTCCAAAACTGTGTGCATGTCAAACTGCGCCCAGTGTTAAGTAATTCCCGTACTTGTGCAGTATTGTTGGCAGCTGGGGAAGAATGTTGCCACTTGGTTTCAATATCTTGGGGCGGGAAAAATAAAGATTTTAAATTAAAATAACTAAAAATATAATTTTAGATAGAATCTTTGTTGTTTTTAGCTTCAAATAAAAGTTTGTGCTTAATATCTTTGCTTTGCATGGTCAAATGATTCTTTTAAAACCACTTAAAGTAAATATATTAATTTGTAATATTATGTGAAAAAAAGGTTCACTATAGGTTTTTTTTTAAGATTAACATAAGAAGAATCAACATTAAAAGGGCTAATTTTTAAATGATTTAATCAACTTACAAAAAAACTACATGTCATCACTATCAGCTATCGATAACCACACAAAAATCAGCTGATTTGGCTTGACAGAAAAATCAACAAACAAATTGTTCCAAACATTTTTAATTTTGTATTGTGTTAATTGAATTATAACTAGTTATAAAATGTCTGTTAGACCAATGTCCAAGTATCTAATCCAGTATCAGACGGCGGAGTTGGAGAATATCATGTATTATACCGACGAAAGCAAGAGGGATAAACTGCTGTCGAAGTACAAAATAAATGTGAGTATTGGTCTTTTATATATTTTAATGGTAATTAATCAAAGGCTGGTAAATCCTTAGAGAGTCACCACTGAGGATCTGACCAGGACCTACACTCCAAAGGAGGTGAGGATGCTGTGCGAAAGAACCAAACTAAAGGTGAACATGCACCATCAAAACTTCCTGTGGGACGCGAAGGTGCATTTCGACAAGAAGAAACGGTTGGAAAACCGCTCGGAAAGATACGTTAACGCCATGCTTTTAAAGGCGATTAGCCGGGAAATGGTTATTCCCTATTCTACGGAGGATGCGGAATACTACAGGGACGTGACCAGCGCCAAGACCAAGAAGTCCAACAACCTGAGGCTGGATCGGTACAGTCGCCAGGGGGAAGAAATACCCACTGTCCAAGTCGCATCCTCATCGCAAACACTTCCCAAGCTCTCAAAGTTTTTTCCTGCTGCACTGCAACTGCCTTTCGAGAAACCCCCTCAAAGATCAGTACCATCTGCTGCTTGTTCCCACAAGACACAAGCGAAACCACCGGCCAAAAGACCCAAGAGCACTCCAAAAACTACAAAAACGACTCCATTGAGACGCAGCTGCAGGATAAAAGCTGGAGGGAAACGCTAGAGGACAGTCATCTGGATGAACCCTTACTGCCACTACCAGAAACAGATTCGAGCCAGGAGGAATTGCAAAACTCCGGGGACCAGAAGCTGAATGGACACTTTATTCAATTATTATTATATCTCTGAAAGACAGACTCAGGGTCTCGGGGAAATCGCAAAGCACGGACTTAGACAGCAAGGTTTTTGTCAACTAATACCATAAGAAATCTAAATAAATTATTCTTGATTTTTTTCAATTAAGTCTATTTTAACTTAAATTGCTTGTACCTAGAACTTACATGTTTTAAAATTCAGATTTTTATTACCAACCCATTTAAGTTATGATGGGAAAAAGTGCAAATAAAGTGTACTTTCCCTAGGAACTTTTTAACAATAAACACGTACTATTCTTTTGGAACTCAGGGCTAGCAACGATTGAGTTTTATTGTAGGATATCAATTTAGTTAATCAAGACTTCTTTGATTTTGCATACAAAATATTTTAAAAACCTTCTGATGTATTAAGGATATTAAATATAGTCTTGAGTGCCAAATAGAGAATATATTAAATCCAATTTTATTTAAAAATAAAGTAAAATTTAACACTTTTTATAATACCAGAAATTTATTTTTATTAAACAGAAACTCGGTTTGAGCCCCGATTTGGCACTTTGGAGAACCCAGTCTGTAATCCAAAAAGGTAACATTCAGTCGAGACTTTGAATTATAGAATTGATTATACGGTTAGTTTTAAACTTAATAAAACAAGTTCTACTAATGGAGACTTTCAGTTACGGAAGTATGAGTTACAAAAGTTCAAGTTACAGAAGTTCGACTGTGCATTTGTAAAGTGAGGTTTCAAAGTCAAAGATAAGATAAAGAAGTATTGGCCAAATTTTTCACTTTGTAAGCGCTTTCCACTGATATTCATCTATTAAGCTAAGTTCAGACAGTCATATATTTGTACAAAAAAATGGCCATGACTTCTCTGAGATAATTTGCTAAAGTAAAAGATCATACCTTGTTTTATAAATTGCAAAAATACTTTGATTACCTTAAGTATATAAAAACAAAGATACTTCACCCCCTAAAAAAATTAACCCTTGCTCTCCGATTTCCTTCACGAGCCTCGACTTTCGCCAAACTTTCCTTGAATTTTTCCAGCCCCTTGCTCCGCGCTTTCCCACTCCACCCCCAATCCCCGCCAGCCCCTTTAACCATCATCCAGCGGAAGTCTCGCTTGCGCTCTGCTCTATCAAATCAACGGGCGGCGACCAAGCGAACACAGAATAATTGCTGTGTGCCAGTGCCAGTCAGTGCCAGTGTGTAAAATCGACGACAACATCAGCAACATCCATTCCAACAGCCATTCCAGCCCAACAGCCATTGCAACAACCACACATAGATAAGTCGGTTGTTATTTTATTGTCGCTTTTGTTGCACATTGAAAATAATACACAAAATAATTGAATTACTCGAAATGTGTGCATATGTGCGTTTGCGTTTGTGTTCGCTGTTCGCTGGGTGTTTATTTTTATTGGGGGGCGTTCAGGGTTCTTCTGCTGATAAGCTCTGATCAACAGCTCAACGAGATAAGCGCTGCTCATTTGCATGCACAGGGGAAATTCCGAGAGACGAACTCCCATCGAGCATCTTCTTACTTGTTTTGGTTTATTAAATATTTCACGTATTTTTTTTGGGTGTAACATTGTGTTAACAATTTATTATAAGATGCATTTGCATACATTTCATTGAATATGATAGGACTGATAGGAATTTATTTAGCAACTGCTTTTAAACTCAGTTCTTTATCAATTCAAACTAAGATTCTAATTTTCAACAGATCTATAAAATAAGGTTAGTCCCATTTACTGAAGTTTGACTGTGCTCTATTGAAAAGAGACTTGTGGTCATAGCTAATAGCGAAATTGAAGCAATTGTCATTTTATTTTCATAAAGCAAACTAATATTTGACATGAAAAGCTTTAAAGTAGCCCTATATTAAACATTATTTATCACATTATGGCATTGTATTGATTAATTTGTATTATAAAATGTTAAAGAATGATGTAATAAATAATTTTAATAGTGTTGGGAAGTTCAAGATCTAAAAAGTTTTAAATATTTAAAAATATCGAATTGAAAAAGATTTTATAGTGATGAAGTTTTGTGGTGTTACAGAAATTTCCAGTAGGGTCAGTTCGGTTTTTAGACGTTCGGTCGTAGTACCCATACTTTTAGAGCACTTTGTTTTTTACCGATTTTGTACAAGTGTTTCTGGTCTCAAGTTAACGACCAGTGATAAGGAGCGTGAATTGGAAACGTGACTCTTCGAGGGGCGGGCATCGGCACGTAAATTATGCTGATGACACCGGCCCGCACCCAGGCTCAAACCCAAAGAGCTGAAGACCCAAGCTGAAACCCCAAACGATTGCGCTTGAAAAATACCAGCACGTTCCTACGAGCTGAAAAAAAGCAACAAGAATAACTGGCTTCGGCTGCCATTTGATCGCTGCACACAAATATTTACAATACCATTTAATGACATTTTGCCTTATAAAACAATGAGTAAAAAAAGTGATTTCTGGTTTCATGCATTTTATTTGGTTAATTGGGCCTTTGAACTCTATTTTTGCGACGACGATGATGATGAAAACGTCGCCAAGATAAACGAAACTTGATTTAAGACAAAGGCTCGCAGCCCCTCCCCCTTCCCCCCACCCCCCTCCCCACACATCCGCTGTCAACGCCCCCTGGCGGCGATAACAACAATTTTAAAGCGAGACTCCCAATCAAAATGCAATTTTAAAGGCCATAATTACTTGCAAATAAGGGGGCGTTGTGGCACCCCCACAATAATGTTGATATTGGTTATATGTTCGATAAAGGACTAAAATGTACTTAACTGCTAATAATGATCCTAAAGAAATCTTCTTTCTCTGCGTGTAAACGTGCACGGGTCACCCTGTTGCTCCCCCAGGAAAGAAATCTCTCAATGAAAAGCCATTCGAAGTTTTCCTTTTGGCCGGCGGAAAGGAAACTGGTAATAAAGTTGCAGCGGGAGAGAAAATACCAATAATAGCTGCAATATTTTCTGTCAGCAGCGCAGCGAGCGGCCTCTAACTGTAAACGGGGGAGAGCAAGAGGCCGAAACAGGAGCTTAAAGGGGGGGTAATAGGAAGAGAGAGAGAGAGCGAGATCACAGTGACAAAGCGGGTGTGGGAAACAGTGGCAGGTATGTGTAGATGGCAACGATACGACAAGGAGAGCACAGTGGGCCAAAACGTAGGTGGGGATCCACCCACAATGGTATTTCCAGACCTAAATATTAAGGTTTTCAAGTAGCTACACCTGAAACTTAGCTCTGTGGGTTTTTCCACCTCATCAGTTATGACTTAATACAAACTGGAACCTAAAGTACTAAAAAAAACTACTGGTTACCCAGAAACCGAAAAACCAATTAATCCCAAGTACCATAAACTATTTGCGGTATTTCAGCTTTCACGCCAATTTAATTTGCTAAATGGATTTCCGTTCCACGGTGCCTGCATCCAACTGCAGTTGCCACACACTCTCACGCACACACACTCCTTTATGTCAAGCCGGTTTTTTGGGGGGGGAAGGGGAGGGGCTATAGCCCAAGCAACAGTCAAAATGTGGCAAAATGAAAAAGGAAAATGTGTACTGGAAAAATGCAAGGCATGCAACAAAACAATAGCAAAGCCACAACAACAAAAACAGCAACGACAGCAAGTAAAGACAACAATAATCAAAATCCTGGTACGTTATTATACGCTCGACTTGGGGAACCAGTTTTATTGCAATTTTTATTTCCAGCCAAACAGCACCAGAAATTACGTATCACGAAAATAAATATATTTTTCTCGTTGTCTGCTGCTTCTTCTCCGTCTTCTGCGGCTAATAACAAAAACAACAGCAAATGCTGTGTCTTTGTTTTTACGTCAGGCTAAGATTACAAACACACACAGATCTAGACCAGGTTATATATGCATAGTATGTGTGAGAGCACTTGTCCCACCTGTTGTTGTAATTTTAATTGGCCAAAACCATTTTGGTGGAATCTCGAGACGTTGCCGTATGTTCTGGCAAATGTGGAAAATCACTTTTCTGGCAAAATGTAAAACAATTGAAAAGCAACAGGTAAACAAGCTGAAATACCCACACACACACTCGCACTATTGAGCTGAGGCGGACATGTGTATGTTTGTATGGGAGTGAGCTCCAACCGCAAAAGAGAAAACTACAACTGATCACCTACGCTGGAAAAGGCCGGTCTTTAAAGTGGGCTGTGCAGGTTTCAAGTGCACATGCCCTTAGAAAGACAGATTTTCCAAAAATAAATTTTCTTTCTATTATTATCCTCGATAAAAAAGAAATTACCTATCCAAAAAGTATGAAACCATAGCGATATTTGTTTTTTTGTTTACTCCAGTACCAGTATTAAACTATTCAGGTGAATTTTGATCTGCGCATAAGATCAGCTTCTTGGATGATTCACTCGGTGTAGGGCGCTCACCTGGTTCCCCCTGGCCGATCACCTGTCCGCATAACTAGTTTTACATCTGTAGCCGACCAGGGCTGGTGAGCGAACTGCATCCGAGAGCCGGAGAGCGAGCCGCTCGCGCAGCCCTGGAGCTGCAAAGCCAACGAGGAGAGTCGTGTTTTGATCACAGTCAGTTTTTTGATGGGCGCGCGATCGGTAAATCGAAGTAGCGGACCGTGAAGGTGCAGAGGATATTCCACATAGCACTGTTGTTGTCGTTGTGTTGTTGCTGTCGTTGTTGTTGCTGCTGCTGTGCTATCGTGTAAATTTGCGCAGTTCAGCCAGAAGAGAGGAGAGCAAAACTAAACGGTTTTTTTTTTTTGTAACTCGCCATCCTCTCGCCTTGCCAGCATCCCGCCATTGTTGTTGTTGTCTTCGCCTCGCGTGTAACTAAATAATAAGAAATAATATAAAAACTGTGCCGTCGTCGCATCAATTGCACTAATTTCTTCAATCAGCGGACAAGGCGAGCATAACGAGTGAAACTAGCGAAAATTGTTTGGCAGGCTGCAAAGTAAGTGAGCGATTAAGTAAACCAAAGCCGCGCGTTTTAAACGTTAATTTCTGCAGAGTCATTAACGAAAGGCAGGTCAAGAGAGAGCGGGAGAGCAAAGAGTGGGAGGATAGGAGAGAAGTACAGCTAGAGAGAGTAGAGATCAAGACAAAGTCTTTGTTTAATGGCACTTGAAAAAATTAAAATTACAAATCACCAGTCGCTCTCTGGCTCTAATCTCCGCTGGCCAATCTTTACAATTGTTTATCTCTCTCTAGTGCGCTGCTCTCCCACATGCGCGTGTGTGAGTGCAAGTGAATTAAACGAAACGAAACGACTTGAAAAAGTTGGAGCCCAGCTTTTTTGTTGTGTTATTCTCCCGCTGTCTCCCGTCGCGTTCGTTTGTTTGGCGCCGTGGCGCTCCAGAAATAGCGGTATATTGTTGTGCCTGTGCCAGCTCCTCCTACTCCTTCCACTTGTAACGGTATGTGTGCGTGCGAAAAGAAAAAGGAGAATGAGTGGGAGAAGAAAGGAGAAAAGCAAAAGCAAAAGTGCTCAAAAAGCAATTACAATTAACCACTGAAATTAACGTTTTGTGTGCCACCAGTGTGCCTAATGAAATCCCCTGTTGTGTGTTTATTTCGCATTGCAACACACTTACCGTAAATACACTGGGCGAAACAGTCACGCACAAAAGTCATTCAACACGCAAGGTCCGCGTGTCCCAGCTTCTCAGCTTCTGCTAATTATGAAAGTTGAAAAAAACCTACCGACCGACGCTTTATTTGTTTGTTTTTGTTAGCCTTGTGCAATGCTGTTGGCCAAACACCTGTTGAATGCTGAAAAAATGGCCTGCAAACCAAAGAAAGTGTCTGGGCAGCATGAAAAGAAAATGCTCATAAACACATGGCAACATAAGCCATAAAGCAAAAATCCAAAAATCACAGAGTCAGCAAAGAGAGTGGAAATGAAGGAGGATTTCACAGTCAGTGCGCAGGCCCAATTGAATTTAAATTTCGAGCACAAAACGCCTTCGCTCCCTCCCCCTTTCCACCTTTTCTTGGTCTTTGTAGCAGGTTGAGGCTATTCTCTTACCGCATTTACATATTTGATGTGTACTTTACGACTTTTGTCTAATCTCCGTTGCTGGTAGTTTGTGCTGTCAGCCTGGCCTTTTCCTAGCCAAACATTGTTGGCTTTTAGGTAGTAATGGGGACTTTTTTGACCTCCCACAAAATCTACTATTTATGATGGAATATACGTTGTGGGCGGATACTATAAGTCACTCATATTCTGGCACTTACAAAGTTCAAGAAAACTTAAATGGAACAAACACTTTTGCTGAAAAAAAAACAAAGAGGAGCTGTACACACGTCTCATTAATATATTTTTGAAACTAAACATCATGAAGTACCAACTTAATTTTAGTGATATAAAAATCGACCCACATGATACGCCCTCAAAAAACTGACTCTAAGTTGATACTAAGAAAACCCTCTAGTATCTGCATAATTTGTGTAAAGTGACTTCCATGGGGAAATAGTGTCAAGTTGCTCTCGTCTGCTGATATCAATTTAGACGACATATAGCCAGATCTAGCACGCAGTCTGCATTCCAAACGGATTAAAATGTGGGGGCGGAATCCATAAGTGCGACGAGATGCCGAGAAACACTTCCGCGACATCGCTTTTTATTTCAGATATACGAACATAGTATGTGCGTAATGACACAGACTTGTACGGGGTACATAAACATATGCATATCTGCGGTTTAGTCGTCGACATTATCTTTTGTTCGTCGTTTGAAAAATTTGTGTAGTTGTTTGGGTAATTGCGCACAATTGCTTGAGGAACAGGGTGCTTTATGTCTCGGCTACGCTTTGTTTTCTTTTTTTTTTTATTTAGCTCCGAAAGCTGGCGTTGTGCTATTTTCGAATTTTGTATTTTATAACCCGGCTGTCGTCATCGGCGTCGCTAGCCGTTTTTGGCCAATTTAGCTTTCGCTTTTGTGCGATTGCCTAACGAAAACCCCCCAATCCCCATTCCCAACACCTCCCCCCTTTTGGCCAACTCCAAAATAAATCAAACTTAAAAAATACTCACATGCGATGGCGGACAAACGAAGCGAAAAAAGAGAGCCAAAAAACAAAACAGCAGAGCTTCATTAATTTTTTGCAAGATTTTTCTTAATTATGAGACAGCAGCACGAAATGTGAGAATTGCAGGGGAGAACTCACAAAAGATCCGTTCGTCACATCATTTCAGATTTCAGATCTTATTCTCAGTCAAAGGTGTGACTTTGATCCGATGTGAGCTTAGCTTAGCTTAGCGACTTTGTTCTAATTTGGGTTTATGTTTTTTCGTTGTTTTTGTGTGGTTTTTATTTCTGAGAAACTGTTGCCTTATTGTCTTTGCGAATGACGTCTGTTTGAGTGCATTTTTTTCTTTATACAGTACAGTGCGTTTCGTAACTAGATCACAAGATATACCAAAGCCTCAATTTTGATATACCTGTTATTTTAGTTGCTTTACAGTTTCCCAAGTTTTGTGACTCGTGTTTGGTTGAGCTCAATAGTTGAGATGTTTTTATATAAAAATTCTTATGAAGTCAGCGGTTTAGTGACCTCATTTTGAATAACAAGTTTAACAATTTACAATAATAAGCTCCTTTTTGGTTAGGAATTGTGGAATAACAACAAACTGGTTGTAAACTTTTGTATAAAACATTTATACTAGGCTCATTCCCTTTAAAAAACTTAGGCACTCTTGTATTTATCTAATTATAACGATATAAGATGCTATAATACTTCAGTTTCTTTACAAAAAGCTTATTTTGTAGTTTTCTCGTTTAATTTGAGAGATTGCAAAATAATTCTCTCAAATTACTTCAATTTCCTGGAATTTTGGTTGTCTTCTAGACGGAAATAAACATTTGAATTGAAAAATAATAATTATTCACATGAGTAGACATTTTTCTTTGTGTAATTCCAAAACGCAGTGTCTGTATTTTTTATAGAAATGTCTAGGTCCAAGTGCACTGATGCCGACAGCTGATGAAGGCAACAGGTTTTTAGGTCTGCGATGACGCAGATGCCAATGGGATTGGCTTTCATAGATCCGAGTCTCCCCCACCCTTTTTCCATTCATTCCATCGCTGTTTGTTGTTTCTTTGCTGTGTCCCTCTCTCTGAACACGATTTGCAATTAGCCAAAAGAATACATTCAGATTCAGTTGGTTGTATAACAATAATTAGCAGTATGGCGACAGCTGGAATTTTTTATGCACATTATATTTATACACTGTACTCTGGGGATTTGAGAGGAAAAACCCATCGAGCAAAGTTCAATTCGCATCTCATTTGTCAATTCTGATTGCATTGCAGCTCCCTCAAACGCTTAAAAACGGCGCCGACCACCACCATGCCTTATCAGCCAGCCAACAGCGGCGGGACAACGAGCGGCAGCAAGGCGGCGGCCAAGATGGCCCAGCTGAAGTTCTGGAACAAGCAGAACAGCAGCAAGCAGCAGCAGCAGGACAAGGACAAGGACGCCGCCGATGGGGGCAACAACACCACCACCGGTGGCAGCAACACCGGCGGCAGCAGCAACGGCGACTCCAAAAGCGACGCAAAGAGCGGCAAGCGCAACTGGCTGCACACCCCCGAGCAGCTCATCAGCGGACACGCGGTCTATCTAGTCAAGGTGAGCGAGTAGTGAGGCTACCTACCACCTGTGACGGCCCTGAGCATTGTTACACCCGGAGAAAATATCTTTGTCAAGCCTAAATTGCATTCATATAGGTTATAAACCCACGTTCATATACAAAAATGTTGAATTTTTGTAAATGAGCGATTTAATTGGATAGTAGATTTACCAGGGATAACTTAAACTTTATTCCTATTAATTGAAAAACATTTTTTAAATACAAACTGCGTAAAGCATGATGAAGCATATTACAGCGTTCAAAAAAATTCTGTTATTAATGGATGTTGATTAATGGATAAAATGTTAAAGTACCAATTTTGATGAAATTCGAAGATAGGATTATAAATATTAAGTGTTAAAAAAGTCACAAGAAAAATTAAAACAACGTTAAACTTAAATGACTATTTTTTCTCACTGTATACCATTGTTTGTCTCTTTTCAGTTCTTTGGTAACCTGAGCGTGGACCAGCCCAAGGGCATCGAAGTGGTCAAGGAGGCCATTCGGAAGCTGCAGTTCGCCCAGCAGATGAAGAAGGCGGAGACGGGAACCCAGGAGAAGTTCAAGAAGCTGGAAATCACCATCAGCATCAAGGGCGTGGCTATCCAGGAGCCGCGTACCCACAAGATCCTGCACCAGTTCCCGCTGTACAACATCTCCTACTGCGCAGACGAAAAGGGCGTGAAGAAGTTCTTTAGTTTTATTGCCAAGTCGGTGAAGACGCGAGACGGCAGCGATCCGGCGACAAATGGCCATGCGAACGGAAACGGCGATGGTAACTCAAAAACAGAGGAGAGTCACGAGTGCTTTGTCTTCATATCGAACAAATTGGCCTCGGATATTACGCTGACCATTGGTCAGGCCTTCGATTTGGCCTACAGGTGGGTTTATTTGTGGTTTCAGATGTTGTTTTTTATGTTACTAACACTTTAACTCTTTATTTTTTAGGAAGTACATGGACAGCACAGAGAAGACAAATCTAAGCAAGGCGCAGCAGCAGATCAACCATTTGCAGCAATCTGTAAATGCGTACAAGGAGCGACTGCGCGAAGTCTCCGCAAAATTGCCAAAGTCCGAGCTTGATGCCCTGCTCTTCAATATGGGCATAAAGGACATCCTTGAAGCGCCCATCACAGAAGTGCAGAATGGAATCGAGGTGGCCACCGAAGCCCTGAGCAACGGCAAGCTGGGTAGGATTGTATTTTTAAGCTTATACTTACCAAAACTAATTGCTTAAATGTACTACAGATGACGACAAGCTGCTGATTGACACCAATTCCACCACGGCATCGACCCACTCGTCGTCGCCCAACTCGTTCTTGCCCATTGTCCCGCCGCGGAACAATCTGTCCAGTCAGATCAGCATCGGAGGAGGAGGCAAGAGCAACAGCCAGAAGATGGACGAGCTGTTGCTCAACTCCGACTCCGACAGCGATTTCGATCCGCGGGCGGACGAGATTCAGGACAACGTGAGCAACGGCCGGAATGCGATCAGCAACGACCTGTTTGGCTTTGAGCCGGCTAAGAGCTTTGGTCAGCAGCTGTTCGTGAACAACAACGATTACAAGCTGCAGAATAACAACACGAACAACAGCAGCTTACTGATCAACAGCAATAACAGCAGCATCAACAGCAGTGGCTTCTCCAGCGAGCTAAACATTACGCCGCCATTGTGTATGTCTCTATATATGATTATTTTTATTTATAGCTCATTTTACTAATGATCTGATTTCTTTTGACAGTGGCGCCGCCGCCAAAGATTGCTGCTCCCAGGCGCAGCACCTCGGTGACAACGGGCAATGGCCTAAATGGCAACACGGATCTATTTGGTTCAGATCCCTTTGAAATGAACAATGGACCGACCATTTTCAAGGTGAGCTTTGATCAATAAATAACCTTGACAATGCAATTGACAACCTTATCTTCTATGTAGCAAAATCAGCTGAACCTGGACGACTTTTCGCTCGAGAGTTTGGATCCCCTGCGCAAGTAAAGCGGTGCTACCAAGGCCATTTCCACACTTCAACTTGATTGAAACTTTAGGATATCTCCAAAGGATGTCTAATCGTTTATCCTTATACGTTTCTCCGTTTCGCATGCATTCCAATCCAATTGCAATTTGATTTATTTAATGTGTATTATTGTTTATATATTGTATTGTATTTATTATCATTGATTTTTGTCGATTTTATATTGCATATTATGATTTCTACTATTATTATTATAATTATATCTGAGGTCGAGATCAAAAGAACATAACAACAACAAACCGCAATGCACTTTGTTTAAACGTATCAATTTGTTGCTGTAGTTAAATAGATTAATTGATGGTCAAGAAAAGCGAAGGAAAAAATGTTAACAAGTGATAATGTGAAAAAATGCTAAACAATGCTAACTAACTGAATGTGAGAATTTTGTATAAAATAATTGTAAAGAGATAACCCCAAGCAAATGAATCGATTATTGTATAGAGCAGAAGTATGAGGAGAATCAAAGCAAAATGAACAATATTTAATGTTATCGATGCAATATAGAGAAATATTATTATTACTATTATTATTGTGTATGTAAAGAATAAAACGTAGTGCCTAAAAGAAAACTCCAAGTCCGCCGTGTGATCTTTAACAATTTTCACTATTTATTATCCATCCATTTTTCAAATAACAACACGATAACTACATATAGTACACGTTACTGCCATGAATACAAAGTTGAGTTGCTTCTGTTGCTGCTGCACTTTGGGAATGTTTTGCCTAGGGCTAGTAGTGATATATATTTAGAGATTTGAATATCCAACAGTTGGTTCCTGAATCGTCATGTTTCCTTAACCTGAGTAGCAGTTGCTTAAGCGTCTGTTGTTGTTTAAGCGTCTTGGACAAAGTCGCAGCGTTTTGGTGTGCTGGCCGACAGCTGGCGTGCATTCATATCCGAGCTCTAGAAGATCAGAGAGTTTCGAGAGAGCTTAATGGTTACCCTATGTGGCGAGAGAAGAAAACCAAAGAACTGCAAACGTATCTGGATCGGATTCAGTCTTATAAATTCTTTAAGAAACCATAAATATAGCGCCAACGATTGGAAAAGTTCTGAAATAAATCATCAGTGTGAAGAATAATTATAAGTAAAGAAAGGAGTAACCAAAAGCAACAATTATTACCAAATATTAACTCTTAGTTGGGATCGCACTGTTATACTACGAAATGAACAGAATAGGGGAAATGCAGGTGAGTGGTTTCCAAAAAGTGTGCCTAATTAAATTCATACTACAAACAGAAACTAAAAATTCATTGTTTTTGGTGTATACTTTCCAGTTTATTTTTTAAAAACTTTTATAACTTAACCAGTAGAATTAAATAGTGTGTGCTCAAAAAGATAAATGTATTTTAACATTGCATGCAGTTCGGGCTGTAGCCTAAATAAAATTCACAAATTATAGCTAATTTCGCAAATGTTTTGAAACATCTGTTTACGTTAGAGTATGTATGTTTTTTCGTGTATATATGTGTATATAAATAGGTATCGTAATTTTAAAGCCAAGGGCGCTGCGCCACTCGCTCCCCACAAAATAAATTATCTGAGCTTCAGCCCGCTCCAAAATGGGCAGAAATGTTTGTGGAATGTCAAACGTTAAATGACAATTGTTTTCAAAAATGAATCGGTTCTGGGGGAGGTGGGGGGCACATACAAACAGAAGTCGTATTTAACATTAACATTACATTAAACAATAAATAAACACTTTTCACTTGACTGGGCTGCGGGTGCGGGAAGTGGGTTGCTTGCTTGCTGGGATTGGGTTTGATTGGGTTGAATTGGTGCAGGGTGGCGCAAACTCTTTACACAGCCAGGCGGGTTTGTTTCTCATTTTCATCTCATTCAGTTTTTTTTTTTTTTTTTTGGCATTTTCACACGTCTACTGGCTGACAGCGCTCGTCTTCTTCTTTTTAGCGTATTTTACCTGATTGGACCAGTCACCAGTGGGCACGGTGGCGCGATAGAACTTTGAGCTTGTCTTGTTGAAGATCGGCAGCAATTCGTTGGCCTCATCGGACAGAGCCTGAAATAAAAGTGAGGGATGGGTAAGTTTTGCACTTCATACCTAACAAATATTTTTATAGGAATTCAAACACACCTTCAAATAGATGATGGCATCGGTGCCGAATCCCTCGCAGGAGAGCAGCACAATGTCACCGTGGAAATATCGGGCGTAGAGCCTAGAGATCGGCAGGCCATATCCATAGCCTGCTAAAGGAACCGTGTGCAGATCCGATTTCGAGGGCTGCGGCGCTGTGCTGTACATGTACTTGAAAAGCTGGTCGGTCTGGGAGCGGGGAATGCCGCCGCCTTGGTCAGAGATCTTCACGCAGATGTCCTCCTTGCCCTTGCAAATGGCCACTTTGAGGGGAGGCAAAGTGTCATTGTTGTCATGGCTGTGGTGCTCCACCACCGCTCGCATGGAGTTCTTGAAGAGCTCGAAGAGCATGTAGTACAGGTGCGAGGGCACGTAGACGGTGCGGATGGGGATGCTGTCGCCGGGCTCGCTGCTGTGCTGCTGGATCTCCAGCGTGGGACTGGTCAGGTAGTACTGGTCGCACAGGAAGCGAGCGTTCTCGTAGGCATCTCTTACCACATCCGAAAGATCACAGGCAGGGTCCAGACAGCCGATGTGGCGGCCACCAGCATGAGGATTCGCTCCAAAGAGCAGGGCTTTAAAGGGAGAGCATAGTTAGCAAACTTGTGATCTTGGATTTAAAGTTTCCTTCCACTCACTGTGCTGATTGATCAGCATCCGGATGCTGATCCGCGACATGTAGAGGCGGTCGAGAAAGTACTGAATGGAGCTCTCGGTGGGCGCGTCCACGTGGCCGCCCTCGTTCTCCTTCATCTCGATAACTCCCTGAGCCATCGTCTGCACCACATCGTTGTGCCGATTCCTAATGAGATCCAAATCAGCCACAAACCTGAAAGGTACAAGTTTTTAATAAAATCTGTACTTTTTTGATATTTTAGTACTCACTTTTGCAGATTATCGTGCGTGGGTTCCGCTTTTTCGTACACCAGCACATCCTCAAAGCTCTTCACGTACCAGGAGCTCACTTCGCTTACGGATCTCGTGTGCAACAGGTTATCCGGCAGCAGGGCGATCTCCTTCATGATATTCGCAAGTCGAACTGGTAGCTCCTTGCGCAGGAATATATACGATTTTTTTTCGCAGGCATTTTGACCTGTAAAATGAAAATAAGAGAGTTATAAATATATATACTTGAAAATGGATAGCCCAAACCTTATAGCAACCTAAAAAAACATTACAAAACTACAAAAAATACAGTACACAAAGTCTCTATAATTATCACTTGATTTGTAAGCCACCTGTGATTAAAAATCGCAGTCTAAAACAAAGTGGTTTAAGCTATAGATTAGATAACGAAAGTTACTTAAGATCAGTTTGATTTCTGTAATTAAAGCCAACGGAATTTTCAGCTATTTAAACTTGTCATATTTATTTTTATACGTGTGTCTGTTGTTCCAGATTATTCAAAATATTTTCCCGGCTAGCTTATCAATGCACTCAGCGATCATGAGCTCACGAGTGAAAACCTCATGGGGCCGACAACCCATCTAAAATAAGCAACCTTGTCGCACACAAAAGAAGACAATTCTGGAACTCACTCATAAGTTCAATTGGATTAATTATCAGGAGAGCCCAAAAGTACTTGAGCTAAATACATTCATATGTGGCTACATTTAGTAAGTATGTTTGTACAGCATATGTCTGTACTTTATAAACAAGCTAAGTTCAAAGCTCCGCGGGCTAAATAAATAAATCAACCGCAGAAAACTTTGCCCTCGTCAAGCTTTTGAATATGCTTTTGTATTTGTTATTTTGCTGGGTATTTTGTATTTGTTTTGGTTTTTTTCTCGGTTTGGTTTGTTTGTCAATAATCAAACGTTTCGTAACAAAGAGAAAAGCAAGGAGCTCGGAGTGATAACGATGGATCCGACTTATCGGCGGGGCCTTGACCGGCTGGAAAGACACGCCTCCTTTTCCAGCAATTATATTCGCCAAAAGTTAATGGCGATAATAACCATAAGGGTTCCGAAAAATTGGCCACGGTTAATTAAAATTCCAGACAGAACGCAAAAACAAATAAGATATGTGTGTGTAGTATATAGGTACGTGGCTATATAGAATAAATTAGACGGGAACCGCTTTATGAGTCAATTGTAACGAATTGGCCAAACAAAACAGAATCAATAAAACGAGTTATAAAAGCCAGCGAAAAACACGGAAAGAGAGGCGACGAACCTAAAGATTCCACACATAGGAACCTGCCAGAAACCGATTGAAAAAGCTAGAGCGATCTGAGATACAGATACATATATACACGCGCTCTTCCCCCTTAAAACACCCCGAAAAAGTCCCTAGTAGATGACCTCAAAACAAAGCTTTTAATGCTCTGTTTTTGTTTACTTATTTGCCATTTGAGAAGCGCTCTTTTCCCCTATCTCTCTCCAGCTGTTCGCTGGCTACTATATTTTGATTGTAGCTGCAAATAATAATAAAAGTAAAGAAACCTCCAGACTCGATCGGTCTGTCAGCAAGCTTTCCACGTCGTCTGGCACTCCACAGAGTTTAGACTTTGATGCATTGCTACTTTGCTTGATAAGTCTCACCCTCGCTTTCATCGGCGATAAATTGTTAAGTGCCGCATGCACTTAGATAATTGCCCTGCTATAAAAAAAGGAAGTCGAGCAGATGGGATTGAAGATTGAACAGTCATGTCTGTTGTAATAATATGGAAATATTTACTTTTACCTAACCTAACCTAATCTTGGTTTATAAACTTGACACTCGTGCAGCAAGAGCAAATAAATGACGCATGTGGAGTGCATTTTCCCAGCTGTATTTAAACTTTTAGATAATTCAGATACCATAAATTATAAAAGTTGGGAAGTCAGTGAAGGAATCGTGTTCGAAAAGAGACTGTTTAATGCATTTAGGTACCTAAATATTTATAAACATGCGAAAAACTGTTGCGTGTTCGAGTCGCAAAATTGAAAACTTAGCAGAGTGTAGAATCGGTTCCAATTCCATCCTCATTATCAGCTGAGCTATTCATTCAATTGGCACAGTACGAAGTAACTTGGTTGTCAATGGCGCATTGAATAATTTACAAGGCATGGCACGCAATCAAATCAGGCAGCCGCAAAGAAGGCAATTTCTGCAACGACTCAATTGTCCAACCATCCGCTGCGGCAGTGCAATTACATTAGAAGGGGCTAATACACTAGACTTATATATAGCACCACTGACGTCACAGCCCTGACCATCCTTCTTTTCCTCTTTTTAGTTTAGAGAACAGCTGTTTCAGCGAGGTAATCACGCTCACTCATAGTCACTCGATTTATGGGCCAATTTCTCAATTTCTCTCACCATCTTGGGGTAGTATGTATACTTGACTCACATTCGCCCTGTGACAAAAATACGGCGCGTGTGAGCCGGACGGACTACGTCTTTATTATCGCCGGGGGTGCTCACTCTTTTCTGGCCTTTCGTTTCTGTTTTGTGTTTATTATTTATTTCGGCTAACTGTTGACGTCCGCTGTTTTCTTTTTCTATCTCACGCAAAGAGGTTCCAAAGTCCAGGTCCAAATTGAGGTGACAGCATCCTGGACTTTGGCCCAAATGGTCATGGTCACACCTGATCCAATCCATCCATTATACAATTGTCGGACATTGCGTTTTGATCTTCTCTCGGCTAGATAATTAGTTCTCTTGTCACAAGGAAAATTGGCACATGATCAACCCCATCATCAATTCCAAATCGGGCCCCCTATATAAATATATGCATATATATTTTCTTGATATTTTCCATTGATATCAAAACTTGGCCTTCGGATATTTCCCTCAAAATACTATAAGTTTAGTATAAACAAAATAGCGACTATGAAAATGAGGCTCGTCACTCAGACGCGAATTTTAGAACCTATTTTTCAAGTTTCACTTAGCCCATAAAGCGCTAATCGATGGCCGACCTGAATCATCATATACTCCGGTGCATGATAATATATTAACAACGTCCCAAACCAATAACAAGGCACACTCTATAGATATAAACATAATTACTCCAAGTTTATGGACCCCCACAAACGCAACCAAAACCCAATTAAGTGCCGATGTACGATGTACAGTAGACGACAAAACAAAAGCGAAAACACACACCTTATCTATTACCCGGCATCAAAGTTCAAGTATACGTAGGTGGTATATATTAGTTATTTATTTGGTCAGTTCGATGAGGGGTTGGGGGCCATAAAAGCTTGTAAACTAATTCTGTTGTTTCGTAGCTCATAAACAATCCCTTAGTCTGCTTAAAAGTCGGTAGTCAAGTAGCCTTAAATGGGCTAAGGAACAAGCAACAAAGCCTGTTGTTTGCGTCTAAATTTAGATGATAATAGCGCTCAGCCTCCGGAGGCCAACCTTTCCCACTTTTTCACCAGCTATTTTCCAGTCGTGCCACTTGGCCTGGCTTTTATTTCTGCTCACGTCAGTTGCCATTGTCTCAACGAGAAGGCCCGAGAAGTTTTCACTCGGGCCTGAATGTTACACTGGGAAAAGTGGGTTTTCTTTGGGCTTTAACAAGGCTTCAAATATATGTTTTACAATTTTAAACCTTGTGGAAATTCGTAAAGAAAATCCTAGGTTAAATATTTAGAACAAAAATGCTTTTTCAATATTAAGAGGTTAATTTTAAGAAGGAAAAATTTTAAGAAATGTTTGTATTAAGGTAAAAAAGTATCTCATGATTAATGTGATTATTTTTTTAGAGAATATTTTAAAAGAAGTTACCAGAAATTAGTGGTTCAAAAGCATACATTTTCTGTGCAACAGAGCCACTCGTTTTGAGTGGCTTTTAGTGCTGCGTGTTTGGTTATTGGGGCAGGTTGAAGGCCTGGATTCGGGGAAATACATATGAGAGGGTGGTGGAGGTGACATTGAAACGTCATTGAAGGCCACGTGCCGCCTGTCGTCGCTCAATGAAGTGTGGGCGCAAAAAGCGCTTTTCTTATTCATCCTCATTCCTCATGTTTCATTGTCAAAACTTGTTTATGAATTCACAAACGTTCATATAATAAACAAGTTGAGCTGTTCTAACTTCCGTTTTTGCAACAGGCTGTTGGCTGGGAAGGGGGGAAAAGCGGGGGGGCGAAGGAAAAGCCAAAGCTAAGCTGAATTGAACTGAGCATTCAATTGTTTATACTGCAAGTTTGTGGCTGCCTCTCTGTCTCACTCACACAGCAGACTGTTTGCCGGGTAAAAATAATATAAATGCTTAATTGACAATTCAATGAAACGAAATTGGCTATTAGACAACGGAAATTTTGCGCAGCTTAGCAGTTCAGAGAGATCATGTTTTAGTCAAGTGTTAACGAAATTGTAGACAAAATGCAAATATCATTTTACTATTAAATATTATTAATTGTGCAATGGGGTGGGAAAGTATTAGTTTTCCAGACCATCATTAGGTTGTGCAAAAAAAAACTGTTTAAAGCAATTAAAAAAGACTAAACGGAAACGGAGATAACGAACCTTACAAAAAAATTGTTTATTTAGTTACAAAAATTTTAAAAGCCCTAAACTCTATTTGTTTTTGTTGGGAAAGCTTTGATAACAAATTGGAAATTATGAATGTGAACCTGTTTTAATTGTTTTTGTGCAATTAAGGTTTAATTTAAAAGTTACGTTTAAAATTAAAAAAAAACAAGTGACATTTTCTGTACAGAAAATATTTAAATAATTTGCATATAAATTTAGCATTTTGAACAAACTTGTTATTAATTTACATACAATGAACTGATAAGATGCTTATCAAACACTTTAAAAAACATGTTAGATAAATGCAAATGAAAGGTAAAACATTTGTTTTAGTATATCTATAAGTCAACTTTTCTATGGAGCCCTAGAGAGAGTAATCTACATCTAATCTCTGTACAGCTTTAACGTTTTTTCCCATTACTTAAAAGCCATGATAAGATCATTGAATATTAAAGATGTGGTGAAGGACCCCCATCTCCTTCTTAATAATTCATTTTCTCATTACTCACCAAAGTCCATGAACTGCTTTATCGAGAGGGGCGAAGGATTGAAGCCCGAGTAGAAGTCGAGCATTTTGGCCAAGCTCCCCATCGACGAGGAGGAAAAGCGGACTGGGAACAGGCGCATGATGTGGGTTTGTTGTTTTCTGGTTCGCGGGGGATTACTTTCTGATTACGTTTGCCGGTCTTTGGGCTTATCTTTAACAACTTTATTTTTGCCACTTCAGATTTTTATTGTGTGTGTGTTACCAAGCGTGTGTGCGAGCAGCGGAAGAGGGGAGGAGAGGAAAGGATATACCGGTGTCCTTTCGCTCACCTTCGCTTTTTTCGCCCTCTCTCTGTCTCTCTCTTTCGCAGGACGTTGACCGGGCCGAAACAGCTGGCGACGTCTTGAGAGTTCTGGCAGTGCTCAATAAATCAATGGAGCGCGGTTTTGCTTATAACCTTACAAAAGTGGTAGCAAAAATATTTATAATTTTCGTGTTAGCTCTGCTCCTTGTTGTTGATGTTGTTGTGATAAAAGGCGGGGGCGAAGGCGGGGAAACGTCTCTGCTGCAGCTGCTGATTCTTCCTCTTCTCCTGGTGCGCCATAAACGTAACTGTGTGTGAGTTATTTGTACGGTATTTTGCAGTGTTTTTGTGCTCTTTTGTCTCAACTGCAGTTCTTCTTCCGACAATTAATTCTTCTCTTCTCGCTGTTATTATTTCTTGTTGCGCGACGCGAGCGGTTGGGGTTTTTTTTAACTGTGGAGTGCGGCTCCAGCTGAGAATCTGAATCCCCAATCTTCGAGAGAACGCCGATTTTATACGGCGCGAGCTTTTTTGCAATATGACCGTAGGCACGTCTGCAAAAAATACCATATGGCTCTGCAAAATATACTATTTAAATAATTTATTTTTATGATTAAAAAAATTGTTTGTTTTTGTCTTGATTTTAAAATGAAAAATAGTTATAGAAAAAAAGATTATTTATAGAAAACAAAAAAAAAAAATTTAAGCAATTTCTGTTTTTATTTTGTAGAAGATTTATCCAAAATGCACTTTATTTAGTATTTATTTAAAAGTATTTTTTTTTAAGAAAAAAGGTCTGGCAGCACCAGGCTAAGCTTTTCAGCGGCTTTCAAACTTTAAAGTCGCTATTTTCAATTCGAATTTTTGTGATTTTAACAAAAGAATAAGAGTTTCATTAAAAACAATTAGTTAAATAAATTATTTTTATGTTCCCCAGTATTAATTTATTTGTACACGTTTATACACCAGGGACCGCCACAGTTATGATTTTACTGTTAGCTAAACAAAAAAAAATTGTTTGTGACCGTCTCTTTTATGTAAACTACTTTTAAGCCAAAGATTTCTTTCAACCTCATAAGAGGTATTTTCGGTCCCTGTTATATACACATAATCAAACAATGAATTAGCGCCGTGCATTTCTAACAAACTAATTTTATTTATTTTGTTTTTAATTTTTAAAAACTACGCGTGCGCGCTTTTCTAGAAAATAATATACAACAGTTTACATAGAATTCCCAAATTTTACACACGGCTTTTCTCCATTTTTGCCTAACGAAATATAATACAATTATAATGCAACTTACTAAAGTTAAATGATAAAATTTAGTAGGATGCAGGAGATGTGTTCAGCAAATAGTAACTCCGTTCTAATCTGCCGGCTAACTCGCGCACACACGGAATGAAATGCAGCAAAGTATTAGGTTGGATGTTTGCCTTGGAATACATGTTAAATACAGCCGCCGACGCCTCCGTTTCCGGCCACTGGCCTTGTCCATTCGAAATCCATTCTAGCTCCGGAGCCGGAGGCGCAGATATCTCGGTTCCATACAACAGCATTCCCTCGAATCGCTTGTTCTTCAGTTCTTAACAGAAAACAGTTGCGCAATCTTGGAGGCGTGGCCCTTGAAGAACTCGTAGCCCACTTTGGCGACTCGCTTTACGGTCCCCGTGTTGCTGTGATTGCTGGAGGATGAGGCTGCGGTGGTGGCCACAGCCAGTTCACTGGTTGAGGTGGTCGTAATCGCTGGCTGGTGGTGTCCACCCACTAAACTGTGCGGGAACATGCGCCGCAGCACGTGGTTGAAGCCGCTGGAAGCCTTGTTGCCATTGGACTTGAACCGCTCGATTCCAAAGGCTCGGATTGCACGCGAGAATCCAAACACCTGCGAGCTGATGTAGGCTCTTCGAACGGCCAGTGTGCTCCCGTCCTTCTGCTCGCTGTAGATGACGATTTCATCGACTTTCTGTAAAATCAAAGGTTGTTTATTACTCATAAATAAAAGAAGCCATATTAAGAATTCAAAGCTTATCGAACAAACTAGATTTTTGTAGCAATGCTTTGAAATAAAGCTTTTTAAGACTGTACGAATAAATTAAGCAGTAACCTTGTATGCAAATTAACGATTGTTTTAAAATTTAAATGTATGTACATATATGGATTAAGTATTAACTTTAGCTATAGGAAACAGTTGCACAGAATTTATCAAATTTTCTACTTATTCTTTCCACTACTTGAGATCTTGGTAGGTAAGCAATAAACACATCATAGGAGCTCCTATTCCACAAAACCCTCGACTACTTGCCATTATCTTCGTCATGCCCAGGTTCCTGGTAAAGGTGGTGAAGGTCTTCTTGACCGGGTCCAGCACCGAGTCCTCCACAATTTTGACGGGGGATGACGGGGAGAAGCGGGCTCCCCATTTGGGCACCGGATTCGTTTTGGAGAGCAGGCGGCGGGAGAAGAGCTTGCCGTCGCGCACTTCTCGTTGCAGAGTGTCCTCGGTGAGGACGTGGCTGCTGGAGGGATTCGGATACCTGTTCCAGTAGGCCACCACCACGTTCCGCCAGCTGTAATCGAAGACCGTCTCCGTGCGGCAGGTGGAGGCTGCAACGACCATTGTGAAGGCTAACCAATGAACTCACTCGCAGGGGGCTAAAAGTGAAAGCCGCAGTGACCCTGAGCTGAAAATAAGAGCGAAGCGACCGATAATCAATTGCAATCGCATGTTGCGGTTTAAATTTAGACATTGATTCTCGTACCTTCGCAGGGGGTGGTGGGTGCTTTCTGGGGCCTGGGGGCTGTTCCGACCTCAGAGCTCCAGAGTGCAGTGTGTGGAACTGATTCGCTGGCACACGTTGATTCAGCTAACAGCTTGTTATTGTCGCCGCTGCCGTTTCTGGGCGCCTACTTCTCTGCACTGAGAATTTTGTTGTGTAACTGCGTCACACACTCGAGCAGCACAGGGTGCCTCGGGGCGCGTCCCTCCGATTTATGGCTTTATTATGGCTTGTTGCCTTCGCTGCACGTCTCTCGACCCTCAGTGTCCCCTTCTCCTGGCTGTCCACGGTTTCATTGCCCTGCTTCCACTCAGTTTTAAGCCAATTCGGTGTGCAATTTAAGCCTGATCAAAGGCCATCCGGAAGCAAGCGTTGCCAGAAAGCCGCAGTGAACAAAGCACTAAAAAATCACATTTACATACTGAAAAAAATACTGAAGTACTGATCTGCTGAACGCGCCCCTTGTTTGGTGTTGCCAGATAAATCAATTCCTTCCGTTAGAAATAGGGATTTTTCTGCTGGAACGAAAAGGTCATATTAACCCTACTTTGCTACCAAAACAAAGTTTACAAACTTATTTAACAACAACTTAACAAAATGCCGGTGGATTGGTTTGGATATGTGTACGCTGCCACAGTGGCCGCCGGTGGAATAATGGGCTACGCCAAGGCGGGTAAGTTATTCATATGGAAAAACACATCCTATTGTGCAACATCATGAATTTGTAGGTTCCATTCCATCGCTGGGTGCCGGATTGGCCTTTGGAGCCCTCTTGGGCTATGGAGCCCATCTGAACTCCCTGGAGACACCACGCCCCCTGCTCCAACTGGGCACCTCCCTGTTTCTGGCCGGATTAATGGGAGCTAGGTGGAACCGATCTGGAAAGCTGATGCCCGCCGGCATGGTCTGCATGCTCTCAGTGGCCGCTCTTGTGAAGAATGTGGCCACCTACAATCGCTACTTGCTGCCCAGCAGCACACCAACAAAGGGTGTTTAAACTTTGAAGCATTTCAACCCGGAAACATTTGCAAAATGCTGGACTTGCCTGGAGATTTTTTACCTTATTTTCTTCATTTACATAAACTTGCTAATTACTGTGTTGATTTTAACTTTTACATTTGGTGATTGGACCCTTGGTTTAGCGCTGTGTCATTCTCTAAGCTAGCGATAAGAAACTGTACTTGCTCGCTGACGAATAAATTTTATCATCTATGCTTTTATTATCTTGCTGAATTAAAAACCACTTTGTTTTTATTTTTTAAACGTTTCCTCTTAATCTTATCAGCCTTGTTTAATTTTTGTAATTACAAGAGTTCCATTTTTTACTGCATACTTTTGAACACATTAACTAGACATTCCGGTGAATATTTGTAAAGTTTTTTTTTAAATTACCAGTCCCATTAAATCAAATGACATCTCCATTATTTTTGTACAAGTAAATTTTCTTTTATATATTTATTCTTAAATGTAATTTTTGTTTCTTTTGTGTGTGTGATAAATGTACAGTTTCATTTATTATACGATGTTCAGTTAACTACAACTAAAACTTAGCTTTTACATTTTTTGTTTGCTGTATAAAAAAGAGCATTAGGCTAGGTAAACATAGAGTAATGAATTTTTTAGAAATTTCGACTTCTAACAATTTTAATACAATAATGAAATGAACAATTTAAGTTTTCTTGTAGGCAAAGTGCGGCAAGGTAAGTAAATGAACGCTTCGATTCTCCACCTTTCTAGCAATTTTCTAACAGAAAATGATAAATATTTTGTTAAGTAAAGAGTACAAATTATATGTTTATCACATTGGAAAGTGGGATTATTATTATTTTTCCTTTTCGATTGATTTGAGTGGCTCAAAGAATAATTTAGGTTGTGTCTGCCAAAGTGCGATTATAGATGAACTTTTTACAGAATAATATGTACTATTTTACACAAGAATTTGCATTAAATTAATATTACATAATATATGCATGTACTGAACATAACAACTTTTGCATTGGTTGTTTGAGTTGCTTTTAACAGACAGTATTTTAAATTAGTTGCGGCTAGAACTAACAACAAATCAATAGTTTTCATACAGATAATAATAGTAATAAATTCTAGCTAAAAACACGTTTAACTGCAAACATTTGTTCCAATTTCGATGGCAGTGACGTCTGCGTGCCAGTTCCAAACGTTCCCCATGTTGCTTTCACTAGAACGGAAACAGCTTCCAGTTAACCACTGCGGAATGCGGAAATGGAACGGGGAAAGCGGAAAAGAAAAATATAGAAAATTAGTGATAATGCACATTGAATACTCTTTCAGGGGCGTGCAAAAACAATGAGATATTTTTAGGGGTTTATTTCATATGCAATTTAGATATATATTTTTGCAGACGCCGGCCATTGTGTGTATGTGTATGTGCGTGTGTTCCATTCCATGCGTTTCCATTTGCCAAATTACTCTGTTTCACTTTTATGCCATTTGCCTTCTTATTTTTAGTATGCAGAATATGCGTCTCTGATTCCATGCCATTCTTGTAGTTCAAATATATTACTTAATTGCTACATTGTTATAGATGTTTTGATATAGTTTTTGCTTGGGTTTTGCCTTCAAACAGTGTGTATGCAGGTGTGGTGGTGTGAGAGAAAGAGCGTATGTATGTGTGTGCATGTTTCAATGCCAATTGTTTCTAATTCGATTTTATTGTGTGTTCGATGTGTTTGATGCAATTTTGGAAAAAATAGAGCGAAAGGTAAACCGCGCAAAAAAAGATATAGTCAGCGATGAGATACTGATCGTCGATTTTGATAGATAGGATGGTATATGGAGGTTTTTCTTCAAGCATGCGGAAATGAGGTCTGCGGATGTGTGAATGCGAATGTCCTAATCGAGGAGGTCTGCCTGCCTTTCGGAGGTGGACTGAAATGATATTCTAAATAATTCTTTAGTTCATGCCAAATAAAAGGGAATTAAGATTCAAGAACTACTTTTTTGGAACGCTCTCAAAGCGGTTCCAGCACTACAAAGTTAGGTATGATCGATGCAATGCCAGATGCCAAATGCTTAAAGTACGAGGGTAAATGGCCCATTACGCATGAGTTTAGCACTTGCATTTCGTATCGTCAACAACCAGGATTATATATTTATTTATTTATTAAGGGGCAGATAATGTATAAGAAGTACTACTAAAACTATCGCGCATCCATGCTCTACTTTAAGTCGTAGCATACTTTAGGGCAAAGCTTTAGACTACTATTAAAGGGAGTTAAGAACCCGATTGAATTCTGGATTGGATTGGTTTGGTTTGGGCTTACCGCACGCAAGGATAACGAATCTTGAACGGTATCGGTTTCGATCGGTTTGGCATTTGTGTGTGATGCGTGTTGCTTTGTTTAGTGTGGTGTGGTTTTGTATTTGATTTGTTCGGGGAGCCCTTGAAGGTTGGAGCAGCGTTTTCTTGTGATCTAGTAGTAGCCTAGGGTAATATTGGTAGCAGAGTTCTCTGTCGCATCCTCATATTACATGTTACATGACTCGTGTGCGGCGTATGAGTTTTTGTGTTTTGATTTTGGGTTTCTTGGCGGTTTCCGTGGTGCTCGACTGGGCACTGTGACTGTCCAACACCGCGGGCAGGTTGTTTGTGGTGTCGCCAATGTAGTTTGCCACATGACTACTGCTGTTACTACTACTGCTACTACTAGTTTTGTATGCCTTAATGCTACTCCGATTGGGCGTACGTTTTAAGAAGGCGCTGCCATCGATAGGTGGCTCTTGTTCTCGATGTTGCTGCTGTGCATGCTGCTGCTGCTGCTGCTGCTTACTGGATGTCGATACTGATGACGACACGGAGGTGGTTGTGGTGGTGGCTTGCAAGGCTTGCAGTTTTTTAAAGTACGCATCCAGAAATGATGATGTTGTTATCGGTTTGGCGGTGGTTGTTGTTGATGATGATGTTGTTGTTGGTGTTACAGCAGCTGTGGTGGGTGGTGTGGGGAACTTACGTTTTTGCCGCTCAATCGCTTCATTGCTCTGAATGCCGGCAGTCGCCTCGTTCTCCTCATCGGGCAGCCCATCCTGGAGTTGCTGCTGCTCCTGCTCCTGCTGTCTCTCGTCCTTGCTGTTCTGCGGCTGTTGTTTCACCCCGTTGCTGTTGCTGCTGCTGCTGCTGCTGGTTACACTATAATTTGTAAGGCGGTTTGGTTTTTGTTTCTGTTTCTCTACCAAGGGTATTTCGACTATCGACTGTTGCTGTTGTGACTGCTGTTGCTGTTGTTCTGGTTGCAATTTGGTTGCATGTTGTTGTGTCTGTAGCATGTGTAAATAGTATTCGATTTGTTTGCGTAATTCGTGTGTGTAGATTTGGAATAGGTTCGGTGTTTGTGTGGTTGCTGCTGCAGTCGGCCGGGGTGTTGATGTTGCTGGGGCGTCGCTGCTGCTGCTGCTGACGCTGCTGCTGATGCGCGTCTTGACCAGCACACCATTGTCCTGCAGGTACTGTCCTTCGGGGAGGGTACGGTGCAGATAGCCAAAGGACTTGGACTTGGGTTTCACAGTGGTTGTTGTTGTTGTTGTGCTGGTTGTCGTCGACGTCACAGCAGCGGCAGCGCCACCAGCAGAGCTCTGCTCGATCTTGTTGTCCTGCTGATTGGCCTCCTGCTCCTCGCTACTTGTGTTGCCCTCTTCCTGCTCATCCTGCTCCTCATTACTCTCACTCTCATTCTCATCCTCCTGGGACTCGGTCTCCTCGCTACTACTTTCAATATCCTCCGCTGCATCTTTCTTGTTGTTGATTTTACTATTGTTGGTGTTTGGTTGTTGTGTTTTGTTGGTGTTGGTATTGTTGTGTTGTGGTTTTTTCGAATTGGTGTGTAAAGGTGTAAAAGTTTGTATATTAAAAGATTTTGTTTTCTGAGTGTATTCTGTGTACTTGGAACTCAAAAGTTGTGTGTGCGTGTATTTTAGTAAGTAGAGAACTCTTAGCTTACACAACATAACTACTGGAAGAACAGTCTTTTCTAATTAGGTTACCTATTCTACTGTACTCACTTGTATACTAAACGATAGTTGTGTCCGTAATCGGGAATGACATTCGAGGGCAGTGGTGTGCAGCGACCATCCAGACAGTGCTGTGGTTTGAGTAAGATTTGTGGGTTAATTATGGGTTCATTTGTGTGTCCACTTCCCCTTCTACTTACATAACCATTACCGCAGGCCGAACCCTCGGCCGCTGGTCTGTAGGCCACACAGTATCCCGTCTGGGCGTCGAAGCAGAAGAGCTGGGCACACACTCGCTCGTCCTTGAAGCAGGCATACGTGCCCCGATCCCTGCGGCACTGGGCGTCCAGCGAGAGCAGGGTTCCTGGCAGCGATCTACCCAGAGCACTGTCCTCATGTGGGGCATTGTGCAGGCAGGTGGCCGTATCTCCACTGGAAATAATGATTAAACCATTAAGTAATCTTTAATAATGACAAAAGCCCTCAACTCACTTGAGGAAATGATGGAAGCTCTGCACCGTGCAGGCGGACCATCTGAAACCCCGCTCCGTGTGACGCAGATCCGACATGATGTAGCCATCCTCCCAGCGACACCGCTGGGCACCGGGTCCACCCAAATAACTGGGCGGTGGCGAGCCGTCATGAACCGCTCCCAGCCTGAGAAAAGCAGCATGAGACACATTTTGATTGAGCAGGGGGAAAATGTTAATTGATTAATTGCAAACCGAATGATGTCAAACGGAAATGCAAACGAGTTTCAATGACCAGTTTCCAGCAGCGGAAATTATTCATGTTTTATGGTTTGGGCGCCAAATGAAATCGGGGATTTGAATCGAGATGTTGAATAGTGTGGAAGTGGTGCATATAAAAGGTTCCGCTTAGCAAACAGTCAAGGAAAGTGCAGAAATCAACGAACAAATGTCAAGTGACGACACAACACTTCCTATTGAAAGTTGTGAAAGAAATCTTTTACGTTATATTGTTTAATTTATCTTAAATTAATTTCAGTTTTTTATACAACATTGACAAAGTCATAATGACCTAGTTTATCCTTTGCTGGAAAAGGGTCTTGGGGGTTACTCACAGATGTCCGACTTCATGGGCAGCCACGATAATGCCGCTGAAGCCGCCGGTGTCTTCGATGATGGCCACGCTGTTCACCTTCTCCAGTCGCTTGTTCACCACGCATGCGCCACCGACGTAAGCGAAGCCTTTTCCAAAAGAAAACACACGACCGAAATTAGGCAATTAGTGGGATGTTTCTCTCAGTTACATTTTCTTTATTTTTTTTTGTCTCTTGTCCAACAGGAAGTTGACAATTTTTTTCAAGTCGCCGTTGCAGTTATTAAATGAAAAATGTAATGTTTTTTTTTCGCAACTGAGCAATTTGTTTCTCTCTTTTTTACTTTCAAACTTTGTATTTTATTTTATTTTACATAATAACTGTAACCGCTGGGAGAAGCTGGTTGCTTTTGTTGTTGTTATTTGATGTGAGAGAGCAATTCATTAGTAGGTGCATTTAAATGAGTAAATTTAGTCACAATTACCATTGATTAAATATAGTGAGTCCATAACCCATTAAGTGTGTGTAGTTTTTAAGGTATAACTAGTTGGTTTAAGAGTAGACCAATGTTAGTAAATCCAGAACCTTTTTTAAGATACAAGTTAAGTTAAATTAAAAACTATATTCACGATATTCGCTGTTTTTGTTTTATTTCCTGTGCTTGTGGATTTTATTTTATCCCTGAAATTTTTCATTATTTTATTTTAAGCTGCTGACACTGAATACAACTGAAATAGTAGATTTTTAGTTAGATTTTATACACATACTTGGAAAAATTATATTTCACAGTAGAACGGAAATGAAAGTTTAAAAAACACTTTTTAAAACTATGATAAAGCCAAGTTCAGACAACCAACTTAATATTTTGATTTGAAATTGCTTAAAAGTCAGTCTGTTTAAGACCCTTCTTCAGAGATTTTAATAACAAGAGAATTTAGTTGAGTATCTGAAGTGGCTTACAACATTTGATCGTTAAAAAATATTTACACAGAACAAAGGCAGATGGACAGGAGTATAATAATCACAGAAGCTTCACTGTACACAGTGGAGAGTTTTAGAAGACCTTGAGGAGCAAAGAGGAAACTGTACAGTTTGAGGAGCACTGAAAAGATGGCGCATGCGCAGCCATTTCCGGTTCCTGTTCTCATTCTTCTTGCTGTACAAAAACAAAGCCGCGTGCGACACAAACAAAGACACATTTAAAAGTTGAAAAGTTGAGATCTCAGAAAGAGAGAGGTATAGCAGCAATAGACAGAGAGGGAGCGAGGATAAAAATAGAGACAAAGAGACGTGCATGAAATTCAATTAAATTTGCTTGATTTGGTTGATGATGGAGCGACGCATTTTTGGGCTCGGCGGTGGCCGCCTTTAATGTTATTTATTTTTAACGCGTTTGCCTCTTATTTTGTGTTTGCTTGATTTTTTGCATTTATCTGTACAGATGTCGGCTAACAAATTGTCTTTACCTGCGGTACCGCGATTACATTCGCCATAAGCGGAGGTGCGACGGCACATATCGAGTCTGCGGGCGAAAATTGTTCAAAAATGCGTAGAAATTTTAGATTTGGTTTCGTTTTGTGGTGTTTTCAGCTCCATTTAATCAATTATCTCCTCTCGGTGTTCGATCGATTGCCCAATTGTATATCGAGCATTTGCAGTTTAAGAGTGGAGTCACCAACAATAGTTTAGGGAGAAAAACTCTATCTTCGGAGTTCCAAATTTTCTAAACCACTGAAATAAATCTAATAAATCTAATCTAAAGTAAAACTAAAAATCTAAGCTAAGAGTTATATTTTCCATAAGGGGTATCCAATAATTTAGGCGCATAAACCATAATTATAAACTATATCTTGATGTAAATGTTTGCTTCAACCAATGAGACCTTAAAGCAGATACCAAATACTAAATAAATCAACCGGTTTTATGCTTTATGGCCCGATCCGCTACTCAAATTAGTTTAACGCTTCGAGATTAACTTTTTTCTTTAACTTAAATGTTGTAAATTGCTTGTTGGTGTGTGTGAGCATGTGTGGCGTGTAATTGTGGTAGTAATTTATTAAGACCCACACGCAAATTTAGTCAACTTTACTAAGATTTTAGAGATTTAGAGGTGCAAACCAAAAACTGACTAAAACATGTTAAACACCCGCAATGACATTTTATTTGTTCTAGGTGTGTGTGTGTTGTGTAACCGTGTGTGGATGTATGTGAGTATCTAGGATCTAGGATTTTCTGGGAATTTCTTTGAAATCTTTTTACCCGCTGTGCCCTTGGTGCAACGACCTCCTTTACGTCTGCGACACATATCATACCTAGACACGAGTAGACATTATACATTTATGTATTTCAAGGGAAATCTTTGGTATTTGGGAATGGTTTATGGGTTAAGAAAAAGGAAAAACGCGTGGAAAACTGCTCTGAATGAAATCTGCTGAAGATTCTGCAACGAAAACACAAAACACAAGGGGGTAACAAGGCCAAGAGCCCAGCCAACTCACTTGGTTATGGCCACGGCAATGTCGTAGACTGGCAATCGTCGTTCCCGGAACAGATACTTTCCCATGTCGGTGAGGGCAGCAGCCGAATCGATGGCATCCCGACCCACGCGATTACGTTCCAGATAGGGAGTGGCATCACGACCCTAAAAGTTTGTAAAAAATAAGGAAAATTAAATTAAGTAATGGTGAAATAAATGGCTCAGTAAACAAATAACTTACAAAGTTAAAGTGTTTATTTGACTTTTACAAAACACTTAATAAATTGGATATGGTAAGTAACTAGTTACCTTGAGTCCCTCCAGTTTTACCCTCTAGATATCTAGATATTACCCATTAAAGGCTGACATTTATGGCTTCGTAAAAGCCTCAACTAAAATCCCATTGAACCCTGCGACCCACATTAGAATACAGTAGGCCATTAGGTAGTGAAAATGGCAAAATATTCAAAGAAACAGCCCCAAGGAAGCTTTCAATGCGATGATGCAACTGATTTGGCATTTTACCTGATGACTGGATGAGACGAGGCGAATGAAAAGAGCTCCGAGTGAAATATTTATGGCCCATTCGGCGGTGAAAATGAAGCTGGAAACCGAAGTCGAAACGGAAATCAAGTGAACGTGAAAAACGTGCTGCTAAAAGCTAAAAGTTTAGCGATAAGGCCAATGCAGCAGACGATCATCATTAATTGCATCGCAAAAAAACTTTGGTACTTTAAATAAGATTTTAGTGAGGATATAAAATCATTATCGGTTCTATTAAATGTCGTAATATTAATGGTTTGTGGTAAAATAGAAATTACCAATTTTAAAGTGCGATTTATACTTTAAAAGGAGAAAAACACAACATAAAAAGGTATTTTGAAATATTGGTTAAACACACAGCAAAAAGAAGCATTGAGGCTGATCGATAGAAAATAGTATTTTATTATTAAACTAAAATTGGGAAACCTTTTTTTAGGTGTGATGATCAGTTAAGGGGGAAATACAATTAGAAATTTTTTTCGAAAAAATTTTTTGTCTTATTGTACTCTAAATATGTCTGGGAATAAGCCTTTAAAAGCTTAAGCGTCGTATTATTTTCAAAGTAAACTTTATACAATAGTAGTGTTTTAAATACACAGCAAAAGTACAGTCAGAGATTTTTTTTTTTTAATATGAAATTCTCCATTTCAAAATGAATAGACGGATTTTCATATTTGTTTGTTATAACTTGTTTTTTTTAAAAAAAAAAAAAAAAAAAAGTTTTTTTTTTTTTTTTTTTTTTTTTTTTTTTTTTTTTTTAAAAAAAATTTTTTTCATATGAAATGATTCATGTTGTGCGTGTACTTTTAGTTAATAGTTGCTGTTTTTTGTTTTTGATTGGGCCTGGGGACTGCACGGCGAAAAATTCCCAACGCTCCATTATTGATCATAAATGGGCTTAATTACAATATTTTTAAAAACTTGACTGATTTTCATTGCTAAGATGATTTAATAAATAAAAAAATTAAGATCCTCATTTTAGGCCTTTCCTTAAGGCAAAGTCAAAGTCGTGTGGGTTTCCTTTGGAAATTCGTTGCTTTCGATTGTTCACTTTGGCAAATCAAATGGAAAACCAGTTGCAATTGTGCGTTGCATAATTGGAGCTGCAGTTGCAGTGGCAATTTCATCAGCTGTGTACATCCGAGGGCAACTTTCAGCTCCTATAAATCCAATCCAATGTCGTGACCAAAGGGGCGTATTTAGCTTAGCCAAAGTGACAGGAACATAAATTAAAATAACACAATTGTCAATCACATTGAGCCCTAGGCAAATCAATATGTTAATATGGCTAATCTGGGTGCCCGAACCAGTTGACCAGTCCACAGTTACCACTTCCAGTTGCGCCGGACGGAGTGCAGGTGATAAAACCAAAGTTAAGTGACAAACCGCACTCGGTTGACACATTTGATTTGCAGCCATTTGCCACAGCTGGAAAACAATCTCGGAGATACTCTAAGCTAAGCTTGTTTGTATCCGAGCCAAAGTCTTTTGATAAATTACCAACTAGTTGGACAGACAGCAGATGTCTAGGAAATGACAAAGTGATCTAAAAACCCACAAAACACCAGAGTTAAGAAACCCGAATATAAGATATCCGCTCAATTGGGTGTATCTGTATCTGAATCTCAGGTGATTCAACCGCCACTCGAAGTCTATCCGTTTTCTATCCAATTTTCTGACACATTGATCACTTAGAAGTGCGGGCACGTCGTTCTCCCGAAAGAAGCAAAAAATCGAAATGAATTTTTGGTAATTTTCGACAGACAAAACTATCAAGAATTTTAAATGCTCCGAAATGTGGCCTTGGATTGAGTATTGAGTGGGAAAGGCAAAGGCAAAGGCAAAGGCATTAGATTGGAATCCACCAAATTACAAATAATTATTGTGGAATTGCATTTTGAGTGGTTTATTAGAGCAGTCTTGGTTTCTAGTTGAAGATGCTTTGCTCAAGTTGTTTGATTGGATTTGTAAGTTGTTCGAAGTGGAATGCTAAGAATTGGCTGTTTATAATTGAGTAAGTCAAGCCATTATTTATGTAAAATATTACATAATCCCCGAGACCGCTTCCTTCATCCAGACGGCATGCAAACTAATTGTTTTGTGGCTTATTTCTTTGCCCAAATCTCAGCCGCAGCGATTCCCATATACGACCATCAACGTCACACAAGTTGGCATGGGAAAAGCAAACCTTAGACCACCAACAGTCGTCAGTGTCTCCCAATCTCGTGGTCCCGAAAGTCAGCGGACCACGGATGACCTGGCACATCTTTGATTACAGATTGCACAATTCAGCTGCACAGCAGTTGTTGCCCCAGCCAGCAACCAGCATTTGTCAAATAATCGAAAAAGTAACCAAGAGAAGAAAAAAGTTATCAAAGAAACTGTCAGTAGGACCTAAAATGTAACCGAGCCACTAAAACCGGGACCGGTTTGCCTTTCCCCCAAAAATACAAAAAATTAAAAATAAACTAAGGCTTCGCGACAGTTTTGCAATAGCCTTTTGTGCGTAATTAAAAGCAAAATGTTATATTTTAATTTAATTTTTGCAGTCACTACGCGACTCAGGTTTTTCAGGCTCCTTTCCCTGGGCCGGGCAATATAAATCTTGCGGCGCACACAAAAAAAAAACTGTCAATGCAATGGCCTGTAATTTCTAGCATTTCGCAAGGCTCACTAAACTATCTAACAGGGTGGTGGACAACCTAAGCGGCTCAGGCTCAGGCTCACACCCACTCGCACACACACCCATGGTTAAAGCCAACTCCCTTCCACCCACTCCACCCCCTTTCAATGACATACGCTCTGACTTTCGGCGCCCACACAGCGGATAAGTCGGACCTGGGCGACAGGCGGCTGAATCGGGCCACCACCCACTGAGCCGACAGGCTTTTGGGTCAAGATATGGGGGATACCTTTCCTTTTCCAATACCCTACCACTAACCATGGTTAGCTTGTGAAGGAACAGCTTAAATAAACTAAATAGTTGGGTAACCTAAGGGCTTAAGAACATTTTTGTTCATATCCTTTGACTTCAATTTATAATATAAAATCTCCATTTTTAATTTCTTACAATTTAAAATAAATCCTATAATTTTTGTTAAGTTTCTGAAGAGCTGATTTCAAAGAAATAATAAATTACATATCTAATTAAAAACTGAAGTTTGAGGTCGTAATAAACATACTTTACACTTAAATTTCTCATACTAAAAATGATTTAAAAGCGTGATTCCATTGACAAATACTTCTCCATCATCATTTTAGTTAATTCGACTGGCTGCTGTTTATTTGCATTTGACATGTGAATGAGCAATTATTTTGATTTGTGTTTGAGTACACAAATAAATATAAAGCCAAGAAATGATGATGATGGAGTTCAGGAAAAATATGTGTCATTGGAGTCAGGCATATAACAAATTGTACAAGTTTTCTTTAGTGCCATTTCCAGGCAGGGTGTTGAAGTGCCCCCCCCAATTCCCGGTGACTTTTCCGGCTTTTCCAACATCGCCCCTGGCCATTATTTACTTGTTTATTTATTTGTTTTCTTGTCGCTCTGTCGCTCGCTTCGCTTCACGTTTCCATTTGCATTATTGCAATTTATGTTTGTCTGGCACTTGCATTTCGGGCTACCGGCACTCTACTCTACTCTATATATATTCCAGCCAGGCTTATATGGATATGGAAATGGACATGGATATGGATATGGGCCTGGGAGTACGAGAAATGTGCCCTGGGGGCAACACCTGGTGGTGGCCCTATCCTATCCTATTCCAAAACCCAGCTTCGTTAGCCGAGGAATTTGTTATGACAACTTGCAAATATGAGAACTGGGCAAAAGTCAACGAGATCTTTTTGGGTGTGTCTCATGGGGCTCATGCATTATTTGGCATTTCTGTGGCACTTTAGATTAAGTCGTCGCGATAAGAGCGAGTGGAGAATGTCGATTGTCGAAATTGGGACTGGAATTGGGATAGCCCAGCTCGATTACCAGAACTCTTGAAGGAAAGGGAAACCCAGCTCTTTTCTTCGGCTCCACTCCACCCAAGCGGATCAATTAATCAACTCAGTGGAATTCCAGGGGCTGATAGCAGTGCGCAGGTGATCATAACAAGCCATAGATATAGATTATAAAGCCAACACTATATATCTCAGATCAGATTGTGGGGGTAGCTTAAGTCGGCTACCGACTTAACGGCTTGAACTTTTATCTGTGACATTTAATTAACATTTTAATTAATTGCGGGCAACTTTCCGTTAGAAGTTAAACAACCTCCCCTCTACCCGCTCCCTTCGAGACTGTCCCGCCTTCTGTCTGAAACAAGTGTCGAACGCATTGGCGCTGCGCTTGCGCCACACACATATTTCAATGCAAGTAAGCCAACTGCGGCCAACGTTGCGTATGCGCAATTTATTAGGTGCGTATCGTGTGGCGAACATGGAGAAATATGTCAAAGCTCGACGGGTTGTTACTTAGTATTAGGTTTCGCTCGGGGGATTTTATCTTGAGACTGTTGGAGTATATAATGTGTGTTTAATAAGCTTTTAGACTTATTTGTGAAATCTTTTTTCAATATTTAGTCATCCCTTTTGTTAAGTTACTTCTTCAAACCTTTATTTAAACTTTTGTTAACCTCTCCCTCTAACGAATACACCCTCTACACACCCATTTGTACTAAAAAAGCATTTAATATTCCCCCCGCCAAACGTAATTTGAGCGCTGGCCACTCGATTAGAATTTTTGATTTAGCCACGTTTCGCTTTTAAAAATAACTGGGTTGGCACTCGATCAGAGCTCATTGTTCTGCCTCCGCGGAATGAAAAAATAATGCTTTTAACTAGATTCGATTTGCAGTTCTTAACGCCTTCAGAGACGCGAATTGAGCCGCGTTGAGTTACGCAGTTTATGGCTTATTAATGTTGCAGCGTTTTGTTGTCATTTTGTTGCGGCTTATTTATTTATTTTGCGAGTCTGAGTTGAGAATCAATTAATTGAACAACTCTCGTAGATCTCGGCACTGAAGTTTGTGGCTTAAGTAATTCTCTTAGTTATTTGTCAATGGGTGATTAATTTATGTGACTTGGGATTTCGTGCATTTGGTGGCTTTTTGTTTTATGAAATAATCGACTGGCTTTCGGAGTTTTGTTTCGGCAACATTGGGGTCAAGTTGTTTGGGTTTTTTTTTCAAAGTTCGCACTCATATTTTGTGGCTTAATATAATATGTAAAGTGATCGGCACGAGCTCCTGTTGGTTCACCCAATCTCAAAGCCAATCTCTTCCGATAAAATGACGCAAAAATCCAATAAATTTGCTCGGGTTTCGTGTTTGTTTTTTTCCTTATCGGATATGTGTATCCAATAATTTGTTGCCCAATTCAAATTCTGAGTAATTACCCGGCTTCCATATTTTTTTTCGCATTTCTCACTTTGCTCTACACACACATTAATTAGCGACACAGAAAAAGTGGAAAAAAATGCTTAGCGACGGATGCTAAGATACATTTTGTGTACCCGAATCCAACAGATACGCATGTGGGCATAGAAGAGGAAGTCTCGAGTCTGGTGTGTGTGAAATTGGGCAAAGGCAACGTCAAAGAGGAAAATAAAACATGGTCGAAAAAATCTGATCTGAGTCGACTGCAGTTAGCGTGGCCCATTAGATTATGTAACCACGGCCAACACGCAGTTGCAGTTGCAGCGGCAGCGGCAGCGGCTGTTGCATTATTTATGCGGTCTGAAAATAATTTTTTGCCTCCGCTGCTCCGTCGTTGGAGTTAGAGTTAAAGTTAGAGCCAAAGCCAAAGCCAATTGACGTACTTAGGGTAACCCGTCGACATCGTTGTCTCCTCGCTCCTCAAAGTTAAAGTTGTCGTGTGGGCAGCAGTTGATGCAACTGGTGGCGTCTGAGTCTGCCTCTGAGCTGCAGGTGAACCACTCTTTTTTCCAGAGTTCCCCACAGTCTGCGCCAATTTTCCACTTTCGTGCCGCACACATCACCATCACTTGGCCCACTCTACTCTCTCCTCTCTCCTCTCTCTTGGCCAACGACAAATGGCTTCCTGAACCAACTCTAAACTGATTTGTGTGAGAAAGTCTAACCAGAGCGGAGAGCTTGGCCCAAAGGATTGCGATGCTATAATGTTGTCAAAGTGTTTTATGGTTTTTCGCTTATGCAATCAAATTAGTTGAATGTTAATAAGTGAAAGATGTTAACGGAGATCAAAGAGATCGCTCACGACATCAAGATGTAAGGGGAAAATGTCATATATGACTCTCATCAAACTCACATTTTATTTAATGGTTCTTAACATTTAGCATCTGCCACATTTTTATTTTATTTCTTAAAGGTTTGTTTAAGCCAGCATTAAGTAGTTTTTATGATATTATTAATTACTTTTTTGAGGTTTCTAAATTTAAATCAGCTTTTATGACTGATTTAATTAATTTATACTTTATACTTGGGTTTACTAATATTTGCAGCAGTTCAACCCAATTAAAAGTGTTTTAAACTAAATTCCTCTGTTGAAGGATATTTCCAAAGCAGTGCCAGAAGGTTCCTTTTTTTTTTGTTGGTCAACTCGATTCGCGTGCCCATAAAATATTTCTGTCGCTAATTTCTAGAAAAACATTTAGCAAAGGCTCAGAGAGCAGGCACGAGTAAGCTTAGCAGTGCTTTGAGTAAAAAACTTGTTAAAATTTGTTTTTGGCCTAGCTTTTTTTTTGTTTGGTATGGCCAAGCAAATAACCAAATTGATTGTTCACATTTTTTCTAGCGAATCGAAGCGCATGCGTTGCATGTTTTGCTGCCAGTTTTTCTCCTTAAGCCAGATTCCCAGATCGTGACAGTTCATTTGGAGCCGAAATGTTTGGGCTAGCTTGCGGCTACTTGGGCTCGAAATTCGGAGCAGGACTGTCCAGATTATTGGCAAGACCCATTTTGGCCAGGGGTCAGAGTTTAGCTTCCAAAATGGATTACTCAATTAGCCAAATGAAAGTCGAATTGCTGCGATTGTGTAATGATCTCGCTAAAGGGGTATTCAAATGAGGTTGATTTGGGTACTCAGGGGAAATCTGTGAAATCACGTTTGAAAAGGATATTCTAGAGCAGGGAATAAGTTATATTCTAGCTATATGAAAAAGGTACTGAGCTTCTAGTCCATGTATTATACCTTTTAATAACCCACTTTCCCTATCAAGTTAAATTAAATCCAAATTAAAACCTTTAAAGTATTAAAATTTGTACTTACTCGTGAAATAATAATGCCGGCAATGCTGATGCGTATTCTTGGACCCTTCAGAAGGCGATAGCGCAGATCGACTCCGTTCCAGAATGAGATGAAGTAACGCTTGACCTGGGAGTGGAAACACAAGTTATGTTAGTTCAAGTTTGAGCTCAATGCACGTAGTGTGTCTCTGTCAGATTAATCCATCACCATAATACACTTTCATCTCAGCCGCATCTCTGGGTATTCTAGGTATTCTTTCTAAAGCTAGAACGCACCCAGGTCGGGCAGACAAATAAATCTTGAGCGTGAGTGATGTGCATAATAATTCTCTACGTGGTGCGGAGGCTAATAAATTCTGGGCCTGAATATAAGATGACAAATTATTTAAATGCTATGGTTACTTTTTCACATTTTTTTATGAAAAGTAGCTCGCTTTAATAAATGCCCCAACAACTGCCCCAATATAATCCAAATCCCCTTTGGGACCAGACCTATCTATCAATACGAACATATGTCTCGGCTCGCATAATATCTACACATGTAGCAACCAAGAAACCAACAAAAAACAACTTTTACAAATCCTCAGACTTTGAAATCCCCTCCGGGTTTCTTTTGAGTGCGACGTATCGTATGGTATCGCGCTCGAAAATCCGATCGAAAATCCGCACACACGCAGAGACAATCCCAGCTGTCTGCAATTGCCGAAACAACTTCATTCGACTCTCAACTTAATTTCTTTTTTACTTTTTCCCCATTTTAGCACGCACACGTACCTGCAAATTATCGCCGCCATGGAGCCGATAGCCATCGTAGTCCACGATAACCAAGACCTCGGGATAGATGATGTAGGGGGCCTGGCGACGAGATCGGGTCCTGGACTCCTGGGCTTGGGGTTCCGCCTCCAGGGCGCCCTCGTCCTCGTCGTTCAGATCCTCAAAATCCGGACTGTTGGGTGCACTACGGCGACTGCGACGCTGACGGCGCTGCAGCTTCTCGAGCTTCTCGCTGGCCAGCAGATCATCAGGTTCCATGAAGGCTACATTGTCGAGAGAGAAAAAAGTGCAAAAAGATAACCGGAAATGGCGAATTAAACAAAAATTAAGCAAAAATCGAGTGGTGGAATGTCTTTATTATGATAAAAGAAGCAGGCACAAGTCAGGTAGCCGCACATTTAACTGTATTGGGTATAATTTTTGGGGGCATTTCGCAAAGCCGACAGTGGAAAAACAATTCCAGGCATAAAATAAATAATTTTACAGTGATTATGGCTGGAATTTTGGCGCCACCCGAAGTGCAGGGGTAAATGCATTCAGTGAAGGGCGAATTGTTACATTGAACTCTTTGGGGTTTTTGGTTTTTAAGCAGGAAATACTATCGTCATCACGTTGATCTTAGCTTGTGATTTATGGGCCACCGTTTAGACCGGGGATTTCTATGGCTTTCTATGGGTCAATGCGCCCATTAAGAACGTAGCCTGCTTCATAAATGTCTTACCAAAGTCACTCAGTTGCTCTTCTGCTGCGGATGCCTCTCTCTTGTAGATGATGTGGTGCGACTCCTCTGGATTGGGACTCAGTTCGTGAGGCAAGGGCTTGATCACCAGATCGTGACCGATGCTGCCCTCCTAAAAATACACAGAAGAGGTAATATTGAGTGAGTGCGGCTAATTAATCAGTCTCAAGGGAAAGATTTATTGCAGTCAGAAGTTAAGGTGGCTAAAAATTAGTACAAGCAGGTATAATAACATTAAATTTCCATCGACATTTGTCAATGGCAACTCCATTTCGGGCAGACATTTAAATAATTTATTGAACCTATTTTACTCAGCATTCTTGGCCTGCGGTCGCAATATGAATATGACTTGCGTTTGAATGACGCTGGCCAAGTCATAAAAATTAGCTGCAATTTGCATAGTTGCACATTTTATGCAAATAATCTGCGATCTAGATAAGCCATGTTTCCACACTATTCTCAGTCTCTCTGGGTTTGTGTTTTTTTATCGCCCCTGTAATTGCAATCATTAGTGGATTAGTTGAGTGAAACAGAGCCAGCAGACACAACCTTGAAAAAGGTTAGCCGCTAAATTGTTGACTGAACATTTGGACACCGAAATGCTTTCAATTCAGTTTGCTTACGACTTTAATTGGCTTTTTGTTTATCGATCATCGAACGAACGCCCACTTGGCACTAGGCGTGATCAGGGCTAATTAAGTCTCTATATACCTGAATGCTATAATTAAAACATTAGAGCTACTGGCCACCAGCTGAGATCATGCTCAGCATGCAAAGAACTTAAAGATAATGGAAGTGTAATTGTTCTGAGTCACCTGTATATAAATATATTTATTTAATGGCTGGACTCTATGGGAATTCACTTACTGGACCACTGATATTCCCATGAAAGTGAAGCAAACAAAAGACTTAGGCAACGAACTTGCTCTCAAACGTATTGAAAATGCCAAAAAAGCAAAGTTCAATGTCCCCGCACACGCGACTTCACTTAAATGTCAACTGCGGCAACGAACAACATGTGCCATAAACAAATTGCAGCCAAAGTCAGGCAACAAATTGCCACAGATGACAGGGAATTGGAAATGGCTGGAAATGGAGTTGCAGCATCGCTGGGCACTTGAATTATGATCAATATTTGTGCGAGCGACACTTAAATGGCTTTTGGCACACAGTGCGTATGATGAATGTGCGAGATAAAAGCCTGACATTCACATTGAAAGTAAGTGAGGTGTCAAAACGCTGAGCAAACAACTTTTTTCTTTGCATTTCTTTTTAGTTTTATCAACACCCTGAATTTAATCATTAATTCTGTGTCTGTGTCAACACACATTTATTTATTTATTTAACACAAACATAGTTTTATTTGCCATTTGGCAGATCTTTTAATTTACGCGACTGCCTGCAATTTTTCTCGGCCTGTGGCAGTTAACCAAATGCTAGTAACAAATTTTTCGTGTTTCACTTTGGTTGCGTTTTCCGCATTTCCACCAAAAAAACCAAAAAAAAACCAACAAAAAGTAAGGCGTGTGCTGTGCTGATTTCGGACTTACTTAACGTTTGTTTATGCGGCTTAAGTTTGTCTCGCTTTTAGAGTTCTGGTACGTGTGTTATGTCGGTTACATAACCCACTGTGATAGGCTGTAATTTTCCAAACGCCCTGCCTTGAACGCAATTTATGCGAAAAAACCAATTAATAAATTACCCAAATACGATTTATTTGCCTGGCCCAACGTGTTGAAAGTGTGGCCGAGTAATTGCCTCTTAATTGTAGGCGAAATAAAAAGCTTTTACTCTTAATCGGGAATGGGAAATCTGGTGAAATAGGAAACGAATTAAATGTTCGTGACTTTGGGTACAAATAAACTTGAAATGAAAGGGATTTTACTCTTCAGAATCTATAAGGTCAAACCCGTTGCCTTCTTATTATGTTTCTAAAGTTTTAACCACTTAAAAGTATTCAAACAAAATTTACAATGACACAATAATTACTTCTGAAACATTTGCTTAATAAATTAAACTTAAGAAAATTATAGCCTGTTAAGTTGATTCATGTAATAGTGACTATTAAATCTAATTTTAAATACCTGAGAATAGCTCACAGAAATCATGAGTAAGAGAACAAACCATCTCCCTGTATAAAGTTATTCCCCCTCAACTTCTCAACATTATGATCCAAATATTTTACGATAATCATGGACCTTATAATTTTCCGGCTGTCAGCAAGTGCTGGCAGGCCAATTACACGTTGCTCAGTGCTAGATTTGGGGCAGGGGGATAAAAGCGGGGGGATGCGAGGGGAAAACAGCAAATTGCTTTCAAATCACGCAGCTTACACACCAAAGATACAAAGATACATTGGCGGTACGAGTACGAGTATCTGCTTTCAGTTTTTTTTCAGCTGGCCCAAAATAAAGTTGTCCGAGTTGTCTTGTTTATGTAATCACCCACAACACGATTGTTATATATCTGCAGGAGCTGAGCTGATTTGGAATTACGTTTACGTTTGCGGGTGCTTTTTTTAGCCTTTCACACATCTGGAGCGAGTGCGCGTATCTACGTATCTGTCAGATACAGATAGACAACTATGATTGGCACCTGCAGAAACGCCCAGAGATTGCCATCCACTGACAATGAGCCTGATTGATTTGTGATGATATTCGCTCTTTCTTTTATTCAATTAAGTGCAAATTGTTTTATAATATTTCTCCACGATGATCGCAGATAATCAGCAAGCGGCGGTTGCATAATGTGACACGCCACAAGAAAGGAGGAGTTCACTGAACCAAAAATTTACTTACAATCAAAATTAACACCTAGTCGTATTTGTTTTTTGGCCAGGCTCAGAGCATCAAAGCGTTCGAATGGGCAAATACCAAAAATTGGCAGACACCGAAATACACTTTGCGGTTTGTAATTTCGGGAAATTAGCATAATTTGTGCAAATTCATGACACGAACGAGCATTGGCCCGAAGCTGAAGCGGAATCGTCATTATAGTCATGACTGTTGCTGTTTGTGGTGTGGTGTTACTGCCCAAAGCTGGCAGAAAATGGGTGTTAATTGAACAAGAAGTCCCCCAGAAATACTAAGCTAGTTCATGTTTATTTAAACAATTCAAATGCAAATGGAACTAAATTTGGGTGTCGGTTGTCGCTCCGAAAACCTTGATTTGCAGCAATAATTATGTCTTCATCAATGGAAATGCGTTAAGGTGTGTGACTCCGTTTCTTTTTCTCTGTTTTTTTTTTGGTTTATCATTATCATCTTGGTCAAGGTTAAGTCTAATCGGCTCTTAAGATTGCTGTTCAATGCGAGTGCATGTAGTCGTAAGTCGTAAGTCGTAAACTACAACTGCAGCACCGACAATGAGAACAAGAACGGATACTAATACATCGATGGAGAGTGGATACCTGCCGTGTTAACAGTTTGTTTACATAAAGCAGCTCGTTAAAAATATTCCGAGTCCACCTTCAGGCACTCAGCCCACTCGGTTTAGGCCAGGTTCTCTGCACTGGTATCTGTATCTCCGGCTGGTCAATGAATATTTATACTTGGAAAAGAATAAAAAAAAAGCAGCAGTGGCCACCGCCCATGGTCAGCAGTTGGCTAAGAACTTGGCCCACACAGCGGCTCTGTTCTCAGTACTCGCTCAAATCCAATCAAAAGCAATCAAAATTAATTTGCTCACAAAATGTATCTGCCACTAGAACGCACTTTGCTGACTTTTTTGGTATAATTTGTTGCGATGTTTGGTGCGTTGGTGCAGCAGCAGCAGCAGCAAGTTCAATGCGACAAGAGGGGAGCACTTTCAAGTAGCCGCTCCAATAACTCCAATAACCAATACTTTAACCAGATAGTAAGGTATACCTCCAAGTGGGTAGGTAGCCAAACAGGCGTATGGCTATGGTTATGGCCAGGCCTAATGGAGTTCGAGTTGCATGTCAAAGTCAAGTGGAGTCGACATCAACATCACAATCGGGTTTGACTGACTGATCGCAGGTTATCCTTGCACTTAGAAGTGTCTCAGAAGTGAAGGTCTCTCAAGGTTGCCTCAATGGGTGTGGGTTTAGCTCAGATAGCAAAGAATCAATCTTGAGATCAATCTTATCTAGATTTAAATACCATACCCCCTTGCAGATACAATCTAATCTAGATCTTATACATTTCTTTGTGCCATGATTAATGGTACTCCCCTTTCATTTACCAGCTTAATTGAAATTGGATCCCCTGGCAGACACCAAATTGAATACCAAATTTAGCTATCTAAAGCGTGAAAATATTAGGCTCGTGCCCAGCTCTCTTTCTCTGATCCCCGATATGTTTGGGTTTGTGTTTGTGTTGACGTAACCGATATGGCCGTTTATTAAAATGCAATATGCGGCTGAAAAGTCTTGGAACGGCACCCGCCCGAAATGTTGTTATCATCTAGTTGCTTGCCACACCAAGTTGCACCAATTAAAAAACATTTTTCACTAGGAAATTGCAGCCACTACCCCAAAAATAATGAAAAAAAAAAAAAATAGGAGGAAAAAATGTGCATTTGATTAAATAATATGAGCAGCAGGGTATAATTGAAAAGCGGTATTAAATCCTTTGTATTCACAGAGCTGAGATCGTGATGGATAGTGTAATATGGTGTCGTGTCACGCGTCCCATCTCTGGTTCCCGAAACTTGGTCCAAATATCTGCATATGAGCTGCTAACCACTTATGAATATTGGTAACACGCTCGTTGTTATGTCGACTCGATTTAGTTTCAGTTAAATTTAAATTTTTTCCCCTTTTTGGACAAGTGAGCCGAGTTCCTTGCGGCTATCGAGTAACCAAAATCAAAATCAAAACCCGAAAGACTTGGGCAACAAACTCGTCAGTTGGGGGTTGTGTCGTCCGCACAAGTTGGATTTACTATATATATGATATGTCCACTGGGTGGGGTATCCAAACCAATTTGCAAAACTATTTTGCATTAATTTCGATCATTGCACAATGACCAGATAGCTTGAAAGTTTCGGCTTTAATCAGCCAAATGTCGAAGCGAATATAGCCATCAAATTGAATAACATTTGTAAATGTCGCCGGTGCATAAATTGCATTGACTTTGCCCCATAAATTGTGCAGTTTAAACACTCTGATGATGCTGCCTTCTAATGCAAATCAAATCAGCGGTCAGCCAAGTATTCAGATATAGAATTTCCAGCCAAGAAGAGCAACTATCGCATATGCATATGGTGATCGGTGGATCTTTGTAAATATCAAGGCTAACAATTAGTTGGGAAGGTGAGAAGACTTTGCTGCCGCGAAGAAGCTCTCTCGAGACGAATAAAAACTCGTTTGGCACTTTGGACATGAATGTTGCTTAATGATGACGCCGCGATTGCCGTCTAATAGAGTTGGCCAAAATGCTGAGAGCCGTGTCCAAATGTCGCCTGTGCTACCTAATAATTCTGCTTGTTTTGTTTTTTTTTGTTTGTGTTCATTGTTGCCGTTTACAGATTTTTCTGTCTGTTCAAATGGCAATGCACAATATTGATATTTCCAAAAGCTGTCAAATGTCAAGCGGCTCGAAAAAAGGGCAAAATCGCATTAACAAGGAGTGTGGCTGGGGTGTGACTGATAAAGTTCAACAGAAGCTAAAACACGAAAAAGGTGGACCATAATGTCTAAATATTATTAGTACTCAATAAAATAATTGATCTACTGTACCAGAATATAATGATTTACAGAGCTTAGTTCGAAATTTTAAAATTTGAAAAGTATTTAATTGGATTTACAAAAGCCCCAAAAACCAATCAAATTTGGTTCAACTAACTGAAGATACTTTTACCTGCCTCCACGGGTTTTGAAAGCCCATTAATAGAGAGATGCATATCACGAGTGCTGCATAATTGCTCTTACGTAAGCCACTCTCTCATGAAAGGTGGCTCTAAAATGCATTTCATGACTTTCGTGGATTCGTTTTCAGGGCCAAACTTTTCAGAGCAGGCCATAATTAGCCAGCAGATGCATACATCACCTGCATCCAATTCATCAGCAGTCGCACGCATCGCATCGCTTTTAAATTTTGAGTTTTGAGTTTTGAATTTGACTGACGTTGGCCGCAATTAGCATTAATCAAGCTTGCTTACAGACCTCCCCGTGAAAAATACTTTATTTATTCAAGTGCATCGGCAAATGACCGTAAACATTAAAGCCAAAGAAGAGTAAGACAAAAAGCCAGCGTAATTATTACAATTTGTTTAGCTTGTCTTGTCTTGAGGTTCCCTTGAGCTCGTTTCATTTTTGATAAATTTCCAGATACCAGAGGGGGCGGCAATGTAATTGGCTTTAACAATTAGCCATCTTCAAAATGAATGTCATCAATTTTTGGAGCTATTTGCAAGGTACTGGGAGTAATTGGCCATGAAATTAAGACCCGCATGTAAATGTTTTTCTGTGTGAAATTATGAGTCAATGTCAACATTGATTGGGTCAAAATTGGATACGTTAGCTGGCAGTGGGTGGCACAAATAATGGTAGGTCAGTTAAGGGCATTTGAGGCGACCTTCAACTTCTGACATGTACACATTAAATCAAATTCGATTTTCGGGTTTTGTTTCCCACACAGCGACTTTGATGATGAATAACTTTGGTTTTGAGATTGCATCAGCAGCATTGTGGGAATATTTTTGATCGAAATTCATGAAGAACCTTTAAAATTCAAGCTCTCATTAATGAAGTTAATTCAAAGGCAGCTTACTTTATTTTTTGTCTCTTTATATCTGATCAAATAGTGCGTGCAAGACTGCTCTTAAGTAAGCTGTAATTAAATTAAATCACCGACAAAGACAACGTGGATCTGAAATTTCCTTTGAAACTGTTTTGCAATGGGCTAAAAGCAAGTTCGTGTCTTGTGTCTTTCGTACAAAAGATATGTTGGAATTAAGTACGAGTTTTTTTTTAGGAGTTTCCTGGGCGTTAAGTGATCAGGTTGGACTACTTTTTGTCTGCCCATTTAATTTAAATAAATGTTTATGGAGCTGTTCTTTGATCTAGTTCGATTTCAGTGTGTCAAAGTATTTTAAACACTTCGGAGGCAGCAATTATTTTTAAGTAAGACGCACACTCTTTTTTTGGTGGGCCTAATTAAACGACCATAAATGAGGTGGCAGCTTCTGCGGTGGCGGCGGCAACTTAATTTGTCGGCATTGTTTGAATAGTGGACCGGGCACATAGAAGTCTTACGCAACTGTCGCTTGGCCATCTTCGACTTCTTGTTAATTACAAGTTGGCAGTTGAGAGCCCGTCCGTTTAAGGTCACACACAAAAAAAAACGAAACCGGAAGACGCATCGGATTTGGAGACTTGGACAGCAGCTGCTGACAAACAAACAACAAAAAAAACACAGCTGCGTCTCAGTGTTTTCAGTTTTCGGCCAATTGCGAAACTTTTCGCCGGCTTTTGCACCTCGAAATGTCAGCCAGCAAACATTTTTCATATGTGAGATCCCATGTGTGCTGGGCATTTTCTACATATTATTTATGAATTTTTCTGTTTCTGTTTTCTGCTTGCAGCGCACTTGGCCATAACAAGTCGGTCAAGTCAAGTCGGACAGCCGGCCAGCCAGACATTGCTGTTTGACCTTTTATTGGCAGTGGCTGTGGCTACGACTATGGCTTAAGCTCTGGCTGTCTGTAATTATTATCAAAAATACATTTTTTCCTATCCAACTTTTGTTTAACAAATTAAATCCAAGCAGACGTCGTCGATGCTCAAGAAATTGCCAAAAAATATAAAGACCCCGGCCAAGTTGAGGCCCCATGACTTTTGTCTCTGACGGTTGTTTATTGACCTTATTGTCTGCCAATATTTGTTGCCGCTTATTTGTTTGTCTGCTTTGGCCTGCTGATTATTAATTTACTTGAATTGTGACATTTGCTTGTGCAATTCTCCATGCAGGCCAACCTCAAAAGGTCTCTCGCACTCGGTTCTTTTTCTTTTTCCCAGAAGCCGAGACTTGATCTCAATTTCCACTGCGCCACTAGCACCCGCTATAAAAAGAAAAGATCTCACACACAATGGCCGGTAATTAAGGCAGACTTCCTCCATGCCAAAACTTGTTCCTGCATATTGAGTTCTGAGTTCCATTTCCGCTCGGGTAATGTTAATGGCCAATTGTCTTATAATTAAACGTCATCGGAGTTTATCTGATGCTAGTTAACTACATACCAACAAGAGTATTAAAATTGGATATTAAATTAAAGCATAAACAGAAATTATGGAATTAATGCAACCTTGATATTTGGCGGTAAGGAAGTGCTAAAATAATTGCAAATATTTGCTGTATTAATGCATAAAAGAGGTGAACTAAATTGAGCGATTTAGAACATTCTGCGGTTGGAGGTTAAGTAAACCATTTATCTGTGTTGCTTTTTAAGCATATCTGAATACCTAAACGATTGTATTTGTTCTAACAACATGAACATTTATGGTATAATGCAATATATCTCGGCTTTATCGCCCATACGCCATCACAATTTTCACTCCTGTCAAATTGGTCCAAGGTGATCGAAATTGTGATTATATTTAAAGGGGTATATAAGACTGTGGATAAAAACAAATAACAAACTACTAGATAATTACAAAACCTATTCCATTACTTTATAGAAATCAACCAAATTAAATTTCCACTTGCTTTGGGTATCAATTAGTCGACCCTGAATTTATTCTGCGGCTTTTCAAGTTGGCCATTTACATTTACAGCTGCCGATTGGGCCGAACGCTTTTGCGGCGATAAATTAATGCTTAATCAGCAGAAATTGTCTAAATCCGCAAATTATCCGCCATCGTTCTGAATATCCGATCAACGGGCGTTTAATTGTAATGCGCGGCACAGAAATTGAAATGTGCGACAGCCAGCAGTTAACATGGCCAGAATGTCCAGCTCCCAAGCCAAAACTGACCACAACAATGGCCGTCTGTCATAACAGAAAAAAAAATAAAAATACAAAACCAGAGAACAAGAACAGAAACCAAGAACAACCATTAATGGTTGCGCTAATTGAAATTCTTGTGGCACGTTCATTGATTGCAGTACAACGAGGTGGTGACCTTGCAAGGTCTCTGTGGGGGTGGGGCTATTAATTATGGCTTTTAGACCACTTACCATTATCAGGTCACCGGTTTCCATGTGGCGCCGCATCAAGATCGCAGCCATATTCTGCTCATCCTGAAAGACTTCTCCTATATCGTTTTTGTGATGCTGAAAAAAGGGGAGAAAAAAGGAAAGTTATTAATTTAGAAAAATATAAATCACAACGAACACTTCTTAATCATTAGAACCTATCAAAAATTAAAATTTATTTTAAGTTAGAGTTTAGTAACAAGTAAAAATAGTTATTGATCGTTTATTATCAATATGTCAGTATTTTATTGAATATTAGAACAAAATAATAATACTAAGTAATTGATTTGTATTTACCCATTTATTGCACTTAATTTAATTTTAATAATCATGAGATATGATGCCCATAGCCAAAGGAATTAAGATATGACAGGTTTTTGGCTGGATGAAATATAATTTGTATAAAAATGCAATTAAATAACCATTTTACATTTTTACGGGTCCAAATTCCGCACATTCCTCAAGATGTAAAGCAAATACACATGGCCCAAAGCCGCAGCTGGCCATAACTAAAATTTAAAGCAATTTTCGTTTTGTTTTTTTGGTATAACAAATGTATATTTTGTGGACACCGCAGCTGAGTGGCTGAGTGGCTGAGTACCTGAGTTGACCAAGACAAAACGCGTGGTTAGCGGGTAAATTTAATTAAATGCAGCTTTGGCTTTGGGTTAGAAAAGGGGGAGGAGGAGTGAAGAGAGCGTGGGGTAGTCGAAGCTGTAGCGGTAAACTGAGCTTTGATTTATGCTCGCGGTTGGCAAATGTGACGCCTCAGCATGCACGTCACTCATACGCCGTGTGTGCTGCTGGCAGCCTTTAGACTTTCAGGCTGACCATGAAAATAGTGCTGCTGGCCCGACTTAAAGCCTAAGCTTCTGACATTTGGCCAACTGCTCTAGTTTCGACTTAGTGGTTGGCTTTTTTTACTGCCTCCAACTGTTTTTCAATCCTGTGACATAGACATTCGTTTCGGCTGGGAATTCAAGGCAGCCAGCGAGCAAATACCCCGGGGATATTAGATTCGAATTAGCATAAATCTTAATTTCAGCGGCTTATCTTTAGTCCCGCTTTGGTCAAACTAATTAAATTAATTGCCGCTGCGTAACCTGACCATTCAATTTCAGTTTCAATTTCCATTCAATTGAATTGCGTTCTGTAATAAATATCGAAATAAATGTAATCTGACACTTGACATCAGCCTCAGCATTTGGCATTGGACATTGGACATTGGTGTCCGAGCCTCAAAAAGTTGTCGTGCCGGCACTCTATCAAATTACAAGCATAAATCATAACTGCCCGCTTCCAAATAAACAGTTACTAATCGCCGCACGCCCGTTGCACCAATAAATGGCACTACATATACGTACTCGTACTCGTATGTATCAAAATCAAAGTAAGTCAAGTGCCAAAATCCAACTCATAATTAAAGTCACAGCCATTGGCCTTAGGATTGATGAGAGCCGTTAATCTAGATATGTCCGCTGTTTATGGCAGTCATCAAATTTGCTGATTGGACTCAGCAGAAGTTTATGGAATTTTAATTGTAAATTATTTGTCGGTTAAATCATTTTTTTTTAAAGTAGGTAGTAAGTATCAGTATCCTGTTGTTGGTTGAATAAATGTTGTTGTACTTAAATAAAATCATAAGAGTTATCCATTTAAAGTTACTTTGATGTTTTTAATGAAACATTTTAATTGTAAAGTATTTGTCGGTTAAATCATTTTGTTTTAAGTAGGTAGTTAATATCACTATCCTATTGTTGGTTGAATATTATTTCTTGTACTGAAATAAAATCATAACAGTTATCCATAAAATGTGACTTTGATGTTTTTAATAAGAATTTTAATTGTAAACTATTTGTCGGTTAAATATTTGGTTTAAGTAGGTAGTTAATATGAGTATTCTTTGGTTGAACAATCATGGTCTATATTGAATGAATGAATCCATAAAATGTGACTTAGATATATTTTTTTAAAAATAAAAAAAATACTTTTGCTTAGTGATGTACAGATCAATACCTTTAATCTTTAATTCCTATATACAAAAGTAAAATAAAAAAATGTGCTTCCCAGAAACTTCCCAGAACCAAGCAATTAATTATCACTCTGATCGAATTACTGAGCTGTCCAGAATGGGGCGTGGTCTGTGGGTCCATGGAATCGGTGAGGTGACCGCCAAGCGTGTGGACACGCAACAGCAACAAAAACACACACAAATTTTTCATGTGCAGCAGGCATTTATGGCTTAATTCGCTGTTCGCTGCCGTTGTCGTTGTTTTGGCCGTTGTTGTATTTGCTAGTTGGACACGGCGACCTTGTGGAAAAATAAGTTCAAAGCAACAAGTGGCAAGTGGCGACCCCCACGCCACCACACAGAGGTACGGGGGCTCACGTATTTCGGCTGCCATGAATCCGAATCTGAATCCGAATCCAAATCCAAATCCAAATCCGAGACCAAAAGCAGCTCGAGTTGTCAACGCTTGGAGCCTGGCCAAGTGTTTTGGCCATATAGTATTTATGAACTGTCAGTTGGCCACTTATTTTACTGTTACACCACTTGCTCTTGACTCCACTTTGCATGGACCAATTCTGTGTTGACAATTGCTGTTCTCATTTTGACTTATTTCGTTCGCTCTCTCGGCCGCAAATTTAATTAGTTGACTTGCAAATTGTAAATTGTTAGCTGTCGCAGCCGCTGTTTATTTTTTCTTCAAGTTTTTCACTTCTATTCCATTTCCATTGAATCGAACCATATATATATATACATTTTTTTTTATTTATGGCGCCGTAAATTTTTAATTACAAATGGCTACAAGACAATATGCAGATCTCTTTGCTGAGATTAGGCTCTGGCCGGAATGTTTTGTCTTTTTTTTTGTTGTTAACTGCAAGACTTTTGTCTTACGTAAGAGGCGAATTTCTCGGCCCATTTAATTTCATGGCTGCCCCAAAGGGTTTTTGCTTAAAATTTTTGTATTTAACACTTATTGATGAATGACTGTTGATTGACCATGAAAAAGGTTGGAGAGAGGATGATGTTTATTTTCTCTATTTCTCAAAAAATATGTGGGCAGAGAGAATCTTTATTTTAGGTAACTATCTGTAGGATCTATACCAAATAGTAAACCAATCCCTTTAAATGCTTCATTTCAGCACCCTGCCAACTTAGTTGAAAATGAAAGTAAAAGCCCCGCAGTCTTAACAACTTCCTGGCTGAAACTCTTTTTAACCCATTTTCTTTGGCTCTTTCTTTCGGCAATTTTGTTATGCAAATTAAGCCGAAAAGTTGAAAGAAGAAAGACACAAATGACCCGGAGCGGCGAACTTGGCAAAGTGAAAATTAGCCTCTGAACTCCGTTGCTGTGTTGCTGTTTTTGGCGTCGAAGCGAGAAGAAGGTTAAGGCATTAGTCGCAGGCCCTTAACCTGGCCAAAAGACAGTAATTTGCCATTGTTCGAACGAAAGCTTGGTTACTTTGAGTTTAAGCGGAAAACGGAAGATGGATATCCCACACACTTTGCAGTACGCACACCGTAAATCCACGAGCCATTTAGCCAAGTTAACCGACAATTAACGCATTGGACGACGTGTGGGCGTTGCTTTTTGTTGGTTCGTTCCATTTGTTGGTTTGTTTATTCGCTGGTTTGTTTGGCGTCGTTACGCATACGCCGCATTGGCCGCATTCGAGCTGCGTGTGTGTCGACTGATTTGCTTTGGCAGTTAGCTTGTTTATTACGCACCATTATGCATTGTTTATGAGTCGAGTCGAACTGGATTTGTGCTTGGATTTCTGTAGACAATGCCAAGGCTGTATCTGGCCATTATTTGTCTATTATTCGGGCAATTATGTGACTTGGATAACTCTGTTGATCACCCGATAAGCCAGCCACATAGTTCCTTGTTTTTAGCCCTAATGGTGGCAGCTTGAAGGGAGCTTGTTGCTGTCTACAAAGCAACAAGCCGCTCAGCGTTAACAATAACTGCAACATGAGCATAACAACAACCACAGAAACTGTCATGGCAACAACTTGGTGGGGATTATGCAACCGATTGCAGCTATAGAAAAGTAAAAAAAAAGAGGCAGTGGGAGAGTAGCCCGAACTGCTTTCTAAGCCGCAACGTTTTCCTGCTACCCCTCAGTCTTTACTTTTTTTTTCTTTGCGGAATCGCAACTTGCATCGCCCGCGCATTTGAGACACATTATACCCAAACACAGGGAAGGAGAGAGTGGGACACAGTGAGCTAATTTCGAATTCATTCAGCTGCCAAATCGGCCAGCTCATTAATCATGCTTCTCCACCGCCACTGCCGACAACAAGTTGGAATCGTTTTGCAATGACAAGATACAATTTTGCGTCTTGTGAAACGAAAAAACGAGTGCAGCTGAGCTGAGTGTGGGGCATGCGGCATGCGGCAAATGCCTTTGCTGCACTACACACACTGCTTTTTTAATTATGCACTTCGCGTTAGCACCCATCAAAAGTGCATTTTGAAAACTTAATTAGTTTGCTTTCGATTTTTCATCGACTGGTTTGGGTTTGGGGGGGTGGAATCACTGGAATCACTGAATCACTAATGCGCGCTTAATGCACCCGCGTTCGTTGCCTAAGTCTTTCGTTTTGTGCTCCGATTTTATGGTAATTGTGGGGCTTTCGGGCAGGTGGCCAAGCCTTGGCCAAAGGGGATTGTTCTTCTCGTAGCCACAGTCATGATCCACGAGCAATTGGTCACAGGCTGTCTCTACCGTCTGAAGATTGGTATCAATGTACCTTGGATACCTTGTGGTCACGCAAACCCGGATCAATTACTTGAACCTATAGGCAAAGAAAACTTGGAAAAGCCTCAAGGTGTTGAGCTACTTGAAGTTTTATTATATTATTGAAACTAATTTAATTTATGTTATATTCAAAAAGGTATTTTTAAGGGTTTATTAAATGTTTTATCCGTTTTAAAAATATGCAATCACTGTTATTAGTTTCAAACCTAGTTGCCTTACAACTTCTGGTACAAAACCCCATTTACTTGACTTAGCGCGCCCCTTTTTGGCAGTTCCCATTTTCAAAGAGACCTGTGCCTGTGACTCTTTGTTTTATTTCGCCTTGTTTCTGGCATTTTTGCGGCTGCACTGACCTTTGAGTGGAGCCTATCGCATTCATCGACTGAATGCGGCAGTGGGAGTGCCGAGCAACGCCTTGTGTTTGCCTTTTAATTTCTTATAATGGGTGGAAAACACAGCTCGAAACGAGGTTTCCACCTTCATTTTTCAGCAGAGAAATTTCCACCGCAAAGCAAAAAGAGATTGCACTTTTTAATGGGGCAGTTATTTATTATTAATTTAATTTAAGTTTCCAATCAAATAGCCAAAAACGCAACATTTTCCCTCAGCCTCAATTGGTTTTCGTCAAAAAATAAAAAACGAAACGGGGTCAGTTCTTTGGAGCAGCTATCAATGGAAAATTATTTTTCGGTACTTTTGCGGTTGCCAAACAATAAAGCACAAAAAGATACAGAATGTCAGAAATTAGAATAAATGTTTTTTGTTGGAAGGTCTCTGACAAAGTGCCGCCATTACCAAAAAATACAAAAAGTACGACATAGAAAACATTGGAATTGCTGTAGTTATGTGGTCTATATCTTGAGGCCATTTGTTTGTGGCATGGGTCCAAAAAAAAAAAAAACAGAAAACACAAATAATTGCCAAGTCACAAGATCCAAAGGGGAAAATGTCTTGTGTGGGGGTTACTCAATCTTGCGCAGAAAATGCTGCAGCTTATTTCCTTTTTTCCTTTTTAATTAAAAGTGAAGACAAAATCCCCTAAGAAAATTCATACAAATCTTTCCGCATTTCGCAGTGGCAGCCAAAACCGAGCTTAAAACTGAAATTATCACACATAAATCACAAAAAAGGCAAAAACGAGAAGCCAGTCCAAAGACATAAGAGTTCGAGTTTCGAGTCACCGGGTTCATTTCTTTTTCGGCTGTCGCCTGACATGACATTTCACTTTCATTTCCGAAGTGTTGTGTCTTGCATTCAAAATTATGCTGTGTGTCTGTGAGTCCACCTTCCACCCACCGTCACCCTTTCCCCCTTTTTCTTTTTCTGTAATAACCGCCGAATATAAAACTCGTAATTTAAAGTGCGATCAATTGATTGTGCTCCGAAGGAAGGAAACACGCCCACAGCGGCGGCAAAAACCACATAAATAATGGGTAAATGGGAAAATTAAATCATACATACAAACGAGCCACGAAAGAAAGTGAACTTTATTTGTAATTACAACAAAGTCACGTTCAGCTAACTGAATTTTATAGGAACTTGTGGGTGGAAAGAGTAAATATTAATACTTTGAGCCCATTGTTATTTCTGTGTACTTTGGCTGATGCGATCACGAAATCTAAAATTGCCTACCATTATATTGGTAACAAATAAAAAAAGGTTAAGCCTTTAAACCTGTTACACACTGCAGTCTGCTAAGCTGATTTCCGTCTGTCCTTGAATTTATGTCAGATTTTCTTACACACAATAGCAATAATAACTAACAAAGAAATGTAATTAAATGCGAGCTCAAGAGTAAAGAAAATCTTTTTATCACGTGGCCAATTAATTTTGATTAGATACGAATAAAAAAGCCATGAAGACATTACAAGCAAATGTTAAGTACCAGAAAAACAAAGCAAAGCGAAGCGTCATAAAATTAAAGCAAAATCAAACAAAAGCTCGAAACGAAGCGCTGATAAAGCTGAAACAAAATATAAATATAAATATCTGACTACCTCAAGCGGAAGTATGGCGAATCAACAAATCAGAAAACGTATAAAAAAGCAAAACGCAACAAAAACCAAAGCAGGCATTTTTTTTATGTTACACGCCGTGATGTAACCAATGAAAGTGCAGTAAAAGAGTAAAAGAAAGACTTGTGAGGAAAATATGCACAACAAAACGCCAATTTAGGGCAGGAAAATATGTGACATAAATACGAGGGCCAATCAAGTGTTTAATATTTACCAACATGGCCATAAAGAAATGTTACGTTACTTGTTAAGGGTTTTAGATAATTCGTAAAATGCAAGGGGTCAACGAAATCAATTTTCTTATTGAATAATATATTTTTATTTGAAAGTGTATAGTTGTAGTGTTGTATTGTACATTTACAGTAATAATAAAAATAAAGTATTTGGTTTATCTATATTAAAACCTTCTAAAAAGCGGACTTTCCTGATACTTTCAAGCTCATTAAAATTCAGATTTGTTAAAATATTAAAAACTAACTCAGAAAATAAATCTGAATTTGTAAAGTTATGATCAGAGAACCTAAGGTTTTTTACGATTTTATACTAACCAAAAAATAAATAAATGTTTTAAAAACATAGGCAAGCATTTCCTGTCGAATTTTATGGTCTAAGTCATTCTACCTTGTTCCTTAATAAATAATAAATTCCCAAGTTAAAATACGTTCAAAATCTAACTCACCTCTTCGTGGGCGATCTCCTGGAGGTCCAGGCCGTGGGTGGCATTGGGTTCACTGCCCACCGTCCACATGCGCAGCTTGTGGGGCGCACCCTTGAAGAGTCCCTGGGTGGCCTTGAGGCTGAGGTTCAGGTGCTGGCCGAAGGCGCTGAAGGAGACGTTGTGCGACTTGATGGCACTCACTTCCGGCCCGGGCCCGAACAGGTGGTTGCCGCCCGACTCCATGGCCTGGTGCTTCAGCTCGCTGTAGTAGGCATTCTTGCTGAGATCCTTTTTCACGTGGTGGGGCGGCAGGGTCTTTGTGCTGTCCCCGATGCTCCTCCTCCTCCGGCTGCGAAGATTGCTACTGTGGGTGTCGTGGTGCAGCAGCTGGACGAGCTCGTAGTGGGGCACTGCGTCGTGGGTGTCCACGTGGAAGACTGACTGCAGCTGCTCCGGCGACATTTGTTTGTGCAACTGAAAAGGGAAGAGAAAACGAATTCAGGTTAGTCGCCCGGGGCAATGACAACAAATTGTACCAATTGTGGATGGATAATTGAAAAATTATCAATAATTCAATGCAATAATCGAGTGTTTGCCAAGCCTTGTTGTGTGTGCTCTCTCTTGAAAGTGGTTTCTTGGTTCGTGTTTGCATTGGACCCCTCAAGAGCTATCTGGAGATTAACGACTAAGCCAGAGCCAAAGCCGAATCTCAGATCTCGGAGTCGAGTATCTTCGCTAACTGGGTCAGGGTCAATGCGGCGTTTGATAGATTTATTGTGTGTGCAGACACACATGTATTTAAGTATTTCCGAATCAAACGAAACGAATCAAACAGAAACGAATATCGAATTGCGTGTAAACTTTTTCTCTATAAACACATTGTGTTGGCCATAATTGCGAATTTCAATTAAAAGCAAATTTAATTTATATTGTTATTAATGGACTTTTAATCTGTGTGCTATTGTTGGTGCTAATAAATAGTCTTAAGCTTCTATTCAGTTTGCTTAATGCAAATTCCAAAATGAATTCTTTTAAATATTTCTTCAGTTAGCTTGCCATTCTAAGTGACATTCTACACCAATCAATCTTGAGACTGTTTAGTTCTTATATTGCATTTCCGTTTTTTTTTATCCACCAAATCTGCATCTCACTTGCAGTCCAACAACAAGATCTGTTACAGGGTCAAAGCTAGAGTAGAATTTCCTTAAACAACCGACTTGGAAGCGAGTGCAAAAACAAAAGACTCAGGCAACGAACTTGCGGCCAAAGCAGCGACAACGACAACGACAATTTAGGCAAATTTCTTGCATTTATTTTACCCAAAATGGCCTAAAATGAGTCAGAAATGGAATTACAGCAAATGACGACAAAAAACAGCCGAAAAAGCTAAAAAAAAAAGAAACAGAAAAAAGCAAGGTAAACAAGATAGCCGCTGGCCAAAGTATAAGATTCACTTTTACAGTTAAGCACCGAAAGACGAGATGATGACACTGCCGGCCATAACCGTAAGTCGTGATTAAAAATTCTTTTATAATTGAAATGCAGGCGGAAAGTTTGTGAGTGAGCAGGTGAACAAACGCGAGAAGAAAACCAGACGCTGCCGCAGACAATGCCAAAGAGTTTTTACTTTCATTTGGAACGTGTTTTGACCACAGACAACAACACACTTGCCACAACCACATGGCTCCACCAGGAGGAGCCAGCTGTTGGCTTGAGCTGCTGGGGTCGCGTTGAGCAACTTTTGCAACTCGTCGCCCCATTGAAAGTGAAACTGAGTCTGCAGTCTTGAGTCTTCGGTCTTCAGTCTTCAGTCTTGAGAAAGGAAAAACACACACAAGCCACTCTTTCGATGAGGCGTTGAGCTTGTCACTTGAGTGCAATTGTGGCTTAGAGTCGAGTGGCTTTAGGGCTCTTTTAGCTCTCGACCAGCAAACATTTGGAAAGTTTTGCACCTGCAGCGACAAACTATAATTATTCTTGTTCGGCTTAGTATCTCTCTGTATGCAAATCTCCCAAGTACCGACCGACCACACCCAAACACCAATCAACACTTGGCTCAGCTCTCTGGCCCTTCTCTGGCCAATTAATCGCAATTAAAAACAAATGAGAGAGGGAAAAAACTACGATCAGCAATTACGAATTATGCAAAAAAGGCGGCTTCATCCAATGAACAAGATCAGTGGCGGCGATTGGCGAACCAGGGTTGCCAAAGGTTCACAGCTTAGCTACCAAAATTGGTTGTCTTGGGCATTATGTAAATCAGTGATAGCCATCGAAAATTACAACTTAAAAGGTGTTGAAAGAGGTGAAAAATTAGTAGCCCATTTGGGGTACTTAAATGTTTGGTAGTGAGAAGAACTATTATTTTTAAACTTAATTAAGAACTAAACTGTGCAAAGTAAACCACCTTAAATCTGTAGAACTAAGCCACCGAAGCGAATCTAGCCCTAGCTCAGATTGTCATTCGGCTCATTCGATTGGTTGGCAGTTGCCATTAAGATTAAGTAGTTTACCAGCAGCACGAGCAGCAGCACTGTTTACCCAGCTATTTGTCCAAGCTTAAGTTTGATTTTATTTTCGGTTTTCGCCGAGTGCAATGACGGATATTGTGAAATTTGCGCTGTTCGTAATTTGTAATTTGTATGGCTATGGCTTTGGCTAGCTGGGTTGCTTGCTTTTGCTTTTGCTGGAGCTGCTGGTGCGCGGGCAATTACTGAAATTGTGTGAGATTACTCATACGCCCGGTGTATAACGCTATAACCGGCATGACGACGACGGGGACGACGACGATGGCGGTGCTTCGACCAAGTGCAATCAGAGTCAAGTCAAAGTAAAAGGTGTAGCCGCCATATTAACGCAAAAAGTGTGCTTCAAATTGGCTCTGGTTGAGGCCAATACACTGTTTATGGACGGACACACATGCGTGTGCGTGTGTTTGTTGTGCAATTGTTTTTCCCCTCTCTCACTACAAGTATACAATATATTTTTCTAGCCGGTCAAAGTCAACAGCGTTTGGCAGACGCTCGGAAGAGTGTCACTCGACCTTTCGCGCAGTCAAACACAAAGAAATTATTCACTCGTAAAGCCATGAATGGCTTGAAAAACAGCTCAGAGGACTGAAGACTGAAGACTGAAGATTTCGGGGCTTGAGCATTTGTGTAGTTTGTTGTATGGGTTGCGGATTGTTAACTATCCACTAAATTGCGGGCTTGTTGGCGTTCGTCTCTCTCCTCCTCCTTACATTTCCTTGGATTTTGGCTTTTGGGCTGTGTTGGGTGTGTTGACCTTGTCGCCTCTCCACGGCTGACAAGCGGCGGAAATTAGCAACCGCTTCTGTCGGCGCTGAATTTTCAGGTTTTTTCCTACTCCCAAATTCGGAATTTTGTGTTTATGCCAGCGATTAACAAAGTGTGAAAAGTTCAGGGTGTTACGACACCTCCGACATGGGGTGAGTCTAATGCCAATTTTTTGTGATTAGTTAGAAGGGCACTGAGATAGGGGCTAATATGGGAAAATGAAGTGCAAGAGAGGCATTTTAACTCATCAGTTTTTATTACAAAACACTATAAATTTTAAAATCTCCGATTTTAATCTTTGGTGAATATCAAGACACAAAATTTCTTAACCGAACATGTGAAAATGTTTATTTTCCCTAAAATCTGGTATTTTGACTTTGACTGTGTGACTTTTTTCCTTCTTTTTCTACTCCAGTTTAAAACATATTTATTTCGATTGCATAATCTCTTTATCAACCAGCAATTACTCATTTACTGACATTCCCCCGATTTTCCTATAACCCCACGCACACAGTATATAAAGAAAAACACAGCGGGGAGAACGTGACCCGAGAACCCAAGATTAAAATAAAAATAAAAGCAAAATCCAAACCGTGACAAAGAGTAGGCAACTGTAGACAAAGACGGAAAGAGTAGAGCAGTAGCCAAAAAAAAAAAAGTAATACAAACGACAACGATCCTAGCAAACAGTAACAACAACAACAAATCGTGCCTCAAGCCGTTCTTGATTTCACAATTAAAGGCTTAATTTATTTGGCCGGCAATTGATAGGCCAGCAAACATTTGGATATCTCATATTTTTTTCTCCATTTTTGACAGCCACATAAAACACAAGAAATAAAAACAAAATCAGCAGCAAAATCGCAGCTGACTCATGCATTTGCATCGATATTCTTGTTGTGTTTTGCATGTCTCAAGTCGGTTTTTTACATCACTTTTTTCATGCTCGGCTGGGATTTGAAGGGCCTCGTCAAAGTTGTTGGTTGTTAGTGTGTTGTTGTTGTTGGTGTAGCGTGTCAACTTTAATTGCAGTGGAAAACGGAGACGAAGTCGTTTATGGGGCACATTTTTTATGCAAGCGACTATGGCAAGGCTATGAGGTCGATGTCTCCGCCAGCACGAACTTGCTCTGAAATCTATCCCAAAAGGAGTACTTTTAAGTAACCCCAAAATTTCAAAAGAAATTTAAAAAACAAATGGGTACACAGCTAAAATTATTTAAAAAAAAACTTATTTTGAGGGTATTATTTAACATTTTTGAAATTTTTAGTTGGGTCTTATTAAAATTGAACTTTCAAGCAATCCTTTTTATTTTATCTTTAAAAAAATTGATAGAATAAGATTTCACTTAAGAAACTTCACATAAAAAATGTTAATTTATTTTTCCCCGTGCAGGAAGTTCAAAGCAGAGTTGAAATTCGGAATAAGTCTACCTTGGACCAGCTTTAATCATGAATTTTCCCCAGTCAAAGCCAAACACAAACCATAACCTCCACAACAGCGGAAAACAGTGACAATGAAAGAGAAAGAGGAGGGAGGCGAACAACGAGCCAACGCCAGCAAAAAAGTGGTAGCAACAGTAATAACGATAATAATAATAATAAGCAGGGGCAGACAGACAGACAGACAGAGAGATAGACTGAAATTCACTTGAAATAATTACAAGAACTTTTTACGTCTGACCTTGGCCATAATTTTGCTGGCAGAGCTTTTTATTCAGATTCGAAACCAACAAAAGACAACCTAAGCTGTGCTGTATTTCAATGAGATATACACCATACAATCACAAGCACAAAAAACCTGGCCCACAACAATGCCAATGTTTTATTTCTAACGTTAGAGTCGACTCTCTTCGGGTCTCTGCTCTGTTTTGTAATTTAATTAATATACAAAAAATGTTTTTGTATTTCTTGAAATGCTAATTACGCACAATGCGAATGACAATGAAACCGCTGACTGGCGGCCATTTGTTGTTGGGTTTTTTTTTGTTGGTGGTTGGTTGTATAAACCGTTAACAGTTGACTGTAAGTGGTGCCCCCAAAGGTTATTTATATCGCATTGAATTGATTGATGAGTTCTTGGAGTCCGATTGAACGTGATCCAAGCCATTGGCATTGGCCATTGGAACTGGAACTGGAATGGGTCAAGTATTTAATGGCCAAGTGCTGTATACTTACATCTGGCAGGGCCTGGCATATTGTGCTGGCCACGAGTAGCGCTGTGATCAGGCCCAAAGTTGAGGACATCTTACTGAGAAGGTCGCCTAAGGTGCTAAGGTAATCCTTAAAAATGCTTAAACTGAAAGGGAAAAATAAATAAAAAATATATTAATAAGGTGATTATACAATATAAATGTAAGGTAAAGCCAAATTATTTATTCTAATATTTATAAAAGCTTAATGAGATAATTTTCATAGCTTCTTTTAACTTTATATGGTAATTCTATCTATCTATCTTTAAGCATGAAAAAACAGTTACACATTTTCTGAAAATGATCCTAAATAAGGAAATGAGCCAAATTGACTCCATTTATTTAAATGTCTTTATTACAGCAAACAACTTATGATGCTCTAAAAACTAACAACTCAATCCACTTCCTTTCCCATTCTCCCGGCTGCAAGTAAAATTTTTATTTGCAAAATAACAGTTTTACCACCTCATAAAACTATATTGTTCCCCTGCCCACAAAACTAGTCTTGGTCATGCTCAAATGGGCAATATGTTGGGCATCTGTTGTTGCAACTTTAACGCTGGTTGCTGCCTCAATTAATATTTACTTTTATTTTTGTAGAAAGAAAAACCTAGTTTTCTGGCCCGCTGGCTGAGTAATTAATTATTGCATAAGGCCAAGAAGCAGCCTCGAAGCTACAAAACAATCTTGTGTTGCTGTTGCCTGTGTTGCCTGTGTTGCAGTTGCACATCCGCCCCGGCATCGAATGCGGCTAATTGTCAATAATGATGCAGCGATGCGTGGCAAGAGGCAAACAGCATCCATCGCATCCATCGCATCCAACATGGCCAAACCTTTTGACAAACCAACCAAGAAAACAAACAGAACTGACCAGCAACAACAACAACAACAACAGCAGTGGCAGCTGCAATTTCATGTTGCAACTCCTCAGCGGCATTTACGACAAATTGCATGACATTTTATATCCCCGCTTGTCCCCGAAGGTTTTGCACAATTTGCATGCAACATGGTGCAAGATCTCACTGGTGTTGTGGCCCAGTTGCAAGTTGCAAGTCGAAGAAAGAAAGCCTCGCGCGGAATCAATCATCATCAATCCTAATGAAACGTTCATCCAAAAGTGGGTGTAGCCCATAGCCCTAGGGCAATGCCCCAAAACATTCACTCATGGAGTGCTTCAGTCTTCAATCTTCAGTCCAAAGAAAGTGCAATTTCCTCAGTACATTCAGATTGGTAAGAAGAAATGGTAGCAAACATGAAAAGCAAATAACTGGAGCGTTTTTTTGAATGAGTTTAAGTTTGTAAAGGAAAAAGGAATAAACAAAAGACTGAGGAAACGAACTTGATTCTAAAGGCAAGATAATAAGTCAAAAGCAATTAAAATTTTTATTTAAGAAGAGAAGCTATTAAATAACATAAGTTTACAATTACAACAGAAAGTTTAAATTAAATTTGAATTAAAAATGAGAAGCTACAGAACTACAAAACTTAAAGATTTATACCCCCTTTACATCTTTATTTAAGTGGCTAAGAAATAAACTACTTCCAAAGGCCACATGACTTGTGCTGAGGTGTAATGACCCTCATAAATCCATAAAAAAAAAGCCATGTTAACCGAAAGTGCAATTTGGCAACCTTCAAGGTAAGACTTTCACCCGAAAAAAACGAAAACGAATTAAGAGCACCAAAGACACTATAGTGCAGTGAGTGCAAGCCAAATTATCAGGAAATTCGAATGCACATAAATAAAATCAAAACGTGACGGCTTTTCGGTGACCAAAAAACATCATATTTTACAATACATTTGGCCAAATCGGACGAGAAACAGTTATGAGGCAAGCGAACGAGGCAAAGATGGCAGCTCCATTCCGATTCCGTCTATCATTTGCATAATTAAGGTCGATTAGGGTCGAATCATTTGCCATATTGGTGTGTGCATATGCATAAATCTGAAATCTGAATCTGAGCCAGCTCAAGGTTACGGCTATGGCAAAACTGTTTTTGTTGTTTGATTTATATTCAAGCTTGCATAATTCCCGTTCATATTTTATATAATTACGGGCCAAAGAAAAAAGCACAAATAAAAGATACGCATCATCAAATGTCAACCAATTTCAAACAGAAGCTGGTTAACCCAAAAGTGTGGAAATGGAATATTGTGCCAAAAACCAAAAGCCAAAAACCAAAAGCCGACGAAAGCAAGTTGCATTGTCAGCTTCCGCATAATTATACCGACTTGGACCCCGTACATACTCGTATATTTTACTTTTTTCACTCGTTTTTTTTTTTTTTTCTTTGTGGGTTTTGCTTTTACCATAAAGTCAGCGTCTGTCTCGGTTTATGGGAATTTTTTGTGTGTTGTAGCTTTGCTTTTGGCTTTGGCTTTCTTAATGAATTTGCTGACACAACCCTGCGAGCTGGGGTCTGTTGTAAGCTCGTTGTCTCGATCTGTTTTTGGAGGGCGTCAGCGTTTTACTTTAAATTGACATTGACAGTTGGCCACCTTTCTCAGACAAAACAGCTGGTTGTCCGCCGCTTCTGTTTCTGTTTACCGATAATCAGTCAGCACCTGAGTCAGTAGCTTGATGAGCTCTGCATTTGGGCTGATAATGAACCCATTTCCCCCATTTACTACTTGGCTGTCCGTCGAGGAACAGCTGTGTGGGTAATGCGGTAGCAAGCCCATTTCTCAGCCCGTCTGGGGCCAAAAACTGGATCACACATAAATCGGCTCAAATGTGACATAACAAAGTTCAACTGTGAACGTTTTGCACAAGAGATAATAAATTGATGTTGATATTCCACCGACAATTCCGCTGCAAGTTGCAGACAACGATCACTTTATATGGGAGGTGGAGGCGGAGATTACGTAAAATGTCTGTGACCTGAACTTTTTGCATTTGCTCAACATATACAACATACATACGGGTTTGTTTGTTTGTGTGGAAAAGGGCGAGCGAATCTTTTGGCCATTGTTTCATGGAGATAAGACAATGAATGTGGTTTGGGAACTTGCACCTTGAGTCGCAGACTGAAGAAACAGCTGTGCAAATGTTTTTGCCTTTAGTTTAATGGACTTAATGGTGTACAGAAAGACATTAAGTGAAACCAAATGTCAAATACTAATACTTGAATGAGCCCAATTTGGATTCTAAGCGAAGTTCGCTGACATAAGCCATCGAAGATCACGGCTTCTTAACTGGTTTCAGGGCCGCGGCTCAGATGCCTGGAAATGTTTGACTAAAACATCTGTTTTCAAGCACAAAATATTCATTTATGTATATTAGATTGAGAGCCAAGACCATCCAACAGAGTTCTGCACAGCACACAACAAAGACATGGCCAGCCAGATGGTGCGTATACGTAATGTGTTGGAGGTGGGGGAACGTAAAACGGATACATCACCAAAAACAAGTTTGAAGACACATTTTTTTCTTGTCCCCACCAAAATTATAATTAAAATGCCATTATAAAATGCGCAAATATTGAAAAATTGCAAGCCACAGCGAAGACGAAGGGGAGACATCAAAAACACAACATCACTGCGTATACGTAATATGCCACACTAATTAAATTTAAAGACGAGCCAGCAATGACAGACAAAAGCGAAAGAGCAGAGAGAGAAAATAAACAAAAGATATGCCCAAAGAACATGCAACCGCATAAAGAAAGAAAAAACATAAAAAATTTATTTCGGAATTGAATATTTGCTCCTTATTTTTTTCTTTGCTCTTCTCGCCTTTGGTTGCAAATGTTGCTGCTCTTGTTATAATTTTTCAGCTGCTGTTACAACATGCAACACTGCAACAACAACGAAAACAACAACCACTTGCACTGATTGCGTGCTGCGTCGACGTCGCAGTCGCAGTCGACGTCGCAGTTGCGGTTTTGAAGTCGGAAAAGCCGTAAACCGCATGAAAATGAAAGTGAAATTGTAATTGAAATTGAAGAAGACGTCGGCTAAAATATTTGACTTCAACTTTGCTTCGATTTGTGGGTTTTTAACTTTATTTTCATTGTGTTTGCCTTCATTATTGCTTTTGGTAATGCAATCATAAAGTTTAACATAATATTGCAAAATGTTAATAATAAATCTTGAAAACAATTTTTTTTAGGTTTATAAATATACAAACTAAATGTTTGTTTAATATTTAAATAAAAGCAAGCGAACAAATAATAATATCAAGTGTTAAGATGCGCTTTAAAAAATAAATTATTGAGAAGAGTTTATTAATATGTAAGGTGTGTGGAGCGTTATTAAATGATGAGTTACAAAACCTTTAAATTACTTTGTTTAAAATGACTAATTGTTAGAAATGTAAAATCTATAAAAGAAATCTAAGCAAATAATATATTAAAAAATGTAAAACTTAAGCTAAAACAACACTTTACAGCCTACATTTTTCTAAGCAAATACAAACATCAACCTGAGTACATTGACTACCCTGACAAACTATTCCATGAATGTTAAACAAACTGAAATAGCAACAACAACTAAGTAAATTGAGTGGCTAGGCGACTGAAACAACACAAATAAAAAATATAAACAAACTGGTTACTCGAGTTTCGTCTTCGTGGATTCGATTCGATGTCAATGAAAAAGCAAAATAGTCCCAAGAAACCACACACACTCGCTATAAAGATGAATTGAAAGCGAACTGGGCTCGCAATCTGATGAATGACGATACTATGTTTAGGTGATATCTGATGGCTGTTTATGGGAAATCCAGACAAAAGCCTGGAAGAAGGGCTGTTGTTGGGTGAGTTCCATAGAATATCAATGGCATAGAAAGTCGCAAATCGATGGGATTGATGGAGTTAATGCGAACAAAGGCCGATCCGAAAGCTCAAAGCTCTCGCTCTCCATCTCCATCTCACTCTCTTTGTTGAAATCAAAACTGCAATAATTGCAGCAAAAGTAACTAAATAAAAAAAATACTGTGCGGAGAGCAAAGCGTGGCGAGCAATAATAACTGTAGCAATATTACAAAATCGCATTGGTTTCGAGGCTCGCAAAAGCAAACTGAAAACCAAAACCCAAAACCAAAAGCCAAAACTCACACAACAACAACAATGCGATAATAAGCAACAACAAGTCGGCACGAAAAGTTGTTTCAGCGAAACAAAAATATAAAACAAAACCAGCTCAACTCACTTTAAACTGGGAAACAAGCCCATTTTGTGGGCTGAACTTAAAGCCAGACAAAAGTCTTTTATACAGCTGTAAACATGTACATATATATTCCCCATTCCCCCGCCCAAGAGTTAAGATCCTGCTCTAGAAATCTTGTTTCCCCCTCAAGAGTTGCAGAGGCCCAAAAGTCCCTTTAAACTTTGATTCCTGTTTTTTAAGAGTATTTAAGAGTTACATGTCCCAGTCCTAGAAATATTTCCTACCCATGTACGAGTGTGTATATGTATATCTTTCATTTTCCTTTTCTTAATTCACCAATTAACAAGTTCAAAACCAAACTCACGTATGAAGTAATAATTATGACCAAAAACTTGTCTGCAAATTAGTAAAAAGCCAACCCAACAACTTTTTGTTATGTGAGGTAATAATCAAAAATCACAGATCAAAGAAAATTAAGGTTTTTTTTAGATCTTCTCAACTGACATGTGCAGACTTCGAGTTTTGTTTAATTTGAAGAGAGGTCTTCTTAGAAAAATATAATTTAATGTTAAAGAAAAATTATTTTAAAAATTTTGCTGTCTAAAAAAAATTTAAGTGAACACATTTAACTTCGAGCCCTAAAATTAGTTTATTTTGGGTGTAGATACTAAATTAATTTAACTGAAATAAGTTATCTTGTTTTCTTAAGTAATGAAATGGTTTCCTAATTTCTTATGTACTAATTCAAAATATTATTTTTAAACTCACCTAAGTTTGGTCCTGTGTGCTCACTGGCCAAACAGATTTTAACGAAAATTTGCAAGTTTTCTACAGCACTTTTATAGGCAGGCACAGAGCACTATCATAATTGATTCGACGTGGTTTTAAATTATTTTCCAGAACTTCTTTGAAGAATGCAGTTTGAGGATGTTGGGGGAAATTTCTACGATATGTATCTGTTCCGAGTGCTGTTCTGAATCGAAGAACTGCGACGATGTAACACTTTAAGATCTCTAGAACACACAGCCCGGGAATTGAGATTTGAAGCCAATGACAATAGTGGATGACAATCGTGGTCGGATTAGATCGGTGGCCGTTTATCCGGTAATCCAGAGCTAAATCCAGAAATCCGGGGGGCACAGAACACTCGCGAACACGACGGAACGGAAAGAAAGACGAGCAGCGATTAAGCTGGAGGCGGCCAGTGAGCAAAGATTAAATACGGCGTGAAATTTGCTTGGCAGTGAATTTTTTTCTTCTCATTCGCTTGTGATTTTTTTTCGCTTTTTTAATTTCGCTTTTTTTGTGTAAACGAAATTATATATTTTTCACTCAATTTCGCTTCATTGCGAGCGCATTGCTTTATTATTACTTCTTATTACTTACTTCCCCGCCTTCTCTTCTTCTCAAAAAGGGGGAGGGGAGGGGGGTCAGCTCAGAACACAAAAAAACATAAACAATAAAGAGCGCGGCGACAGCGACGCCGACTGCAGCTGCGACTGCGAGTGCGAGAGGGAGGGCAGAGAACTGAAAGGCAGATTCACTTTTTTTTAATACAACTCTTTTTACTTTTTTGCACGATGCGATTACGAAAACGGGCTGAAGACGGAATGAGACGGAAGAGAGAGATTGCGAATTGAGCTTTGTTTTGTTGTTGGGGAATTGCACTTTGAGCTGCGCTGACGTCACGATCTTGTCACTGCACTGAGATAGAATTTAACTGGCAGTTAACAGTCACTTTTAGGGATTTCTTATTGAGATTATTGAAATCCAACGATCTGCGTAACCGTTTCTCGAGTTCGAGTTCGAATGGTGGCTATGTCTTTGACTGTGTGTTTTTTTGTGGCCGTCTACGGAAACAGGTCGGCGCACACTAAAGTTAACGCTCGCTGCGAACGCTCCACAGAGTCCAAAATTGATCCAAAGCTGATGGAGCAAGCGGGATGGGTATATCCAGCGGACCGAGAGCGGAGCTTTGCTTTGGGCCAAATGCTAGATCTTCGAGCCAAGCCGAAGCCTTGAAAGCTCAGCTCCCAACGAAAGCGAAAACATAAAACACTTGCATTTTTCGTTCCATAGTTCGAGCTTCAGCTTTGAGCCAGCTTTTTGAGTGAGTTTTTGAGTGAGTGCGCCCCTCATCTGCTGCGTTGAATGACTCTTTGAGTGATTAATGTTGTAAAAATTCGCCTTAATTAATCTTTACGCGGGAATCTTCGTTACGAGCAAAAATGTTACGAGCACTCCAAAACATTTGACATTGTTTAATTTGCGAATCGAATGTTAAATTAATTAGGAAGGTGTCATTTGGGCATTGACATCGCTGACACTCAGAACAGGAAACTAACAATAAAACAACTCAGTTTCCAACAATCGTCATAAAACGTCTAACGGTGGAAATACTACTTAGCTTAGGAGTCTATTAATTAATTTGTTTAATTGATTAAAGTGTTGAAATAATATTTCAATTTCATGACCAACTTTACTTTGAAGGCCTTACCCAAAAATTCTTGGCCAAAGTCTGCTAATAACGTTTGACCCATTTCGACAATCTAATTTGAAATACCATTCAAGTCACTTCCCTTGCTTAGCACATAAAAACCATTTTTCAAAGGTGTTGGAAAAAATCGTTTCATTCACACCAAGTTCAATGGCAGTGCGGCTGTGAAATTATTCGTGTTCGCATTGATAAAAACTCATTTGACTCCCACGTGAATATATGATGCATATAGTACATTAAGAACGACTCAAAGTGGGCCAATTAAAAAGGTAATTGTCACACATTGAGAGATCGATGTGAAGATCTCAATGGACCGCTTCGAGTTCCGAATAAAATGTAATCGGAGGGGCACAGTGAACTCGGTACGTAAAACCAGCAGCTGTAGCAGCAGGACAACCAAATGATTTTTGGGTGAAACGGCAATGAACCAATCACGCGGATGACTCAACGGAGGCACACGAGCTGTGGGATCCCAGATCTCGAGACCCATCCTCCCACAAACGAATATCGACCTCATTTGCATGCAGATCCCATATCTGTGTGCATCTCTCGGAGTGTAACATTTCAGGCGACATTTAACTCGAGATCCCAGAGATACCATCTATTAATGAGCTGTGAATTCCACCCACTACCCCCACTTCACTTAACTCAACTGCACTCCCCCTAATCGACGATCTTTAAGCGCTGCCAAACAGGTTTCGTTTTGGCAATTGAACTCATTACTTTTATGCGGTTTTCGTGTTAATTACTATGCATTTGTTTACATTACCTTAAATTTGCTGTGTTTATTGGCCAAATCTTGCCTTTCTCACAGCCCGACTGCAGTGCATCGCATTTGGGCTTACTTCGCATGCATAAAATATTGTTTGACACATTTTCCTTGGGCTTTGTCAGGTTCAGAATTGTTGAACCCCAAACGAGATTTTTTTCCTGGTAAGAGGATGGATGAGTCGTCGTGTGGGACATTGGGTTGACCCCTAAACAAAATGTATGAAACATCAATAGATGATTTAGTCTGGCTGATAAGCCATTACAACGAATGACAGAAGGCCATTGGAGGAAATGTAATCCCCCTGTGGGTCGTTTAATCATATTGTAAGTTTTCCCCTTCCGTTCCCACACATGCACATCTGTATATATATTTATCCATGTCAAGTCAAAGGGTCAATGTCAATCTGCCCGCATCCATAGCCCAAAAATTCAAAGCCAAAAAGAGGTGGAGAAAGATGGAGTGTTGGGCAACCGCAGCTGAGGTATGTATCATCGATAAAGAGGTTAACAGATCATCGGATCCAGCTTGTAATCCCCGACTCTCCCACTCACACACCTGGCAAAGTCTTAACGAGGCGTCAACATACACAAATGATACATAAAACACATAAAAAAAGTCACAAAAAACCATTTAAAAATACATCCAAAAAATCTACAAAAATAAACAAAGAAAAGCCATAAAAAATTTGCATAATTTTCAACATTTCACGCTACTTTGGCGCTGTTTGTTTGGAAATCTCCGAATCCGCCAACGAAATGTTTACGAAATTGTCAAACAAACGTTTGGTTTATTGAAATGATGTAATAAAGCCAGCAAACTAAATATGAATATGGAACAAGTGAAGCGGCTAAACTAAATCCCCTTTTTTTTTTAATCTGAAGAAATGTTCATAAATTTAAGGGGCAGACAGGCCGAACAAGTTGAGCAAAATTGCAGCCGAATCGATTATATTATTATTATTTCCATTATGTCAGGTCGAAACAACTGCCAGCGACTACCGAATGAATGCCCAATGGACCAGTGAACCACCAACAGCACCACCGTTTTGGCCAAAAAGGCATAAAGGCGCCGCCATTAATACAATCTGGCCCATAAACTGGGTCTCTTTCCCTCTCTCTCACTCTCTTCTGGTTTATTTTGGTTTGTTAGTCGGCCAAACAAATCTATAAATATGCATAAAGCTGGCTTAAAGACAGGCACAGCTACACACACACTCGGCTACCCATGGTTTTTGGCTCCTGGTCTTGCGAAAGCCGCAGGCAATGCCCCAAGGCACTTAGCCTGGTTAAAACCGACTGCAGGCCAACTGATGGCCAAGTGCCGGCCACAGATTTTGATTGCTCTTAGAGCAGCTGACTCTAGGAAGTGACAAGGAATTATTTGATTGTCTTATCGGTTTTTTTTTGTTGCTATGTAAGCGCAATCATTATAAACCATTTTCAGTGGGAAACCATTGAGATCCGTGCTTATTATATTTTATAGGCACCAATAAAAAACTGTAGAACCAATTAAACTGCAGATTATTTTTCCAGATATTTCAGTTTATAAAATAAAATCTCACAGTCTGTGATTATAAAGTCAAACACATTTTCAACTGATTCGTTTTTTTTTTATACTGAACAATTTTAATGCAAGCTCAAAAGAACAGCTGAAAATTCGGAAAACATAGGTCTATAATGCTGCATCTAATATATATTTATTATGGAATTCTGTGTCCAGGTTGGAACACTCTGCGAACATTGATTAATGGCAGAAGGCACTTTATTGTTCTTTGGCTAAGGTATTGGGTCGTCTTTGCGCTTCTCCAGGGGCTGGGAGTCCTGACTGATGCTCTTCTCTACTGGCTGCCGTTCTATGCTGTTATCAAGCTAATCCTTTCCATAGGCCTCTGGTTCAGTGCCCCCTACAGCACTAACCACCTGTTTAACTTCACCGTGAAGCACTTTTTGGAACCACTTGGGCCAACCATTGATGAGGGTGTCCGCTGGCAAAAAGACTTCTGCCGAAAGCTTTTCCGCCGCTTCATGCAATCACCTTTAGTAACCATGGCTATTCCAAAGGATCAGGACGACCTGAGAGGAAAGCCCCAGCTGAACGGCGTCCTTTTGGACAGAGAACTTACAGATCTCATGGCCGCGATTAAAAAGGATGAAGCCGATGAACAAGAGGACATTCAGAAAAATCTCCTGGATAGATTGGACCGCAATTCGATGCACAACATCATTAACTATCTGAACCAAAGACTAGGGAGTTAAACTCAGGTCAACCCATATATTGTTTGTGTTCTTTAAGATTAAATGCGGAATTTGTTCTGATCGGATTATCCGGAATCTTGACGGTGATTCATTTTCGGGGAGTTTACAGAAGCAGCTGCCAAACTGGCGAGACTTTCCATTAATCTTCAATTAGAAAAGTTCAATGCCAGGCCGGAGCATGTTAATTGATTCATGGATCGGCGCCAGGAATCGATGATCTCGACGATCAGTAGCAATTTGTTGGCCAATGGCCCACATTGTAATTACAAATTGGGGAACAAAATTGTGTCCGATAAACTTTTGAAAGCGAAGCAGAACATTTACACGGACTTCAAGATGCAGCTGATTAATTACAAACGGCGAAACGGAGAGCCGCATGCACAAACAAAAGACTGAAGCAACGAACTTGCTGCGAATGCGGAATGCTGCTGACTACAATCTTAATGCAATTAGCACACTATTAATCTTGATCATCGAAAAAACGAAAATCAGCTAACTCGCAATAACAACCGCAATGTAAATGACGCATTCGTCACCACATTGTAAAGCAATTTGTTTCAATTTTGTTTATCGATGATTTTTCGGTTAGCCGAATCAGCTTTAACAACAAATCTCGATGGGGGTCAACGTCAGTTCTAGAAGCAATAAAGAAATATATCAATTGAAAAACATTTATTACTTTACTAATTTCCTGTATTTAATTTGAACAATAAATAACAATAAGTGTTAATTTGATTTAACAACAAGGAAATCTGTTTATTTAAAAAAAATGCTTGATTAAACACTAATCAGTTTATAACATTTTAAAAAAGAATTAATTTTACCTTACTAAATGATTTTTTATTAAATTAAATAGCATGCACAGGACAATCCTCTTTCCTTTAGAATTCAAGATAATTTTACCTGCTGCCTGCACCCACATCGAGGTGTCATTAGCTTTTTACCAAAGGTCCTTAGCCTTTGGTCGGAGTTTTCTCACTTCTCGGATTGAATGCCTGGGGTAAGCTCCATTTAAATTTGGGTTAATCAGCGATAAAGCGCGCATTGCCATTGACAGCATCCAGCACAACACAACACACAAAAAAAGGACAGCACAGCGCGCAAAACAGAGTGCGAAATAAATGTTAACATTTACATATTTTGTAAAAACAAAAAAAATAACAATAATAATAATGTGCAATTAATAAATCGGCTTTGTCTCGCATCACTAATTGTTTGTCATTAATTTGCATAACGAAATTAATTGGCGGCATTTATGCAAATCCGCAAATCCCACAAAAAATCACTTCCTAGGCGATGTGCCAAAAGATGACACCTCAGTGGGGCTCAGTCCAGAGCCAAAGCCACTTGAAGTGAAGTTCAAGTTTTTGCAATTGACCCACAAATTAATTATGCATGCATGCTGTTGGTAATTGTGCCTTTTGCCTTTTACAATCGCCTTACGCGCACACGTAATGTTCCCCTTCCCCATTGTTCACTGCGTTATTTCCGTCAACATTTCATTTATTAGACACAATTACAATTGATTTGGAGTTTCGGTTTCAATTGCTGAAATGTCTGTGAATTGTATGGGAACCCAAAACCCAAATAAAATGCTGATGGCTTTTTGAGTTCCCATTCGAAATGTCATGAGCGTTCAACTTTGGGCATGGGCAGGGTCATAAATCCGAGTCTTTCTGGGTCTGTGTGCTAAAGAAATTAAAGCCGTAAATCGATCTGATTCAGAAGCCATTGATCCTAACCTTGGAGGAATCAAATATTCAATTAAATCACTTCCCTCGTGTCGCACATCTACATATCGCATTCAAATAAAAATCACGCATTAATAATTTTAATTGAAATCCGTTTATTATGATTACAAAGGGATAATCAAAGCGGAAAGCTCTTTTACAGCCAGTTAACAAATTTATGGCAAATTTATTAATTGGTTTATTGCACCGCGACTGGTGCTTATTACAAATATTTGAATCATTCTTCTGGCTTCATCAACGATACTCTGTCAATGTAAAATATACTTTGACCTGGGCTCGTTCCTTTCGGTCGAAACTGAAGGTGGTGAATAGTCCATAGTCCCCAGATGGCAGGGGCATTAAATCCAGCACCTTTACTGGAAATCGAAAGTGTTCCAAAATAATTTCGTGCTATGAAATACAACAGTTAAAACAAGGTGGACAGAATATAGTCTTTACTTCAAACTTACTGGAATTGGGCACTTGTTAACATTGGTTCGGTTTCCAAAACTGTTGAGTACGATATTGATAAAGGGATGATTTCTTTTCTCCAGATACTCGCACACATCCGACTGACATATATTGTACAGGAAAGGCTTGTAGCCACTGGCCTTCTTCAGCAACTGCATGCGCATCTGTAAAAGTCATTGAAATCCATTCAAATTTAAGGATTCAGAGAGAGAAATAGTGTTCCTAGAAATCTTAATCAGGGCAAGCCTGGCACTTTACTTAGAACCCAAAGTAGCTTCCTCTAGCACAGTTTACAAAGAAAAGTTTTCCGTGCTTACATCGCTCGGGAACAGAAAAATATTATAACATTAAATTCGGAATTCTCATAAATTCATCTAATTTTTTGGCTGACCTTGGAAGAATTATTCTCTTAAGACCCAAGACAGGACTTTGGACAGGCAGATTATTATTTAGCTAAATGCAGATCGAGATGTGCTTCTTAAACTGTGTGTCGCGCTTCCTGTTCTTCGTTTATGGTACCTTGGGACCAGCCTGGCACACCTACAAGACCCTTGACAGCGGGGATGAAGAGTTTCTGGCCTGGGCCAAGTACTGGATAGTCTACGCCTGCCTGGCTACCATCGAGGTGCTGGCGGACACCTTTATTTCGTGGCTGCCACTCTACGATCTCACCAAGCTGGTCCTGACCCTGATAATCGTTGTGACCGCTCCAAAGGCTAATGTCTGGATCTTCGACGCGATCCTGCGTCCACAGCTAGCCAAGCGCCAGGAGCAGATCGATCACTTCCTGCACCGGGGAAAGAACAAGCTCCTGAAGGATGCCTACGAATCGATGACTCGGTTGTTAATCCGCGGTGGATCCATTGCGCTGCCTTTCATCTCCTATCTGTGGTCAAAGTCGGGCTTCCCGTTGGGCATTGTGAAACCCGAGGTCTTGGAGGACACTATGGAAGACTCGGATTCGCCTTCTGGTTCGATGCGCACATCACCTCAAAATTTGTCCAATTGCTCCCTTCCTTTGGGCAGCTCAACATTCGTCAGAAATGATACCGAAGACTTTCAGGTGGGCGTTCCAAGAATGCATCGGCACTCCGATCAAGCCATAAACGACCTGGCAAAGAAGAACCTAATGATGCTGGAGACATCCGGCATCCTTCATCGCCGTGTTCATCCTAAATCAAAGTTTTCCAATACATTTATCAATGAGGCTTCATCTTCTTCCAATTTTTCTCCGAACGGCCAGAAGGAGGAATACTTCGACGATGTTGACGATCTGCTGACCAAGTCGATGGCTGGCCAGGATATCCGTCAACACCGTCAACCTGCCAGCCGGCGTCGGGTGAACCTTTCTTCTCCATAATTCACTCACTAGATCAATCAATCCGCATCAATCGGAAAACCCCGAGAAAGGGGTTGTTTTTTGTTACTAGTTGTTGCAAATAAAAACATATGTGAATGTTAATAGTTAGGAGGGGGTTCATTTAATTTTTCATAAATTGCATCATTATAAAATGAACACAATTTCTCATACTCATTCAACCAAAAATAAAATAAAGTACGGCCAGCAAATACCTAACCTCTAAAACTCAGGTCAAAACATTTTGTATGCATTAAACCAAAAGCAAACTTACCGATATTGGACGTTTTGGCCAGTGTAATATGTTGACCCTTAAACTTAACTCCACCACATCCCTCTTAACAGCATATAACCGGCACAGGGAGACGGTGGAAAAGTTTGCATCCGAACTCAAACACTCGATGTTTGTGAACTTGGCAACTCCTAGAACCTGATGGCAGCTTAAGATCGATATATAATCCCAGCCAATTCAACAGGGAACTTGCCTGAGAAATGTACCACAGCCAAATCCACAGAAAAAGAGCCCTCAACGTGGCCATTACTACTAAAGTCTCTGGAAATCGCTCAATGACTGGCATATGCCATGATTTTGGGGGTAGCGAAAACAAGTCAACCGGAGAACAACCGATAAATATCAACCATTATGGACAATTATCAATTCTGTTTAATTACTTGAACTTCGATTTGTGGTTGAGTTTTATTGTACAAATAAACTGTTTTGGTCTGTATCCAACAGGCAGCACTTACCTTAAACTAAGCGAATGTAAACTAGATTTTGGGCATGGGTGTGTGAGGGGTGTTTGTGGAATTGAGTTGTGTTGTGGCTAGCACCTAATCACTGCCATCATCTTCCTCGCTAGCGTTGCTGGCCTCATCGCTAGCGTTACTGGCCTCCTCGCTCTCCTCCGCTTCGCTTTCGCTCTTGGACTTCTTCTTCTCGGCCTTGCCATCGGGTTTGCTCTTCTTTTTAGCTGGCTCCTTGTCCTTGGACTTATCCTTCTCGTCGTCGGAGCTGGTGGAATCGTCGTCGGAAATGTACTCCTTGCTCTTGAAGCCGCTGCCGGAGGTATTTGCTTTCTTAGTTGGAGAAGGCTCCGTCTTGCGCTTTTTAGTGGCCTTTCCACCCTTATCGTTGTCACTGCCATCGCCCTGCTTTGGGTTTGTAGTTGCGCATCTCGTCGTGGTAGCGCTGCTTGTCCTTGGCTGCCGCCTCCTCCCACTTGGACTTGTCCTTCAGCTCCTTCCACATCTCGCCGCCTTTTTTGGCAATCTCGGTGACCTTAATGCCCGGATTATCCTTCTTGATGCTCTCGCGCGTGTCGTTCAGCCAGAGCATAAAGGCAGTGGTTCCGCGCTTGGGTTTGTCACTGTCCTTTTTCTTGGTGGCCTTTTTCTAGGGGAATAAAAGAAATGTGAGAATGGGCTATAAATATTTAAGAACTTAGCTTACAGTGCGCTCCTTTTCCTTGTGTTTTTTCTCCTTCTTTTCCTTCTTTTCGGCCTTCTTTTCCTTTTTCTTTTTGGCGACCTCGCTGTCTCCGTCTGCGCCACCACCGCCTCCACTGGCATCGCTGTCGTCGTCCGAGTCACTCTCCACATTGCTGTCGTACTCCTCGGCCACATCGGACTCGTTCTCGTTGGGCTTGAAGTCCTCATCCGTGGACTCCTCATCGGAGTCCTCGCCATCATCCTCGTCCTCCTCCTTTTCTCTGGCCTCCGCCTTGAGTCGAGCCAGATAGGCATCCGGTTCGTTCTCGTTGTCCGAGTCGCCAAAGTCCACGTCCTTGTAGCCGCTCTTGTCCTTGCCCATGTTGCTCACATGCAACTTCTTCTGAGTGATGAAGTCGAAGAGCTTGGCGTATTCCTCCTTTTCGATGGAGGAGAATATGTGGACGGTTCCGTTCTTGAGTGTCACCTCGAAGTCGAAAGAGCGTGTGGAGCCGCCGCTGCGTGCAAAGTTCACCGAGCTTATTTCCTCGAAGCGGATATGCAGTGGCGGCTTGTGGATATAGATGAATCCCCGCTCCAGGGGATACAGATACCCAGCGGCTGCCTTGAAGGAACAGCCCACCGCCGCCGTGCCAGAGTGTCCGACAAAGTTACCAGGCCCGGTAATCTTCCGACCGATGAGCACCTTCATCACCTTCCCCATAACCTCGTACACCGGCCCGGAGATCTCCTTCTCGAGTTTCCCCTCGTATTTGTCGCGCAACTCGGCCTCGGAGAAGGGCAGCTCGATGGTGGTCTCCTCCTCGTCGGGAGCGAATAGCAAAACCAGGTAGTGGTAACGCGTCTGTCCCTGCTTGATGGGCGGATCCAGGGAGAGCACGAAGAACATCTGCCGACTGTCCCTGTGCGGCAGCATAAACAGACGCAGCACCGAGTCCATCGGGATCTTGTAGTCGAATGTCTTGCCGTGCAGCTGGAAGAAGGTGGAGAAGATCTTGATGTCGTAGCGACCGCGAGGCGTGAGGATCTGGATCTCCCTGAATATGGCAATGGACTCGCCCGAGGCGGAGATGACCGAAGCCTTGCTCATCACATTCTGGTGGAACTTGTCCACCGGATCCTCATCGGCCGACTCCACGGCAGGAATGTGAAAGCGCATCTCGAGCAGACCCACGGGGGCATCGTCGTTCTGGTGAAACTCCAGGGTGACCTCATTCTTCCCGGTGACGCACTGCGAGACGTGCGACAGTGGCACCTCAAAGATGGTCTTCGACTCCTTGTCAAAGCTGAGCACGGAGCCCATGAAGCGGGCTGTGCCCCAGTTCCAGCCTTTGACGCACATCTCCTTCTCCACCATCTCCTGCGAGTAGGCCTCCTTGATGAACTTGCCCAGCTTCTCGTGCTCGCTGTCGCGGAATCCCGAGAAGCGGTGCAGCAGCCCGCTCTTGGTGAACACCCTCAGGCCCCAGGTGCCCACGAACTTCTGCGAGTTGATGAGGTCTATGTCCTCCGCCGATATCTGCTCCACCTTCCCGGTCTTCGTGTTCTTGAAGATGATGCTCTGGTCGGTCAGCTTGAGGCGTCCGGAAGACTTTTGGGGGGCAGGGAGAAGGGAGAACCAAAGTCAGACGAAATGTGCGGATATTTTGCATGTATTTTGCGACTCACCAAGACACCGCGCACCTCCGCGTTTATGTCGTTGTACTCCAGGGAGTCCGTCATTGTGCGGTCCTGATGCGCAATAAACTTAACAAATTAAACAATGATTACACCGCCTTGCGAAATAATCCACAATTCGCTGTAAATTTCGGCAAGCCGACAAAAAACACAACACTGCGCGCCTTATTTTAGGTTAGACGCCGACAAAGCCAGAACAGAGTGACCGTGGTTGTAGAGGAATGCCACGGAAAAAATACCACAGAATTAAAGTGTCTTTTTATATAACTTTAAAACGTATTTACCTTTAAATAACGTCCATTTATTTGTTTTTATTTTAAAATATTTTTTAAAATAATATTTAAAATGTTATTTGAATGTAGACAATTTCAAAAATACCCAAAAACATACCACTCCTAACTTTAGGGCATTTTTGCCGTCTTAAATATACCAACAAGTATTTAGTGCAAAAAGTTTGTTTACCAAAATAACCGCATTTTACTGAAGAAAATAAGCGAAATTAAAAACAATTACTTAAAACCACCAAGTGGGGAGTTCATTAGCCATGCAACGTGGTAAAATCTCCTTTGGGAAAATCCAGCTGAACGTCAACAAAGCGCCCGCCGCCGAGCCGAAAACAAATGAATCCCCGAAGGAAGATGAAAAGGAGTCCTCTGCGGAGGCCAGCAGCAGTGGCGGAGGATTCAAGAAAATGGACAAACAGCAGATGATTCGACAAATCGAGGATGTGGCGGAGGATCTGGAGAGCCAGCACCTTAAGGAAGTGATGGGCATCAGCGGATTCGGACGCAAGGCGGCCAAGGTGTTTGACATAAACGAGCAAATAGAAAAGGCCAGGATAACACGACCGGGAATGGACAGGAAGAGGGAGGAGCCCAAGCAGAGCGATGAGGAGAAGGGGGAGGAGGAGGATGTAATAGGTCCACTACCACCAGCTGCTGAGGAGGAAAAGGACAAATCGACCAAGGAGGCTGCCAAAGACGAAGACTCCGATGAAGATTCCGACTCCGACGAGGATTCCGACGACGAACAGAGCCTTGCGAAGAGGATACCGTACACCCACGAGGTGCAGATGCAGCACGGATCCAGGGCTGTCATGGCATTGGCCGGCGATCCCTCGGGAGCCCGTTTGGTGTCTGGTTCGATTGACTACGACATGTGCTTCTGGGACTTTGCCGGGATGGACTCCGGTATGCGCAGCTTCCGACAGCTGCAGCCCTGCGAGAACCATCCTATTCGTTCGCTCCAGTACTCAGTGACCGGGGATATGATCCTGGTAATCTCTGGAAACGCCCAGGCGAAGGTTCTCGACCGCGACGGCTTCGAGAAGCTGGAGTGCTGCAAGGGCGACCAGTACATCTCGGACATGTCGCGCACCAAGGGCCACGTGGCGCAGCTGACCTCCGGCTGCTGGCACCCCTTCAACAGGGAGCAGTTCCTGACGGCAGCGCTGGATGGCACACTGCGTATATGGCAGGGACTGAAGGCCAAGGAGCAGGTGCAGGTGATCAAGACGAGGGCGCAGGGAGGCCTGCGAACCAACGCAGCATCCTGCAACTTCAACAGGGACGCCACACTTATAGCAGCAGGATGCGTGGATGGGTCCATCCAAACCTGGGACACCCGCAAGATGTACGTGAACACAACGCACTGCGTCAGAGATGCGCACCAGAAGGGCTCCGAAATCACCTCCATTGTGTTCTCGTACATGGGACAGCAGCTGGCCACCAGAAGCAACGATGAGACCATGAAGCTGTGGGACCTCAGGCAGTTCAAGAAGCCGCTGCACACCTGGACGAACCTGTTCTCCCGCTACGATACCACGGACTGCTGCTTCAGTCCGGACGATCGCATGCTGGTCACTGGGGAATCGCTGCCCAAGGGCCAGACAGAGGCCAACTTGTACTTCTACAGCACCAGGAGCTTCGAGGAGGTGCAGCGCATCCCTGTGTCCGACTCGCACGTGGTCAAGACGCTGTGGCACCCGAAACTCAACCAGCTCTTCGTGAGCTGCGGCAATGGAACCATCAAGTGCTACTACGACGAGCAGCGCAGCATCCGGGGCGCCAAGCTGTGCGTGGTGAAGACGCACCGCAAGAGGCAGCCCATGGAGATGGTGGGAGTGTCCCAGATCATCACTCCGCACGCTTTGCCGCTATTCAGGCAGGAGAAGTCGCGCACCTCGCGCAAGAGGATGGAGAAGGCGCGCATGGACCCGGTCAAGTCCAAGCGGCCGGACCTGCCCATCACCAGCGGCCAGGGTGGTCGAGTGGCCAGCTCTGGCGGCACTCTCTCCTCCTACGTCATTCGTAATCTTGGTCTGAGCAAGCGCGTGGACGACGACCAGGATCCCAGGGAGGCCATCTTGAAGTACGCAAAGGACGCGGCCGAGAATCCCTACTGGATAGCCCCTGCCTACAAGCAGACCCAGCCAAAGGCCATCTTCTCCGAGAAACTGCCTGCAGATGAGCCGGCCACCAAGAAACCCAAGACAGAGGAGGACAAATAGGTATAAGTGCTTAGAAATGTAAATAAACTCGTTATGAATCGAACGCAGCTTAACTTTAATTATACATAAGTAACCAATGACTGCTAGAGCATCTCAGAGCATCACCTCCTGCAGGCGGTAGCAGTCAGAGGCGATCTTCCACTTGTCGTTATCGGCGGTCACGATGAACGTCTGCTGGAAGTTGCGAGGTTGGTGGTCCATCTTCACAGTGCCGGAGGCGAGGATCAAGTAGGTGAGCTGGTTGGCCACAGCTGGATCGAGAATGGGCTGCGCATCCAGGGTGTTCAACGTGTGGCTGGACGAGGGCAGCTCCAGGAAGTAGCGCTCGATCATCTCACGACCGGTGGCCCCGTTTCCATTCCAGCTGAAGGTGGCATTCTCCAGATACAGGCGACCCATTTGCTGTAAGCATCACATTTCATTTATTTCGATTTCCCGTGAAATAGTACATAGGCATTCTGGAGGCGTCTCAACTTACATGACGCCGGTTGTCCACAGAGGCGTAGTAGAGCCGGGTGAAGTCCTCCGCCGTGCGGGCGCAGCTCTCAACCTTGGCTTTGAGTTCCTGCAAGTGTTTTTTGCTCGAATATATAGCTAAAATATTAAATTAATCAAAACTCACGCTGTTCATGTTGTATTTCCCGCAGTTGTCCAAATAAATGTGACCGTTCTGCGCTGAACATAAAATGCCTAATATGTTCAGTATATTTACAGTTCAAATCAAAAACAGTCGTTAAAAGTTTGAACTACGAATACCCTTTCAAAAATAATTATTTAATAAACTTTACTACTTTTGAATTATTAAAATCAAACTTCTCGGTACATTCGGTTTAAATTTAAAATTAACTGATTACCTTTTCCTTGATACCCATCCAAACACATAAAAACCCCTCATAATTTTAATAATTGTTTATTTCTAATTATAATTTTAATTAACATTTAGACACAATTTAAAGCATAGCGATCACAATTTGAAATAGTAAACTTAGCATTTGAGGATTCCCTGTCGGAGTGGCCAAGCTGGAAGACACTGGAAAATCGATTGGGTTTACGACTACGAGGCACTGCGGCTAGAGCTACGACTATGACTAAGACTACAAACTAAGCCCTGCTGTAAAACTAAGACCCCCGGGATTATGCGTCCGCCTTCTCGTTGTTTTTGAGTGGTTCCAGGGGTTGCAGGTTGACCGTTTTGTAGCCTCGATCCCGACGGAACCACAGCCAGTTGTTCCCATTGAAGTAGTCCTCGATGTGCTCCAAGCTTCGACCCTTCGTCTCCGGCTGGAACATGCACATGAAGACGGTGAGAAGGAAACTGGATGCTCCAAAGACCAGGAACACTCCCCGCATCTTTAGGAAGGTCTGCAGGACGGGGAACTGTTTTGCGAAGATGAAGAGAGCCACGTTCATAGCCGCAAATACACCGCCTGCTGTCCTGCCCCGGATTCTGGCCGGGAATAGCTCCCCGATCATGATGCCCGGCATGACCATCAGGGCTGTGTTGAAGATGATGTAACCCAAGAGGCAACCACCTCCCACCAGAACGTCGTAGTACATGGGAGGCTGACCGTATCTGGCATACTGATAGCCACTCAAGGCCAGGCAGAATACGCCGGATCCGATTCCGGAAATAATCATGATCATGCGACGCCGCACGAAGATCAGGACCACGCAGAAGACCATGCAGCAGGCCACCCGGACAGCTGCCGTGCATATCGCCGCCTGCTTGGAGTCGATCTCTGCCCCGAATTCCGAGATCATGTCGATGGCGTAGAAGATCACGATGAAGGTGCCCGAAAACATCTGCAGCAGGGAGAACACAATCACAATGACCAGGGGCTTGATGGCCACCCTTTGGCAGCACAACTGGAAGATGTTCTCATTCGTCTTCGTGGTGACCCGCTCCTTGGCCAATCTCTGCTTCATGTCGTTCAGCTCCTTCTGGGCACTTATCTCGCTGCCACGGAGGAAGCACAGAGCCTGCATAGCCCTCTTTTCGAAGCCATTACGTAGAAGCCAGGCAGGGGTCTCTGGGATGCAGTAGATGGACACCATGGCCAGCAGGGGCAGGATGTTGGCACACCACGCCACTGTCCTCCAGTACATCATTGTCCCCAGGGAGTAGACCAGCAGAATTCCACTGGAGTAGGCCACGTAGGGAGCACCGATCAGCAGGCTTCTCAAGTTGGGCTCAGCCGTTTCCGCAATATAAACCTTTAAAAATATTGAGGTGAGTTATTTATTAATGTCTTTATTTATTAGAAGAATAGAAAAAGTTTTTAAGTTAATACTATAAAAATTTCTGTTCAAGCACATTGGTAAGGCTCATAGGTATCAAAGACTATCATAAAGAAAATTACTTATAGATCCATGTTCCTAAAGGCCACTTTAGACAAACAAACAATTTCTTAAAATGCAGGGTTACAAAGGCTTAAACAATTCAACTATAATGTGTGTCTCTCAGCTTTATAATAAATACTATGATAGACAACATCAACCTCCTAACCCAATTTAAAGAAACTTCTGGGAAGTAAGAATACTTTCTGGTTTTAACCCTGGAATCATAATTCATAAAGTTAAAACTAAACTCATAGCTAGAAATCTCTAGATGAAAGATTTGTATTACAAACCCCTAAATACTATTAACCAAAATAACCATTTATAAATCCCCTTTCATAATAATAACAAATTGAATACCTAAGTCTCAACCCTGAACCCCAGCAAGAACTTTCGCTGGCAAAACAAGTTGATCTATTTGAGGGTCACAAAAGAATCAACATCTTAATCTCTGGGAACTCTTGGATGGTAATCATAAAACCGTAAATCACGTCAGTCAGTCATCAAATCATTAATGAAAACGAAACTCGCCGGGGGAACACGCGCAACAAGTCGCCGCCCACGAGTCAGCCACCCATTCATCCAACCATTCAGCCGTCCAACCCCTCCACATCCTCCCCCAAAAACAACCATAAGCCGCATCAGCGTTATTATAGACTAAGGTCAAGAATCCGGAACTACTACGCGGATAATGCGGAGCTCGTGGGCTCGTGTGTGCGGAAAGCTTTTGCTAATGCAAATGATGCGCTGGCCATTTAAAGTCCGGGAGCGATGACGCCGACTGTGTCGTTATCACTTTGGCCGCAAGATAAGTCACGGACATATCCATAAGATGCTCGTAAATAAACAGAATGAGACACAATGGAACCGACCAGAGAATAGAGCATCAAGTGGCCAATTGACGACCTGTCCACCTGTCACAGCTGCTCTTTTGCTTTCTGCCCGACGGGAGTCCCATTTGCGGGAGTTCAAGGCATCGCCGATTACGGTTAATGGGTCACTAGTCTTGAGTCCGGCTTGTCCAGACTTTTGTCACGTACTGTTCCGGGTGTTTTGAGTACTCAGAGTGTTCCGTGTGAACGAACCCCCGGCCAGTGGCATTGAGTTCAGGAACGAGAGTCACTCACCTGTCCGGGTCCACCCAATATTCCAGTGGCGAATCCGCACAGGAAGCGGGCCAAGATCAGGATCTTTACGCTCTTGGCCACAGCCATTGTGCTCCAGCCCAATAGGAGTGGTAGTATTGAAACCATCAGGGTCTTACGGCGGCCCAGGTAATCCGCCAAAGGTCCGGAGATCAGAGAGCCCATAGGTGTGGCCAAACTATGGACACTGGCTGTAAAATAAACCAAAATTAAGTGGATGTTCCAGCTTTAAATTGGGTATATGAGCATACCGATCCAAGAACCCGTTTCCAAATCTATGGGAATCTCAGTGCTGTTACTCAGTTGGGGCAGCAAGACAGCGGAGTATCCAATGGGCATGCCACAGCCAGCGGATAGCAACAGAACGGCACAAGTGGCCACAATCTAAAGGAAAAAGATACAGAAATAAGATCAATATATTTTCCTTCCTTGTTTACATCTCTTTGTATGTTCCTATATCAATGCTGCCGCCCCTGCCACACAATTGCCTTCAATTGAAGTTGCAATTGCATCAGGGACAACTTTATTTTGATTTGCGCTGATGGTGACAAACGATCTGTGATCTGCCCATTGATTACTATACAGTTCAATTTGTGACGTTAGCAAAACTGAACACCGACACCCTGAAATTGTGTGACATTTGAATTGACTCAATTCCAGAGCCTCCGTCACATGTCCGCCACATGTTGGAGTCCCCACTAGAAACAGAAGCGATTTCTAATCATTTCATGAAGAAAGTTCAATTGCGTATCTTATCATTTTGTCCTTCATGCAATATTTAGTATCTGTCACGCAGGTCTTGACCAAACTTAAAGATGTCCGCTGTTCGACAAGCGGGTGACAAGATTGTAAACTAAAAGTTAAGTTTGTACTTGGGGTGTTACTAGAATTGTGAACCCTTGAAAAGAACACTACATGGGAATAGTTAGAGGTATATTCAAGCTCTAAAATCAGGCTAGTTTTAAGAATAATGTATGTACCGCCTAGAAGTCCATCGTTATCTCACCTGATGCATCATACCCCTTCGATTGGCCACATCGTCATCCTGCTCATCGATGGTGGAAAGTTTCCTGGAATTGTGATTGCCCAGTTTGCATTGAAACTCCGCTCCGGGAACCACACAATATGACTTTGGTGTGCGGGACAAATTTGAGATATTCCTCATCTCTATTTAAGAAGGTAGAAGGAAAGTGAATCAGAATGTTAATACATAGCCCAAATAAATTAAAATATAAACAAATCAAGTCGTACATATGCACATAAAGCTTTCTGGGTAAAGGTGATAAATAATAATAGTTTGCTTAGTCAACAATAAAAAAATGTCGCCACCTTATTTATGCCCTTTAAAGCTGTGAGTTCAATATATTGAGTAACATAAAATATTCCGCTATTAGCTGTATTTATTATCAAGGTACCCCGACACTTTTTCAGCTTAGCAATTTGCAATTATTGGCAATTTCATGGCCACTTGGGAACAGTGAAAAATACAGTGTATAGGAATACAGGGCAACCCTTTCACACGCCACTCAAATCAATCGAGTTGCATTCCCATTGTAACATTTACCGTATTTGATTGCACTTTAATCCCAGCAATTTAGTGTTGAATCACTTCACTTAGCGGAAAAGAGATGGAAAAACGCTGCGGAGAGTGATAAGAAATACGTCACTTTGGGGAACCAGCTGTGCGTATTGGTTTGTTTTGGCTCTGCGATAACAAAAAAAACATCCAAAAAACTAAAAAACGCTCTCTTGCTTTTTGTTAGCTTTTGTTTTGTTTGTATCTCAAATGGTTAAATAATGTTAATGTGTTTTTTATCGCTCGACAAGGTCAGTATGAACCGAATCAAACTTTCTTCAAGACCTAATATTTTTGGCTCAACGTTTTTTGACACATTAGTTTCGCAAAACAATAGAAACAATTTGCATTTATAGGCCTAAGGTATTTGCGACTTCCCCACTGCAAACCTTGGACATCTAAAACTCACTCATAGCATTGGTCACTCCATAAAGTCGGTTAGTCGTGATCTGCATGTCAAACTTTTAGGTAAAGTAAAGCAACGGTTTTTGGCCAACATTCAAAAACAAAATATTTGTACATTACTGGACTTGAACAATATAAACAATACAGTATCTGCGATTGATTAAGGAAGTACAAAAGATAAAGCCAAAGGTTCAATGTATCAACGCGAACTTCAAGCCCAAAAAACAGGTTTAGAATTACCACAACAATGAAATGCACTTAATTAAAACATTTCGAATTTATATGTATTAATGAGATCTTAATGATAGGGTAAACTTTCCAATCACAATGAATCGGCGTGGCTAAAGTCCAAGTCGACTTTTTTGGCCCATCAATACGACAATGTGTGAATTAAAAAGTCGCCTGCACGACTGTATGGATTCTATAAACCGAAGTGCTCACCCACTGTTGACACCACAAATTAGATAATTTATAGCACACAGTAGACACACACCCGACACTCGAGACTCGAATAAAACAATCATTGGGAGCATGTGAAAACCAATCGAATTGCTGAAACACAAATGATTTGGACTAATTGAGGCAGTCGGGAGGAGAGTGGGGGAAAGCCCAGTCAGCTGACAGCGATAGGACCCCAATCAGGGATTCATTTCATCACTGGTCTCCATGGTAGTTCCGGCCTGCCCGGCGTATGCGTAATAACTAAACTGAACTTAATAGCCTGGCCAGATGCCGCGAGATAAGATAGGAGCGAGAAAGGCCTCTGAAACCAAAGGAATCTCGGTAACTGGTTACGGGTAATTTAAAACGAAACCACTCGGCTTATCACCAATTAATAACAAGGTTAAACAATCCAATTAGGGAATTTCCCAAAGGGAGTGGGCGAAAGGGAGCTTTAATTTCATCATTTTTGGTAAACAATCCCGATGATAAGTAATTTCAAATCAATCACGTAACTTGGCGGGCTTAAAGTACCTGTCAATTCACTCAAAATTTCATTCATTTAAAGCATGTAAATTGTTTATTGATTCCTGCGATTATCAGCCATCAGCCCAGGCAAATTTCAACTCATCGTGAGCATTGATAAGGTAAAAATAACGCCTGTACACATTGCTCTTGGTCTATAAACTTAACAAAAACTAAAAAACTGCACTTATGTTTTTAGCAAACACGTGTTTTGTCTAGTAAATACCCCCGTATCTAATCTCCTACGGCGAAGTAAATAATTTATTATCGTTCGTGAGGTAATTGAATGGAAATCTCGGAGCCACTTCATTGATCACAAAATATACTTTGTACACAAGAAATATAGAAACTGATCTGGCTAGCAGTCGGCAATTTAAAGATAACGAATATTTTTTTGAACTGAGCCTTATCGACGGGCGCCCAACAGTGATCATAATCTCGCACTGGAAGTTCGTAGGAACCTTTTGCCTGGACCCTAGCAACACAAATGCACAAATGCTTGAGGAAAGACGAAAACTTGTTTGTGGTGGCTGGGGTTTAAAGTCGAAGGGGGTATTTTTAGCTGGCCAGACAGTAAATTTGCAAAAAATGCTGATGTTTAAACACAAATGCACGAACGATCATTGTTTTGTTGTTTTTTTTGCTTTGTTTTGATTTATTTTTTTTTGTGTTTTACCTTTCGACACTCATTTTGGCCAGCTATAATTTAGGCAAATTAGTTCAAGTAGTGTCGGAATTAATTTATGGAACTCTTCCGCTTTTTTCCGCTTTATACAGTTAGTCACGACTTCAGATGCATTTGTCAAACAGGGCACTCGATCGCGTGGTTTAGATTTATTTTAGATTTATTATATTCCTTAGATTTTTAGGGAGACAACGAAGCAGCGACACCAAGACTTCATGACAAAACGCACACTGGCTGGCTTTTATTTCAGAGGCGGCTTTTTATTTATGAGCAGCGATCGGCAGCGATCGCAGCACGCACACACTTAAGCAGTAATTTCTCGCTCTCTTTTTTTTTTGCATGCCGCTTCAAATCAGCCCGCCCGCTCTTGCTGTCTCCCTCGCACGCGCCTGCTTTGCAAGCATGCTTGCAAAAAGTTCTTGCTTTGCTTCGCTTGACCACGATCACAGCTGATCTTGCTATATAGCAGTATAACAGCTGATTCGACCGTAACGGTCATTCGAGCTCTCTCTTTTTTTTCTAGCCGCCTCTCTTCTGAGCGACATCAAGTTTTTGAAAAGCTTTTTTAGCCTAGCCAAGATAAGAACCAAATTGCAGATCGCCAGTGAGTATTTATAGCAAAAAAATAAATATATATAAGTAATATTTAAAATCTACGGCTATATAAAACGTTCTTGGACCAAAAGGTGGTCAAAATGGACGCTTTTCAACTGGGTTTTTGGGTTAAAATTCGGCTTTAAAAGGACCCTCACAGCAAAAGGGCGAATTGTTTTGTAAAGCTAAGAAGTTAAATTTTAATTTTAGCCACTTTTCAGACGTTGCTGAAGAAAAAATATTTTTGTCAAAAAATCACATTTTTTGTAAGGGGTAACATCACAAAATGTTGAAATTTTGGCTCAAAAATAAATAGTGCAAATTTAAATGCCAATCGATCAAGAATCTTTTTACGAGTATAACGGTACATAACACTCCATATTAGAACCAAGTTTTCCATTTCTTTTGGACAAAAATAAGGATTTTTGAAGTGTTTTTTGTCAAACTGGTGAAAGTAGAGGATGCACCCGTATTTCAAGAAAATAAATGTCTAACTAGTTCATCGTTACGTCAGAAATTGACGGAGACCTCTTTAACTAAATCAAATTGTAAGTCATTGTTTGGCTGCCTTTATTTTCCGGGTTACTAAAAGAAACATTCCGTAAATAATTCTTAAAAATCATTTTTCTGCGGAAAACTTGCGCATCCCCTTTACTACTTTCTCCACCTGTTCATCTCTTTTTTGCCAGCCCACTTTCTCTGAATAGAAAAGTGCCAGTGAAAAGAGCAATAAAAGGACACGAGCAGTGAAAGTCAATCGTGAAAATTACCCGAGGGGCCGAGCAAAGCTGAATTGAAAAAGCTTTTCATTCATAACCTTGCCCAACAACAACAACTGTAGCTTGTAGCAGCTTGCGGAAATGCAGCGGAATGAGAATTTGCACAAGAGATAAGCGGAGCAGGGAAATGAGAAAGGATATTTATAAACAAAAGCGGATGCGGATCAGCTCTGGGGGCATGGAAACTGTGGAAAATGGCGTGGAAACTATCCGGCAGGAAGAGGGGAAACTGTTTAAAACTCTGTTATTCCCTTTTTTTCCCAGCAGAAGAGCTTTCCTAAGCGGCTTACGTTGCTCGTTCGTTGTATTTCCTCCGAGGCGCTTCCTCTTTCTCCACCCACTTCGTTTCCTTTCGTTTCCTGGCTAAGCTCAAACACTTGCACAAATAAATGTATCACCCGGAGCGTCGGAAAATCGCTCTCTTGCCGATTTGACGACTCTCTTTTAATGCTTCTGTGTTTCTGTGTTTCAGTGTCTAGGTCGAGGCAGCTTTTTCTCCTGAAGGTCGCCGTGCTAACTGTTCGATGTGTCTGTATTGGACTTGTACCCCCTTTGTGGGCGGGATGGAAACTATCGACCCACTGCGGGGGATGTTCATAAAGTAAACAGGCGGCAAATGACAAACCAACTTAGATTAGGTTAGTCCTTTTTCAGTCCTTCTTTTATTTTATCTGCCCCCAGGCAGAAAGGCCTTTCAGCCTAGCTTTAACATTTTTCCCAATCGAATTATAATTTTGTCAACCAATCAATTGCCTTCTAATTCGCATTCTAATTGGCATTGTTCGTCGGCTGAAAACTCCCACAGAAAGTCGGCACATTCGTATCCACATGCAAATGCATAATTAAGTGAGTTATTGTTCAAGGACACATTCACTGTTCACTGTTCACTAACTGTCCCCGAACCACCCACAAAAAGTATGGAAAGCTCGCAGATGCACTGAATCAATCACTGAAAAAATTTAGACATTAAAGATTTAAATTTATAAGAAGGTATTAACTTTATATTAAAATTAATAAGCTATACATAGTTACTATTGTAAAGTACACATTCTTTTATGGATAATAAGCCTTCAAAAGTAACTTGTGCTTATAGTTTATCTGAATAAAAATGTAATTATAAATAAGATACATTTCTGTAACAGATCTTTTGTTTATCAAGAGGCAGACTGTCCACCTTGCGTATACTTGATATTCCGTACCCCATTTGAGTTTAGTTTGGCTCAGTGCTCCGAACGGCATTACCACTCCCACAACCTTTTTTCACCAGCATCCCCTTCCCATTTTCATTCCGCATTTCCCACACTTTGGGCCGTAAATCAAATTGCAAATCAAAAGCAGCAGCTGCCATAAACTTTTATAGCAGAGCTTCACCAAGCTTTTCCCGCTCACGCTCACGCTCCCGAAACAAATCGAAACGAAAGAAAAGCGTGCGCTCTCGCTTTTCACTTTTCGCACCCACACTCAAGGCGGGATTCGGATGATTCTCCTGATGCTTCCGTTTCACTTTCAGTTGCTTTCGAATTGTCCGCCAAACTGGACGCTCTCCATGTGCCCGCAGTTTTCGATCCACCCACGGGAGCAGGCAATAAATACAGGACAACCACTCTTGCTGGCAAATACAACCACTCAGTGAAGTTCGCTAAAGCTCCAAAAAGGCCGAAAAAAGATCCTCGGAAAAGTGCAGAAAAGTGAAGAAAACCATTTTCAATTGTGTAAGTTCCGCGTAATGCAAAACTCTTCGGTGTACGCATGTGTTTTGAGTGTTTGTGTGGGTGAAATAGTCCTGTGACAGTGGCCTGGTATTGGTGGGAGTGTCCTTCGAGCCCCGTTAGTAAATATTTAAAACAATTAAAGCCCGACAAGGTCCCAGAGGACTCTGCCCCGTCGACAGGCCCAATTAAAGCTGGATCCCGTTGCACGTTCTGCACGTCCTGCGCTTGGATAACTGCATTGTCCGCTTAATTCGCCGTTAATGCAGCCCGATTACAGTCCTGACAAACCTGACCAGCCTCAACCCGAGCACCCTGCTCCGCCCTCACCTCCACCGGAGACTCAAAGCTGAAATATCAGAGGCTGGAAATTAAATGGCCATGAAAATTCCCAGCAACGGCAAGAGTTTTCGTAGCATACTTTTTCGGGAAAACTATGCGTACAAGTGAAGCCTTGCAGTTTCCTCGATTACTGGATTAGATTTTAGATTTTTAAGTAACTAAAAGCCTTAAACATTTACTTACAAAAGAAAGTCCTAATGGGGTTAACAATCTAAGTGAATTAAAATTAAAATAAAGCATCTTTACAAAGTCAATTAGCAAAAAAGCAAACTGTTAACTGATACATAAGCTCTAATTGCAACTTTCGAGGAAAACCTTTGAGTGACACCACAGAAAACTTGTGAAACATTTTGACCTCCATTTAAACTCTGAGTAGTTTATATTTTAGTAAGAACAGCGCCTAAAAAATATTGATACTTGAGCGCCCAAATAAGCAGAAAATTGGCTGAACCTGGAATTAATTTAGTTAGCCCTACAGAGCGGAATTGCATTTTAAATTTAAACCTAATGAGGCCCACTATTTTTTCTAAAATTAAAACCTGATTGGAACCGTAATTTTCATTATCTCAGTATCTTGTTCAATAAATTTGCATGTACATGTCGTAAGCCCTGCTCCCCCACCGCCCACCAGCCCCTTTTTGGTCGCAATGCAATCGCTTTGCTTTTGCTGGGCATCAGGTGCATCCAATTCCGGGCCGAATGGATGGATACTTCGGGCTGGGCAAATATTTGCCGCAAGTTGGCCAAGAGTGGTGCTGTGCTGGTGCCTCCAACCACGGGTCCTTACCTTCTCCTTACCCCTTCTTCCTGGCTCTCGTTCTCCGCTCAAGCCAAGCGTGGATGAACGCAAAATTAATTCCAGCTTCCACCCGCTGGGACCCCTTGTCTCCCTGCTCCTTGCTCCGTGCTCCTTGCGGCATCTTCAGCCAGAGTCCCGATAACTTTTTACTACTTTTTGCCATCCGCCTTCTGCCTAAGTTTTCCTTCCCGCTTTCACTCTCCTCTAAGCTGGTTTTTTTTTTCATCGCTTTCTTGCCTTATTGTTATTGGAATGTCTATGTCGGGCTTTTTTTTATTGTTATACAGTCTGGATTCTATAAGTCGAATTTCCCTAAAATTCATTTTCTATAACAAGAAGAATAAAACTCTTTCTATAACTTTAGATTTATTTAACATTACCTTATAACATTTTATAATACGAGAGTTGGATACAAAATTTTAAGTACCTTATTGGAGTTTTATTGTAGGTAAATATTTAATCCATCTCTAAAAGTATTTTTATTGAGTATATATTTTATAAAAATTGTTAAAAAACTTTGTCTTCAAAACTCTAAATAAGTTTTTAGCGATTGAACAAAGTTACTCATGTTTTACTAAATACATTTTAGAGGAAATTTTAAAGGCTTTAACGGGATTTAAATTGCACATGACACACAAAATCATACATAAAGTTATTAAATAATATTTTAAAAATTTATTTCTTTCTCATCTTTATTTTCCAAGTAGTAAATGATAGTTTCCCTAATGGAATTTCAACTGTGGATGTCGTGGCTTTTGTTATAGTTATTGCTGCGGCTGCTTTCGCTGTTCGTTGGTTGTTCGTTGTTCTCGCTACCTTAGCATCCTAGCATCCTTGCATCCTTGCCCTTGGCGCGCGCTTTTCTTCCTCTGCTAGGGTCCTTCCTCCCCCCCGCTTTCCCCGCCCTCCCATGTCGCTTTTTGTTCCTTTTCCTGTGTGCCTTGTGCCTTCCTTCCTGTTCGGCATGGACGTGCGATGTTTCCTTCGCGTACGGGCTTTTGGCATTGGCCTGTCCGTGTTTTGTGCGTGTTTGCCAGGGCTCAAGCTCAGCCCTGCCTTCGTTTTTCTTTTTTCGGTTCTTTGCCTTGCTATTTTTATTTTTTTTTTTTTTCGCTTGGCTTGGAGCGCTTTTCTATTGTGTGTACATTTAAATCGCAATCAAATAACAATAAAAACATCAGCTGGCAGGCTAAAAAGTGATCGGTGACATCGTGGGATCCAGTGCATTAGACCCAAAGCCATATTCTGATGGATGGCTGGATTTGTGTCACCCATGACGTATACGCAATGTGCTGGAGTTGTTGACTTGTCGCCGAAGGGAAGTTGTTGAGGGCTTAAAGTGGCAAATTGATAATGTTTCGGGGATGGGAAGTGGTATTTAAACTGAGGTGCTGAGCACGGGAATAGGTTTCATAAATATTTTGCTACAAATAATAAATATTTAAGAACTTCTTCGGTAGATAAATATTTTCTATTCGATTTTAATAGCTTGGATAGGGAAATAAGATATTTATGTGAGCTTCTCAAATGCAGATATGCTTTAATTAATTACATAAATACTAAGGTCGTGGAAATTTTAATTTTAAAATAGCAATATCTAAATGAATTACATTTCTTTACATTATTTACTTTAGTTTTTGTGTTAAGGATACCTTTTTTAAAAGAACTCACATATATGTGTCCATGAAAATCTCATTTCCAAGGGACTTATCCAGGAGCTGCAGCAAGAGTTCAGCTTAACCCAGCAAGATTTGATGATTACTCCAATTGTTTAGCAAGGAGAACAAAGCGAAGGCAAAATGGATTACTTGTATTTATTAATGCAAACGTGCGGGATTAACCAAGGGAAGGGTGAATGCTATGCATGCTTTGAACTTTGACCTTTTGCAATGGGTGGTGGGTTTGTGGGTCAGGTCAGGAGGAGCTAGCCTGTGCCACTGCCGCAGCAATAAGCTGGTAAACTGCTTGTGCATGTCAGCGCACGCTTTCCCCCAGTTTTCCCGACATTTCCCGCTCCTTTTTCCCAGTTCCCTCCATCAACTATCACTCCGCTGCAGACGTTGTTGTCTTTTTCCCCCTGACAATGCAACTGCCAATATCCAATATCTGTGCATGTGACTGTGGGTGTGGGTGTGGGTGTGGAGGGCTGATTGTGTTAGTTGTTTGCGGCTAACATTGACATTTGTGTCCATTTAAGCGTAAGGCTCCTCCAAGGGAAGCGCACTCTTATGCAACATATGAAAATCAAATCAGATTGCATAAACACGTCAGCACACTTGCAGAAAACATACTTTAATTGGAAGAAGACTTTTTGTTAATATTTTAAAGTATTGATAGAATTTTTAAGGGAGTTTAAGTTTAAAGTTAAAGGTTTACCTTCAATGTGCAGTTTTTTAGGGCCTGAAAAATACTTTAGCTCAAGTAGTACTTTAAGAAAAAATATTATTTCTAATTAAAATATATTTTTTCTGAGTGTAGTCCATCCACGTGCATACAAATTACGAATATCTGCTCGCTTGCATCTGTATCAATGTCAGACGAAGGTTGTTGCATTCACCTGCCAAATTCATGCATGGGTTTTGTGCTTTTATTTCGTGGTAAATAAATTTATCCCCATGAAAACATACCCTATATGTTTTCCTATGTCAGCATTCGGCCACTTCCTGCAGCTGCTGCATTATCAGGCTCTGCAGCATTTCCCTGGCCAAGATGCATCCGTGACAGGGGCAATCCCTGGAATTGGGCACGTGCTGGGAGTGCAGGTTAGTCAGTCGCAGGATTCGTTGGTTCTCCCCCCTCGTTTTCCTTTTCAAGGTCCTCACCCTGCAGTAAACACAGCTGTAGATGGTGATGCCTGTTAAAAAAGAATATATAATATATGATATAATAATATAATATATATAATATATAAGTTGATAAGTTGGATATTTTTATCTTTACTTAAACTAATGAAATTTCTTTGAACCAAAGACTAAAAAAATCATCGATTAATTACAAAGTGCTGTAGGATAATCGAACTTTAAAAACACTTTCTAGATGGTGGTATAGGTTTATAACCATATTATTTTCTAATGGTTATAAAGCCTGTAGTAAAACTCACCAGCTCCCACAACGGCAATATGCAAAAGCAAAACCATAACGACAAACCGAGTATAGTGACGATGCGTGTGCAGCTTCTCGATTGGAAAATCTGGTTTTCTCCTGCTGCTGCTATTTTCAACCGTGGTAACCATAAAGTTTTCCATCAGCACCGGCGTAACCACATCGGATTCCGTGAAATTCCCGGCACTGTTGCTCTCGTACTCGAACATCTGCAGCAGCTGCGTCTCGTTCAGCCAGTCGTAGTCTTTCCGGGAAATTATCCAAGTATAGATTTAAAAAAAACTATCCACTGTGCACCTACATGTAATGTTATCATCGGTACTGAACAGGTGGATATGGGTAATCGAAGTGGCCAGAAGCAACAGCCACCTGGCAGTGTTTTTCATGGTGTTCCGACGACTGTTCCAAAGCAACTAAATAAACCCAATGCATTTTGGCTGTTTATAAGGGTATTTTAATCGCTTGTGAAAATGCGAAAAAAATATTATTTCCTTAAATTGTACTCACAAAAAACCAACATATGGTTAACCCCCAAAATAATTAAAAAGTCCTTATGGGCTTTACTTCCTTTACTTTAAATAATACCCTTTAATAAATTTACTTGCAAAATTTTCTTATAAAAAAGGCAGTAGGATAAAGAGAAAGGTTTTCTAGGCACATTGGGTGATGACCCCACAGTTTTCGATGCAGAGCGAGTTCCAGGCTATGCAACAATTAGGACATAGACAGCCGACCTTTTGTGTATGCAGGAAGGTCATCTCCAGGACTCTAGAAGTCTCCTGGGGCAACGTGGGCCACACGATGCTCTGAGTTCTTGGGGCATAGACATCGAGGCCATCGGAAGTGGAAGTAGCCCCCGATATTCGACAGAAGCAGCAGGCGCATCCTGGCAGAAGGACAACTCTGTAAGTTGGCCACAGGAATGACCAATATTAAAACTCACCCAAACAACCGAGCAGAATCAGGAGTCCAAGACCCAGGAGAGTCAGCGAAATGATTCGCATTTCAGCCTCTGTCAGGAGTAAATCCTTAGTCGCCACTCCCCCATGGCAATCGATTTGTTCCAATAAAATGGAAAGTGCAAAGATGACACAAATGCACCGAGTGAACGGCGCCAAAGACATTTTGTTAATGGTTTATTTTGCTTTCCAGCGAGCAATAAACAACTCGAAAGTGGGAAAACAATCAAAAAGAAAACAGCTGCGAACAGATGGCGACATCGCCGTGGAAAAACAAATACAATCGGCTAGGAAACTTCTGCGCAAATGAAAATGTTTCAAATGCTAATCGGTGTAAAGCTTGTTTCAGGGATTTTCCTTCACTTACCCATTTGGAATATACTCCAAGTGCATTCTTAAAAGCCATCTTACTGAAGGCTTAAGGTGGTTTTAAACAACAGATCTTAATATATATCAGTGTAATCATGTTCCTTAAGTGGTAGTTTATGTAATTTGATTATTATATGTATTTATGAGGACATTCTCCAAGTGGTTAATGATTCTTCTGGATAAAAAACCATGCTTTAATATTTACTTCAACCAAAAAACCAACATGGCTTTTACCCAATACACGAGTACATAACCTTCAACGTTGCCTACCACCCACTACTCTCACCTTTCCACTTTCCACCCACAATTCCACCCACATGTCTGAAAGCATTAAATCTGCGCGTTTTGCCTCGGTGCGCATTTGTCATAAACCAAATAAAAAGTAACCCATTTGCCCTGAGAAATTACATTTAAATTGCAAATTTAAAGTAAAAACAAAACACATGTGTGTGTACTATACGCAACACACTCGACGACAGTCGGCTGCACTCAAAACCATGAAAGTGTATGCAAAGGTGGCGACCCAAAAGAAAAGCTGGAAAATTCTGTGAAAGCTGGATAACAAGAAAAAATCATTTGCAGACATAATTCACTTAACCGCCAGCTGTCTCTCTTCGTCCTTGTTTATTCATTTCTCACACACTTCACTCCCATGCATTTGTTTTCCCAGTCTGCTGTTTGAAAAATATTCGAAAATCCAAAGGCAACTAAAAACACAATTGCAATCGATATTGAGCCAATTAATTTTAAATAGGCTAATGGGGAATTTTTTTTTAGCTGTAACAACCGTGAGAATGCAACCACAATTATAGGAATTTTCTTTAAAAATTTATAAACTGCCTACGCCTTGTTATCCACTTTTAAAACTCAGCTCAATTGGGGAGTGCAGAAAATTGCACTATATTTTATTTGTACCTTTCTTAAACGCTGCAAACTATTCATTTGTCTAAGTAGAACAAACTTACTCTCCCGCCTTCAACAATTTAATCAACGAAATGATTTGCAATTTGAAATTCATAAAAAAGAGGAGAATCACTTGAAATGCCACTTTACGCGCATTTTGATTGTGATTTAGCGCTGAATTTGCGATTACCAGGACGATGACAGCGAAGGACGACAGACGATGACGAAGTGGATGAATTTTTAATGCGGGGAACAGGACACGGGACACGGAACAGGACCGACAGGGACGAGGGAGCCCTGAGGTGGAGAAGAGCTGCAATAGAACGTGAAAATCTGCTTTCCACAAGCATTTTCCAAGGGAGCATTGGAATGGAGACAACTTCGTTGCATCGAGACCAATTTGTATGCGTGTCCTTTGGCCTCTGCCGATGGTCATGTTGCTTGTGCCTCTGCTTATGCTGCTTCTGCTGCTCCTGCAAAACTGAATAATCGATATTCGTCGAGCACTTGAAATAGCACCAATAACACATAGCCCACCCAGCAAAGACTATGATGCAAAAAGAGGCCAGCGTCATCTGCCTTTTTTGTTCCCTTCGATTGTTACATTTGCATCCACTTTTTTGAGGGCAACACTTGGCACTGCATAATTATTCAAAGCTGGGATGCTCATAGCTGAGTCAGTTTTTAGCTAATTTAAACTTTTGGAGGGACCAAATATCATAAAATACAGAAAATCAGATCGTTTTTTGATTGAATAGTATAGATTTAAATACAATTAAGTTGGTTAGACACCAATTGTAGGTACTACTATGGTGCAATTTGTTTTTTCCAGCACTGCTTTACATATCCTGGGCCTGCCCTCTCACCTAACCGTACCCCACTCCCGCCCCACTTCCACCCCACTCCCCGAGGTCACCACTCGCTTTGTTTGCCGCTTGTGGGCAGCCTTCGTGGGTTCAAGTTCAAGTGCTCAGAGTTTGCCCCTTCATAATTGCCGTGACTTGTGCAACAACAGAAAAATACAGAAAAATGTAGATGATGATGACGAAGGTCTCTTGTCTCGCCTTGGGGGCTCAGCAGAGGGAAATTTAACTTTTGCATAAAAATGTCAAAATAGGGAAAATTATGAAATGCCAAAAGGCGGAAAACGCTGTCGGCGAATTGCTCGCAAAAAAAAAGAACAGGAAAACTAGAATGCAGCTCATGTAAGCGGAGCTCCCCCTCTGCCCCCTCTCTGCATTGCACATTCCCAAGGTCGTTAAATGCAACTCCCCCACCACCACCCTCCTCATTCTCATTCTCATCAAGCGTAAACAAGCGAGCGACGGCAGAAGCTCGAAAACATTTTCACACTCGAATTGACCAAACACAAACAAGGGGGGTTGGGCGGAAAATGTGAAAGGAGTTCAGCTCCCCGCTCTACTTATAAGGTTCTTTTTTTTATCGCTCTTACACGTGTCCGACCCTTTGCACTTTAATTATTAATTGGTCGCTTTATTAAAAAGGGTTAACAACTCAGCTGATGGCAGCTCTGTGTGTGCTTCAAAAGCAAAAATGACAACCCTGCCACAAGTTAATTACAAAATATGCAAAGAGGGAAATTCAGGGAAACTTTTAATTTTATAAAAATATATAAGATTTATCTAGTAAAATTCCTTGGACTTTAATTAAGCAATTTAAATTAAATTATTGTTGTTTCAAGAAGTCTGTATTTACATGGTAAATAATCAAATAAACTTATTTAGAAGCTTCTTTCACTGGCACAGTCAAAATGTTGAAATGGCTAACTTGAATTGTCAGTTTTAAATTTGCAGCCGAACAATAAAATCCCATTTTAAAGCCCTTAGTTAAATGTACTCAACTGTGAATTAAGACAGCATTGCAAACCATTGAACAAACATTTGTTTTACAATTTCCTAAAATATCCGAAAGAACGAATGTGTTATTTCAATCAAGTCTCATACATAAATTCAAACTGCAAGTTGGTCAAAGTTTGCTTTTCAGTTGGCCAAACTATCCCCTTCCCTTCCATTTATTTACTGAACCAAAATGCCAACTGTTTGTGCAGACTCTCCTACTTACGTGCTTAGAATAAACGGATTGCTTGGATTTTGGCTTTGCAAAAAAATATATATGCGATGCTAAAATGCTTTCAATTTCACCTGACCGATTCGCTGCAAAAGTTTCGCAGCAATTTTCACGCTTTCCGAATGGAAACTTTAGCGCTTCCGCCTGGTGGCACCTCTCACCTCTCGCCTCTCGATGCCCATTGTCAGCCGGTTGTGTTTCAACTATTTCCCGAAAAGTTTGCACAAAGCCAAATGTTTATTTGTGCTGCAGTTAGTTCTCCGTTTGTTTGTTTCTCTGTTTTTTTTTTATTTTTTCCTGCTTGTCGCCGCTGAATCGCATTCTTCTGCCGGAGAATCATTAGGAACTATTTGCTAAGCAAATGCCACTGGCTACGGAATACGGAATACGGCATAGTTGGAGGCGGAATGCTGGACCGCAAAAAAGGGAGAACGAAAAGGCAACCTTGCTCGCAATGGCAATGAGAATTGGGTTTCTGTGGTTTGCCCCATTTTCCTGCGGCATTTTCCATTCAGAGATGCTCCCCGCTTTTCCCACGATTCAGCCCATTTTCGCAGGTTGTGTGAGATCATCATTAGCACATTAACACCCTCACTTGGTTAAATACACATTTGACTGCCTAATTACGAGGCTGTCAACAAATTGCCATAAAAAAACAACGAATGGCACACAAAAAACGTGACCAGGCAAACACTTGAGAGCAGTAGCAGTGCGGAAAAGCAGGAAAATCCTCCTCTCACATCTCATCCCAGCATGACATATCCCATCACACGTTGTTATGGCCACTACAGAAAGTGTCACAGTTGGACCACATACATACATATATATACACGATATACTATATAGCATATAGAAGAGTGAGTGTGAACAAGTGTGAGTGAGCATCAAGTGCCATTGACGGCGCGTCATTTTCTTGAGCACTCATTTATCCTCGGCGCAAAAACGCAAAAAGTTGTCACCGTCTAAAAAAGCAGCAGGCGTGTCTGTGATTTTAATTAAGGCAACGGAAATTGCAAAATGTTTCTGAACTTGGATTAAGTTAAAATTAGCTTGCTTAAATCAATAAGGAAATGAATATCGTTCATCGAACTTTTGCAATTTTTTTAAGTAGCGACAAAATGGCGGTTGTAAAATAAATTTTCGAGTAGAACATCATTGTTTCCGGTTTCGATAATTAGGTAAATATTTTCACACTCAAAAGTTAATTGATGAAATTTGTGTTTTGTTTATTTATCACGAAGCTGTTGTTATATTTTTCCTTTTTAATTGGATTATATTAGATTTAAGTTTTCTGAAAAACTTGAGTTAATCTTAGAAAAAGAGCATAAAAGGTGAGAAATGAAAACAAGTGAGCAACAGCAAATAAAAACGTTCAAAACAGACTCAAAGGGAAGTTCACAGAAGGGTCGAGTATAAAATGAAAACTAACGATAGTAAATAATTTGCAAAAGGGCGTAAAAGCGAGGCAAACATAACATAAATAGCACTTGCAGGGCCCAGTATTGGGGGAAAAATGAGCTTGAATAGAAAGTTTATAAAAATCAGATTAAGTGGTAGGTATAATTATAGGGCAGGATTAAAAGACCCTTTGCCAACTGAGTGAAACACCCACGAGTGAATGTGGGTTGGTGAAAGTTCTACCCACGTCCAAACTAAACATGAATTTGAAAGAACTTCCAACTTAGAAGATTATCATATTTAATCAAAGCAATTAGGTTTGTGGTTTATGGATTTGTTCTAACTTTCTAGCTCATTTCTTTTTGAAAATTCATTTAATTTTCTTTAAGGGCAACCATTTTTATTAAAACTATACCCACTAGTCACCTTTCTTAAATGTTTTTTATTTAGTTCGATGCAAGGTCAAAATAATCCATCAAAATTCACCTTTTTTTTATGCCTTTTATTGGGCAGCTGTGAAAACTGGCAGTTGGCCAATTGGTTGTCACCTGTGAAACCTATCTCATGGATTAAAATATTTGTGTTATCCACAGCAGGAGGTGATCAGGCGTTCCCATCACTGAACTGCCACCATTAGCGAAAGATGGGGCAGAGCAGCAAGTCAGGAGCTGGCGGCGGAGGAGGAGTGGTCTGTCCCTCGACTGCAATCAGTGGCTGTGCCTCCGGAACGGCCCTGATCCAACTGGATGCATCTGGCCAAGGAGCAGGCGGAGTAGGAGCGGGAGAGTCGGAGCATGAACGTGGAACCTGGACAGGTCGCTTTGATTTCCTGCTGTCGCTTCTGGGATATTCAGTGGGTCTGGGAAATGTGTGGCGCTTTCCCTACCTCTGCTACAATAACGGAGGAGGTTGGTATCCTAAAATACTTATTAAGAGAATATTAGATCTCAAATCTATCTTTTAAAGTTTCTGTTGTTTATTTAATTTTACACGATTTATTTTAAATATTTCTTTTTAATCTTCAACCATTTTAGGAGCCTTTCTCATCCCCTTCACCATAATGCTGGTGATTGCTGGACTTCCGCTGATGTTTATGGAACTATCCTTTGGTCAATATGCTGCCCTGGGTCCGGTGGCCGTCTATCGCAGGTTCTGCCCACTCTTCCGGGGACTGGGCACTGGCATGATCCTCGTGTCGGCCATCGTGATGCTCTACTACAACCTGATCATCGCCTGGACCATCTTCTACATGTTCGCCTCGTTTGCTCCCGTTCTTCCGTGGCAAAACTGCGAGCCTGCTTGGAGCACAAAGTGTGAGTTTTCCCCTGGGGACATAATGTGATGGCTCCAATTAATTAATAGGCCAAGACACTCAAGACACGAAAAACAGGGGGAGGGGACAATGAATGCCAGATTCTCATCTTTTGTTACGGGTAATAAATTAAGCAAATTGCAAGCTGTCAAAAGTGGAATTTTATTTTATTTTGTTTCTGTTTTTGTTTTTGTCCGTTCGGCGGCACGTGGCCCGGTTGGGAAAACACATGGCTGGGAAAATGGGAAAATGGGAAAAGGAGAAAAGGAGAGGTTGTGTAACCAGCAGGCCCCAGAGACAATTGATTCAGGACAACGAAGATGACAGGGACCCAGACCCAGGCAAAGATAAACACACACACAATCCGGGGAAAAGTTTCAAGGAAACTTGCAAATCATTGCGCAAAAAATTTAAATAAAATAAAACACAAGTTCGCATTGAAGTATCCAAATAGTTAAAGTTGGCCATAATACCATGGGGATCAAAAATACATCATTCATCCACTTCCGGCCTTCACGCACACGCAAACAACGGAAAGTATGAACAAACTTTCGCTGGGAATTATAATAATAAACAAGGAGGAACAATAACGCGTGGAGGAACCCAGAGGCGCCTTCAAGTAGGCAATTGTTTTTGTGCTCCGCCTCGTTTGACATTGTAAGGTGAGCCCCTGTTCGTGTGTGTGCGTCTTAAGGACTCGTACATGAGTGTGTGTGTGTGTGTGGTAAAGAAGGCGTTTCCTTGTGAACACCCAAGTCTGCATTTGATTTCCTTGCCCAGACTCACCGACACACTGACACTTTAAAATTGCCCACCACGCGAAACACATAAATCTTTAACGAGCATTGAACGCCGCGGCGACTGTGCCGGGATGCTGAAATAAAAGATGGCTTGATTTCCATACTTGGGAAAGCGGAAAAGCGGGAAAAGTTTCCTATGTAGGTCAGAAATGATGACAGCCCGACATTCAGTTGAACTTTGTAGAATTCTTTCGGGGACATTCGGAATAAATTAAATTTATCTAATGTCATCACTTTTCATTCTTGTGACTAATAATAAAAATTTTATGTATATGAGAAATACAGGGAGATAAGTGATAATAATGTATTAAAATTCGTAATTATTTAGATGTATTTAGAAATTGTAAAGCACTCTTAAACCGTTTAAAAACTTGATAATACAGTTTTAGATTGTTGTAAGTTTTTGTAAACTTATTTACAAATAATAAAGTAAAGTTCCTTATAAGGGCTAGGGAGCCCTAAGCTGACCTCTGCATATACCCCCTCAAAATGTTTTGGCTGCCTCCACTGTCCACTGTATAATATACGTCTTATATATTCAGATTTAATATGAGAGGAACGTCTCAGCCAGGCACTTGAGAATGAAATCAGACTTAGACAGAGGTCGCAGGTTGGCTGGCATTTCCGCTATTTTTGTGGGACCCCAGAAATCGATAGGGGATGCTATTGAGAGAGAATCCCCCACCTCATATTTCACCTTCGGGGTTTTTGAACACGGCAGCTTGAAAATGGTAAAATGACAAACAATTATGTCTTAACTGTTTTTGACACTCAATCGCTGGCAGTGGGACAAACAACCTTGGGACAGGCTTTTCCATAAGCTCCTAAGATACAAAACGAGAGAAAGTTGAGTACGGTACAGGAAAATATTATGTGAAGAAGGAGAGGGACAGAAGCAGCAACAGAAACGGAGGCAGACAAGCAATTTCTTAAGGATTTTATTTATTGACACTTTTCGATTCTCCTTCGGATCCTGGCAGCATCTCTGACCTCGTTGAACGTCTTTGTCCTCGTCTGCTCGGCTCTGTTCTGTTTTAGATGACAAATGTTTACTTTTAGTGTCACGATTAAAATGTGTTTAACTTTGTTTGTCTATTGATTGAATGTCGCACTCTGTTTGGCTTTCCACTTATATGTTTATCTTTTTTTTTTAGTAAATATTTAGATTGACTTTTTATGGGCCAATAACGTAAGCGCACTTGCACGTTGTTTGGCTGAAGATTTACAATTTATTTATTGGACACGTAAAGTTAAGGGAATTTCCTTCCACTTTCTTTTTACTCCTAAACAACCTCATCAAAGTTTCCCCTAAAAATTTAAAGGTCGCAAAATTTAAGGCCAATTTCCTGGGCCATGAAAGTCGGGTGTGTGTGTGTATCCTTTCGCAGTCAGGACATACACAAGGATTTATTTAAATGTGCAGAGCGCCTGAGTTTGTTAGGCAGCCCTCGTTTCTTTTCCAAATAAAATATATTTTATGTGGCTCTACGCGAGTGTGTGCGTTTGTGTAATCAAATTAATTGCAATACAAACAGATGCAGACAGGCAAATTAAACGGCATGTAAACACTTTGAAGTTTTTCACCAACCAACCACCAACCGCCAGCCACTCGGAATTGTTCTCAAATTTATTTCCATTTCCCCATTTTCCCCCATCGGAAAATGAAGCTGATGAATTGCCCTGATGAATGTGTGTGGGGTTGTGAGGAATTTAACCTTAATTCTGGCTTCGAGTTTCGTCTATAATTACCAGGGTTTTATTTGGGTTTTTGCTCTGGGGGAAACGGCAACGTTGCGTATGATTTATGTTTATTGACAAACTCTGATTGGGCGTTGAGAAATCATCTTCAGTTGGGAAAATGACTTAAAAAATGGCTTTCTTTTCCAATCAAATATTATTCGTTAATTGGGTAGTGCAAACAGTAATTTCCTGGGGCGTAGAAATCATGTCCCTTTTCCATCAACCACTTGCAAGTTCAACTCAACTGTCAGCTGGTCTTTTTGTGGGTGGTTTTTGGAGGGAAAAACTTTTGCAGTGACACATTTACCACCCACAAACCAAATGTCATAGCCACAACTGGAATTTAAGTAGGGCCAAAATTCAGGTAAACACAAATTGTGGTTGGCCAGCTAAAATCTCTGGGTTCTGCAAAAAAATATGAGCTCTTATTAGGAGTCTCATTAGAGAAATTTAAATCGAAATGCTGACAGAAGGAATACCATCGTTCCCAAAACCAGACAGAACCCAAAACAGATTGGTGTGCTATTGACCTTTCACCTCCCCGTCTCAGCCAAAAGTTACAAGTTGCGAGAACCTTTTGTCCAAAGGATTTCGGCTTACCCAGACCCTTTTTTCATTGTTGTTGGGGCTACCCCTTTCGTGTCCTCTGATTTGCTACTTTGTCCTTTTAATTATGTAGCCGGAAAATAAGTTGCAGGACTCAAACCCAAGTTGACCAACAAATAGTTCATAAATATTAAAACGCTGTTTGCCCTTTTATGCATAATTGAGAGGGAGTCAAGTCCAAGTCCAACTTGCTGACAGCCAAAGTCTTTTGCAGATTGCTTCTCCTACGCCCAGGCGGATCAGTGTGAGGCCACCAATGGCACCTACTACCTGCGCACCTGCCACAATGCCACCTCAGCAGCGGAGAACAACATCACGGCCCTGGCTTTGGTCGCCTTAAAGCGTCCCCCCGCCGAGGAGTACTTCAAGTAGGTATCTCATAGGATTCACAGGAAAACAATCAATGAAATTTAACCCTTAAATAACTATTCTTCATGTAACTTTAGTGACTTATGTTACGAAAAGATTGTAAACAATTTAAAATGAGACATTGTTGAAGTCAACAGCAGTTTGGATCCTTTGTTCCTCCTGTTAATGTGTATTCTCCTCCCTTCTCTCTTCTCCTTTCTAAACCTCATTTTGGATTTAAACCTGGACCTTGTAGCAACTTTGTGCTGGGATTGTCCAAGGGCATCGAGGAGACTGGCAGCATTAAGCTGTCACTGGCCGCCTGCCTCTTCCTGGCCTGGGCGATTGTGTTCCTCTGCTTGTGCAAGGGAGTCCAGTCCTCCGGCAAGGTGGTCTACTTTACGGCACTGTTTCCCTACGTCGTCCTGGTAATACTCTTTGTCCGGGGTGTCACCCTGCCAGGAGCCAGCACGGGCATTCTCTTCTACCTGACTCCCGACTGGAAGCAGCTGGCCAATGCTCAGGTGAGTGTTCAGTGTTCAGCCTTCATTGGGATGGCCTCAACTTTAATCTTAACCCTCTTTCAGGTGTGGGGCGATGCTGCAGTCCAGATATTCTTCGCATTGAGCCCCGCCTGGGGAGGTTTAATCACGCTGTCGTCCTACAACAAGTTCTCCAACAATTGTTACAAGTAAGTAACGTTCTTTTGTTCTTTTTGATTAAGTTATGAACTTTAAAGGCACAGAAAAATGTCCAGTGATAAGTTGTAAATATGTTAAAAACAGGAATAAACTGATTACAAAATTGCTCGATACCTTTTTAAAGGGACTCACTGATCGTGGCCTTCTGCAACATTGCCACCTCGTTCTTTGCCGGCCTGGTGATCTTCTCCATCATTGGCTTCCTGGCCCATGAGCTGAACGTGGATGTGAGCAAGGTGGTGGACCAGGGAGCAGGCCTGGCCTTCATTGTCTATCCGGAAGTGGTCACCCGACTGCCTGTCTCACCCGTGTGGGCAGTTCTGTTCTTCGTGATGCTCTTGACCCTTGGACTGGACTCGCAGTTTGCTCTGATGGAGACCGTGACCACTGCCATCCTGGACAGGTTTCCCAACCTGAGGCAGTACAAGATCTGGGTGGTCCTGTCAGTGGCCATTTTCGGCTACATTGGCGGCCTGGGTTTCACCACTAACGTGAGTATTTGCTTGGGTTAACTTTGACTTTTGTAATGTACATTTGATCTCATTTAGAGCGGGATGTACTGGCTCCAATTGATGGACAAATATGCTGCCAATTGGTCGGTATTGCTGATAGCCATTTCGGAGTGTATACTGATTGCCTGGATCTATGGATCTCAGCGCTTCCTCAACGATATTCAGGGCATGATTGGCAAGCGATCCTGGTTCTGGAACTTCTTCTGGGGCGTCATGTGGCGTTATATCACTCCAGCTACTCTGTTGGTGAGTAACTGAGTGCCTTGTATAGAATTCCTTATTTAATGTACCCTTTTCATTTATTACAGTTCATTCTGTTCTTCAATTGGGTGGAGTACAAGCCGGCCAAGTACGGACACTACGTGTACCCCTTGTGGGCCGATGCTGTGGGCTGGATCGTGGGACTGCTACCCATCATAGTCATCATCCTGGTAGCCTTTCAGGAGATCTGGCGGGCACCGAAGAACCTCAGCTTCCGGGAGCGGATCAAGCACTTGCTGCAGCCCACGGCAGAGTGGGGACCAGCCGGAAGACCCTGTGTGAATCTGCATGCCGAGCGATATCAGAGCCAGAACTACGATGGAGTGACAAACACCCAGATCCTCATCGAGGACGATCCCTCACCCAAGCAGAAGTCAAACAAGAAGGAGAAGCAGTTGACATTGGACGTGGAAATGGATGTGGATGTAGAGTGCCTGCCACTGGCAACAGTGGGCAAGCGGCCAGGTCCTGGAATCGCAAAGACAATGGGCAAACAGAGCAGCAGCAGCAACCTACAGACAACTGCCAAAAACGGCTCTCACAAGTCACCACCACCCGAAATTAGTCCCAGCAAGCAGCCACTTATTCCGGCTGAAAAGGATAACAACAGAAGGGAGGCCCCAGCCACAAAAGTCCTGGCCGCAGGAACCTTGAGCAGCGGACGCGAGTGCACCACAATGTCCACATTTGCGGGCGGCGGGGAAAAGAACCCAACGAAAGTCAATTCGGCGCCATTAGCCACAACTGTTGCAGCCACGGGGGCAACCAGCAACACCACGACATCAGCAACTGTTGTTGCTGCTGCTGCGTCGCCGCTGGCTAGTGTTGCAGCTACAACTGTGGTCAGTGCTGCTGCTGCTGCTAAACCCTTAGTTTCGGTGGCTGCCTCAAATGGCAGAGCAACGTCAAATGTTGCAGCTTCGGTTAAAGACAAAGCGGCTCCACTCAAAACGACAATATCAGCAACTGTTGGTGGTGCAGCTGCTGCAAAGCCAACTGTTAGCTTAGCTGCCATTAAAGACACGAAAACCGCCAATATTGCCGCGGTAAAAGTAACACAAGCAGTAAAAATCACACCAGCAACAACTGTTGCTTCTGCAGCATCGGTGTCGAAGGCAAACATTGACTCTGGCAGCAAGCCAGCAGCCGCTGTAACCACAGCAGCAACAGTTAACATAAGTGTGACAAACGGCAAAGTCAACCCAACTGCAGGAGACCATGCAACAGCCATAAGCATCACAGCATTGAGCGTGTCCAATGGAGCAGTTGGCCAAAAGCAGCAGCAGCAGCAGCAAACAGCAGCAACATCTAAGCCACAAACACTCACAGCAGCAGCAACATCTTCAAAATCTGCGTCGAGTTCCAAGGTATTGACCTCGGGCGATGTGCCAGCAGCATCAGCAGCACAGCCGTCTAGCAAAAGGTCAGATAATCCAACGGCAATTAAGGGGGCAACCAGCAGCAACATGTCAGCAAAAACTGCAAAGGCGGGAAAAACAAAACCAAATGAAACCAGCCCCACAAAGCCAGCAATAAAAACCATAAAGCCAGGGACAACCAGCCCCACAAAAGCTGCAGCCAGTGGCAAGTCAATAAGCGCGGCTGCAGCTGTCGGTCCGGGAAAGCCAGGAGCAGCTGCAGGCAAGACGGGAGCAGCAACAGCATCATCAGCAGGCAGCAGCAAAAAGGCGGCGACAGCAGCAGCAGCAGAACCAGCAACCACCGGCAAGACAACAGCAACATCAGGCAGCCAGGCCAAAACGAAAGCCAATTCATCAGCAGCAGCAGCAACTAAGAAGTAATAAGCCGTAATGAAACCCAGGTAGGATCAGCTTAGGTCAAAGGAAAAAGAAAAAGGTTGAACTTGTTGTTCCCAATATCGAAAACTATTTTTATAAGTATATATATAAATGTGTATGTGTGTATCTAACGAGCTAAGCCATCAACACTTTAACTGTAAATGTAAAGAGTTAATTAGGAGTTACGTAAACAGACGCAAACTAAAATCAAATATTTTATAGACATTTAATTTGGATTGGCAGGGAGTGGCGAGAGGAGGAGCGAACCTTCATGTTTCCTATGCGAAAGTACCTATTTATCAGTCATCACTATGGGATAGCTGTTCCTTAGCAAGTACCTAATTTGGATTGCATTGGATTGGATTAGATGGGAGGAGGAGCCGAAGGAGGAAAGACTCGATTGTAATTACCAAACAAGTTAACGTAGGATTTAGTACAGGATCCAAGGATGTTCCTGACCCTTGTTTAGTTGAGTGCATCATTTTGTGTGTATATCCCCTTGGGCCACCAAACTGTGGCCCAAGCAATTCGAGAGCAATGTTGAAAGTGCAATGGAAAACGTTGAGTTTTAAAAATATATAAATTTATATACAAATATACAAGGTTACAACTAATCTATTTATACAAGTGAGAAGTCATTTGATTGTTTTTTTTTTTACTGCAAATATTTTTAAGACTACTTTGGGCAGGACAGAACAATGTAGAGGGAGCAGAGTGGGATTTTTCCGTTTTCCGTATGTTTTCTGTGCTAACGAGAGACTCATGTACCTAAATGTTAATCAAGTTGCATCAAATCCCTATTTGTGTGCATTTGTATAGTTAAGAACAAATATTTAGAGATGTTTTATGTGTGTGGAGTAGCAGGACACTATGTCGAATAAGTAAAATGCTCACGAGAAAACCAGAAAAAAACAATAATTACAAGTACATTTCTAGAATTTATATAACCATTGTTGTGTATACATGTTGAAAGTAAATTATATAAATATATTGAAATATACAAAAATAGAGCAAATATAATATTCGTAAATATTTATATGTGTTTGTACCTGTAGTTAGTTGGCAAAATCAATATACCACTTGTTCAGAAACGATTTAATCTGAAGTAAAATGTGTTATTACTTTTTGTACCTTTCAGTTACTACATTAAAACACCTTGTAAGTCATTAAAATGAAAACCACAACTTTTATTTTGACCCCTGAAAATGTGTGATAAATTATTTGCTCCGGCTCAAAGTAATTTTCAATTTGTGTCAAACATACTTTAGGCGTAAGTGAAAAAATTGGAAACAGGAATATATATTAAATATGCAAATTGTTGTAATTTGAGTTCGTTGTTGTTGTTTGTTTAGCGCAGTAGCTGTGACACAAGCCTACATACATATGTACCTAGAGTCTAGAATCTAGAACCCTAAATCAGACACATAACGATATCTATGTATATTTAAAAAAATTAAATAAGCCATCGATGTTGCATGTTTGTTAGTTGAACTGGATGTGTACCTGTAAAATGAAAATGGAAATGGCAACCTAAGCTAAGCGGGATTATCGAATAAATATAAATAAGGAAATATTTAATGGCTGTTTGAAAAGATATAAATCATCACACGGAACATTTCCACATGAAAGTTAATGTATTGCCGCAATTTGCTCAAAAATAAAGTTAAGTCACACGTAAATACACAGAAACATTAACTGTCAATTCAGACACGATAATTATAATTTAATTTAAATTACATAACAAATTACTCAATTGGCATTAAAACTAGTGCAATAAGTAGAGTTTACTTTAAACATTGAACAAAGGAGCTTCAAATTTTATATGAAATTTTGGAATGCCATCGGAATAGATAAAAATGTTTAAGTAAACTCGAAATCGATAGGAAAGTAATAAAATATTTCAAATTCATATCCTTCTACCCCGAAAACCGAGAAACTCCTGTAATAAATCCCATCAACCGGAAAACCCACCAGCTCAATGTACACATAAATAACAACAAAAATTACTCGTTTAACGAACGAGGATAACACTTTTAGCCCGAAATCTATTCAATCTATGCATTTTAAGCAGTTAAGTATTTAAGGTAGATAACTGAACGCAGAAACTAAGAAATGCTTTCAGAAAAAACGGAAATCTTAAATAGATGCTCTGCAAAAATTACATTTAGTACGATTCTTGACAATTACCACGACTTTTTTTTTGCAGTTTTTAAATTCAAAATCAAACGTTTTTTGCAGGGTTATGTAATCAGAAAAGTCATTTTCAGACGGAATTGAACGGCCGCACAGTAGTTAATCGAAGTAATGCAAAATCAAAGATGTCTCAGCTAATTTTTTTCATTACAAGACAAGAAATTAAAAAGCAAAAACTATACAAAATATCTTATTACAATAAATGTGTAACATTTTTGCTGTTCTGGTAATCAAAAGTATATGTTATATCAAATTGTAAGTGTAAGCAAATATTACACGTATTCCAAAGATGCCAATAACTAAACGAGTAATCATTAATAATTATGTTAAAATGTAACATTAAGCAAGGAAAAACAATATTCATGAATAAATATTTATGGGTTTTAACAACAAAGGAGTCGACTAATTTTCGTTAAAAAAGTGTGGAGGGAAACAAGGATGATAGTTATCTCGCGGATTTAAAACCAAATCGAGCACCGAAGGCGTAATCCCCTCCATTCCTTACTCTGCCTTCTCCTCTTGCATATACGGTATTAACTATAATGAATTAATCCGGCCAAATAGAGGGGCATTTTTTCAAATGAATACAATTTTTGAAGTTGTACGCGACTCTTAACGCAGAACACCACGAACGCACTCGCAAGAGTCAGGGCTATATTCTATTCTGAGCAACACATACTCGTAGATACACTTACTTCACAGGCCGAGTACCAGAAAAACGTTCTACCTGACTCAAGTTCAGATATTGTCAGCGGCGACCGCTTGTGCCCGTGGCGTAGTGGTAAGACAGTGGACTACAATCCAATGGGTCGCGGGTTCGAGTCACACTTGCAGCTATTATTATTTTTTTTTTCGCTTACTTATTTTAATTGTTAAGTTGTCTTATGCTTATGCTACCTTAAAATGAAAGGGAGATGAATATATATTTTTATCGTTGCTAAATTTTAGTTGGACCAACAATTTAATTTTATTCCCAATCATTTTAAGAGGCTGTTTCATTTAAAAACCAGGCTAACAAAAACTTTAGTAAATGTTGACGTCTTTGGATGTAGTATAGTTAATTTGTCAAACTCTTAAAGTTAAATTTAAAGTTTACCCGTTTCAAATTGTAATTTTAATGGTGTAAAGTGTGTTCATTATAAATAGCAAAAACCTTCAGTGTATCTTAGTAAATAACATTCTGACTTCAACATCACCGCCAAAATGCTGCTGAAAAATTGCGTCCTCTTGATTTTCCTGGCCTGTCTCCTGGATAAGTCAACCGTTTTTGCGCAAACTACGCCATACGTTTTTTCGCTAGAGAAGGCCAAAAGGTGCTTTTTGTGGAAAAACGGACAATGTATTCAATGGTGCCTTGTGTTTAAGGACAGAAAATGTCATAAATTCGACATATAAATAAAGTCTGGTATTAATCAATTTAGTTATTCGCATTTTTGTGTAGTCAGTGATGCTTTCTTTGCTCAGTTTCAAAAGTTTCACATTTGGACTGCTTGGATTGTCAGTTGGCTAACAATTTGATCTAAAAAATTTAAAGAAAAATATAGAAATCAAAGATGTATGTTAAGATATCTTGTGGAAAAGCTAGCTGCCACCTCAGAAAGAAAGGGAGGTTAATATTTTTCTTATCGTTGTTAAATTTTTGTTGGACCAACAATTTAATTTTATTCCCAATCATTTTAAGAGACTGTATTATTCAAAAATCAGGATAACAAAAAACTTCAATAAATGTCAAACGTTGCAAATTATTGACGTCTTTCGATGTAGTACAGTAAATTTGCAAAACTCTTAAAGTTGAATTAAAAGTTTACCCGTTTCAAATTGTAATTTTAATGGTGTAAAGTGTGTTCATTATAAAAAGCAAAAACCTTCAGTGTATCTTAGTAAATAACATTCTGACTTCAACATCACCTCCAAAATGCTGCTGAAAAATTGCGTCCTCTTGATTTTCCTGGCCGGTCTCCTGGATAAGTCAACCGCTTTTGCGCAAAAGGACAACAAAAAATGCGTGTTGTCAATGAACTCACCATGTATTCGAAGGGCTTAAATTCGAATAAATAAAGTCTGGTATTAATCAATTTAGTTATTCGCATTTTTGTGTAGTCAGTGATGGTTTCTTTGCTCAGTTTCAAAAGTTTCACATTTGGACTGCTTGGATTGTCAGTTGGCTAACAATTTGATCTACAAAATTTAGAGTAAAATATAGAAATCAAAGATGTATGTTAAGATATCTTGTGGAAAAGCTAGCTGCCACCTCAGAAAGAAAGGGAGGTTAACATATTTCTTATCGTTGTTAAATTTTTGTTGGACCAACAATTTTATTTTCTTCCCAATCATTTCATGTTTCATTCAAAAATCAGGCTAACAAAAAACTTCAATAAATGTCAAACGTTGCAAATTGTTGACGTCTTTCGATGTAGTACAGTAAATTTGCCAAACTCTTAAAGTTGATTTAAAAGTTTACCCGTTTCAAATTGTAATTTTAATGGTGTAAAGTGCGTTTATAATTCTAAGTAGCAAAAACCTTCAGTGTATCTCAACATTCTGACTTCAATATCACCGCCAAAATGCTGCTGAAAACTTGCGTCCTCTTGATTTTTCTGGCCGGTCTCCTGGATAAATCAACAGCTTTTGGGCATAAGGACTACAAATGGTGCACTTTGGTCAGAAATGGACTTTGTGTTAATTAACTACTACATCAACAAAATAACGAATAAATAAAGTCTGGTATTAACCAATTAAGTTATTTGTTGTACAAGATTTCCCTTTAATTGTATGTCATAAAAAAGCAATAGCTCCGCGAAAACTTAGTCGCTATGGAAAATACATGTGTGGCACTTGGGTGTTTTTTGATATCTGCTGTATAGCAAACTTTAGTTTTGAGATTCATGTTTTTGTGAGTGAAAATCTTTAATACCAAAGTTGGTAAGGGCACAAGACTTTTATATGCATAGTTCTATGCAATAACAAAATCTACAGTTTTTTCAGGGCTTAGCCTATATTCATAGTTGGAAAGTGTAGAGTAAAACAGAATGCTGTAGAACATTAAACACCTATATTCTCAGTGTTATTTGAAAACTGATTTGATGTGTGAGATTAGCCTTGCTTGGCCTCCACCTTGGACAAAGTCAAGACGTCCTTGTGAATGGGAGACAAAGTTAGTTTCATATTGCGACCCTTGGCCATATTATGAATCGATTTGACCTGGTCGTCTGAATAACCCGCGCGGGAAAATGCCATCGACGAAATGCTAGTGTTTTCGAAATCCTTGATCATCTCTTCGGTATCGGCTATGAATTTCCGCTCAGCGGCTTCTTTTTCCAGTTCCATTGCTGTTTTTGGGCTGTCTTCCGTCTTCTTCACGTCTTGTTTGAAGGCACGCGACCAAAGATCCTGAGTAGCCTCCTTATACTTGCAGATTCTCTTGTTCAACCTAGTGATCTCATCGCTGATCTCCGTGTTTTGCGGCTGCATCTTCTGCGCCTGCTTGAAGACCGTGCGGGCACGCTCGTACTCGCCCAAGGTGGCTAAAGCGCGTCCCTCCTGAAACAGCGCCTTGCAGGAGGGATTATTTTCAGTCAGACGACGCACGGACTTCATCGTGATGCACACGCGCTGAGGCCGGCTCATCTTGTTGTAGCAAATCATTAGGTTTTGCTGTTTGCAAAGTGCAAATAAATAAGGGGACTGCCTGTAAATAAGTACACTTACCGATAGAGTAATCAGCAAATCGGTTTGCTTGCGCTCCTCCTCGTCACTGGCCATTCGGCAGTAGCTCAAAGAGTTGAAGGCCCGCTCAAAAGCAGTCACCGCGTCGCGATGGCGCCCGCGCTTCACACAATCCTTCCCGTGCAGGTGCAAATCCTGGGCTTTGGGGTACACCACATAGAACTTGTCGCGGTCCTCCTTGGGAATCGCGTCTATTCCCTGCGCATCCCCAATCAGCGAGTAGTCGATAACCTCCACCTTAAACAGCCCGTCGGCCTTGGGCTTGATGCGCGGTGGGCATCCCATCTCGCGGAAGAGCAGCTTGTAAGAGATGACGAACTCGGCCTGCTCGTAGGGACGCATGGTGCGCACTGCGGCCTCCAGGCCCTCGATCACCATGTTCTGGCCCGTCTCGAACTCGAATTTGGTGCCGCGCAGCATGGATGAGTCAAAGGGAGCACCCTCGCCCTCCCAGTAGCCGCTGTAGCGCACCGCCACCCTGGCCTTGTCCGGCACCAGGCCCCGCTCCACGTGGCCCTCGCGGGTGACCCGCTTGTACATGTTCTCATCGATGATCTCCATCAGTTTGCGCAGCTCGTCAAAGGATTGCATCCACGGGGAAACGAGTTCTTCGCTCTCCAGCGCCGCATCCTCATAGTCGCCGTCACTCTCGTTACCCAGAAAGTCCTCGTTGTTATTGGTAAGCTGCGCGGCGTCCACCTCAAATTCGGCGCCCGTGTGCACAAGTTTGCTGCAGGAGCGCCAAGTTCAGGGTAAACTTAAACCCACGTGCTTTTCAAGGAGTGATATTTCAGTACTTACGAAAACTCCAAGGGTTCCTTGAGCAGCTGAGGGCCGCAGGGATAATAGGACTCATAGGACTCATCCATAGTTGATGGGGAACTTTTTTAAGCGAAACACATATATTTTTGTAAGCGACTGGTAAAATGCGCCTTATTTTGCAAGACGATTGTTTTCTTCTTCTTTCTTGTTCTAGCTTTGCGCATTAATCGAATATCTTATTCGATAGCGTTAAGCAAAGAATGGTTATCAAATTCAAAATGTCAAATTGTACACAATGCATGTTAGGGAAATCAATTTATATGCGTAACGCCAAATGTTAATTTATCTTTGGATGGGGAACTGTAAACAATAGCTTGAAATTAGAGAAAACACCATGAGTCACATTTTCTGTGCAAAACGTACTTGAGGAATGCTGCATCAGCAGCCAAGATAACAAGAAGTCGTGTATGTATCCCAAACCATTAGAAAAACGATGGTGCCTCTCTGATTTCGTTTTATATGAAGTTTTATTCAAAATTGAACACTTATCGCTCTGCAACTACAAGCACTTCCAACGAGAGAATCTTTTTGGTGTGTGTAACAATAAAAACTAGGAAACAAAATGAGGAATGCATTCGTAATGGCCTTGTGTGGTTCTCAACAAGCGGTATCGTATGACTATGATTTGTATATTAAAGGGGGCTATTCTAGGGATGCAGCAAACAATATAATAAGATGGATTCCACGATTCCGAGCTCACTTCTTCAGCAGCTTGCTCATGTCCTTGTTCTGTTTGTTCATCTTCAAGTCAACATCCTCGATCTTGTAGTTCATATTATCCAGCAGTTCGTTCTGCGACTCGATTTCGCCGCCCAGATCAGTGGCCAACATCTTTAGCACCGACAAATTGCTGCACATCTCCTCCAGGTTAGCATCAATCTGAGCCTGGAAGGGATTGCCCGCCTGGCGCTGGGTCTGATAGGTGCTGCTGGGATCGCCGCGCAGCTGGCTCACTGGGTGATTGTCGTAGCGCTCCGCTGGTGAAAGCGGAGCAGGGCTTGCTCCGCCACAGGCTCCAAAATCAATGTTGCTATTTGGCCTCCTGGGAGGATTGACTGGCCGTGGGTGAGCCAGCAGCGGTGGATGGCTGATCCCGGTTGCCGGAAAGGTAGTTCTTCAGGCCGCCAAAGACGCTCTTCAGGCCAGTCAAGTGGCGCTGGCTGAAGCGCAGCGTGGAGTTGATCTCGTCCAGCTGGTGTGAGGTCTTCTCCAGCTGCTCCCTTTGCTTGGCAAGCTCCACGGCCGTGGCCTTGCCCACCTCCTGGGTTTCGTAGAGTAGACCTGCGGGTTGCAGAGTCCAAGTTAGTAACGCCCCTTAATTGGCTGCCCCTTGACCTTTATAATTACCCAAGCTCTTGGTGGTGGAGTCCAGAGTGCGCTGCTCGATAGCTCTCCGCTTCTCCGCGTAGGCCAGTCGCTGGGCAGCCACTGAAGGAGAGGAGGTTATCTCGTCGTCGTCATCGTCCTCCATTTCAAAGGGATTGGTGCTCCGCTGCTGCGGAATCTTGGGTGCTCCAGTCCGCTTGTTCTGCAGAAACAAGTCGTCGTCCACGTCCTCGAACCTGTCCACGTCATCGAAGTGGTCATGCACCGGCTGCAGGTAGTTGTGGGCCATTTTGGGCAAGATGAATTAACAAATTGTCTAATTTTGTTGTGTTGTGATAAACTTTTTTTTCTTTGTTGTTGTTCGTCAATATACCAGTTTGGTCTATCGATTCCATTAGCGATGGTGCGCAGAGGCTTTAAATAGCCAGATACGACAGGTGCAAAATAATAGCTGAAAAATAAGTGTCATATTAATGTATTGGAAAATTTTCAACACCAAATAAAAAAATTAAAAGGTAATCTTTTGAAATAAAAACCAAAGAAATAAATAAATTTCAGGAAAATAAATAACTTTTTGACGGAAACAATGTTTCTTGCCATCACTGTCACTGCCAGATATCGAACCAGCATTTCTATCGTTATCATCCAGTCGTCAATTTTCCAGCAGAGCGTCGTACTTTTTGTAACACTTTTGAACTCAAGGGACCGAAACTGTAGTTAAACTTAGCAAATTGAAGCAGCCGAACGTCACACGTTTCAGGGCACGAGACCGCGAGACCAGAAACATCACATCAAATGCATTGCAAACAGCACTTTGTGGCCGCGTCATGTGTCGTGCTGGTTCTGCTGGCGGCGGCAGCGCAGTCGGCGGGGGCGGCGACGGCGCAGTCAGGACTGCAGCCAGGTGGCAAGCTAATCGAGTTGGACGAGGACAACTGGCACCTGATGCTCCAGGGCGAGTGGATGATTGAGTTGTGAGTGAAAAAGGGGTTATTTTGGGACTCCTCTAGGCTCTAGGTACCCAGCACACCACCCCCCTTCCCCCTGACGTAACAGACGGGGCGTGGTACGCCGGCAAGCTGGTTTTCTCGTTTCCCTGGAATGCTGCACATTCCGTTCTTTCTTCGCGATGACTCATTCCGTGGCAGATGTTCTAAGTTTGTGTTGTCTTGTATACTTATAGCTTTGCTCCGTGGTGCCCGGCCTGCAAGAATCTGGCTCCCACCTGGGAGAAGTTTGCTCGCGTGGCCAAGGATGTCCAGGTGCAGGTGGCCAAAATCGATGTGACCACCTCGCCCTCGCTGAGCGGTCGCTTCTTTGTCACTGCGCTGCCCACCATCTATCAGTGAGACAAAACCCTTGAAATTAAGACATCTAATATTACCCATGATTACCCCATGCAGCGTGAAGGATGGTGAGTTTAGACAGTATCGTGGCGCTCGGGATGGCGATGCCCTCCTGTACTTTGTGAAGAAGCAGCAGTGGCAGAGCATCGAGCCGCTGTCCGCCTGGAAGAAGCCCGACACCATCCACATGTCTGTCCTGTCCTACTTCTTCAAGCTGTCCCACACACTGAAGGTACGTTCACCTAGCCTTTTATCGCCTCAGTTCATTGCATGAGACATAAGCGGAAGCTTATCAGCGGGTCATCCCGCTGACCTGCCGATTACCGCGCATTCCCATTCGCTAATTGACTCATTACTCTGGTCTTTGCTCTCGCTGTTGTTTGGTATGTTTGCTTCATATACTAATAGCACACGCAAAAACTCTTTAAGGACTTCAACGGGCGGCTGCAGGAGGAGTACGGCCTGCCGACGTGGGGCTCCTATGCCCTGTTCGCCATCGCTACCATCTTTGTGGGCGCCGCTCTGGGCCTGCTGCTCGTGTGCCTTGTGGACTTTGTGTATCCACCCAAGAAATCGCAGCGACAGAGCTTCTCCGAATCGCAGGACAATCTGGCTGAGGGCGTAGAGGATCTGGCCACCGAGGATCTCGAGGATGACAACGAGGCAGAGGAGCAAGAGGATGAGCAGCAGGAGAGCGACGAGGAGGAGCCAGAGGAAGATGACGAGGAGGAAGAGGAGGACAGCGAAGAGCAGGCGGGCGATCTAGCATCACAGGAAAAGGAAGCCGACAGCGAGCCGGAGAAGGTCGAGAAGCCAGAGCCCAAGCAGGTCGGCGATGCTGCGCCCGAATCTGAGAAGCCCGAGAAGACGGAACAGGTGCGCAAGCGCAAGCCCCGCAAGGGCGATTAGGTGCAGCCGGATCCTGAAGGATCAGTCTTAGCGATTATGAGCGGCAACAAAAAGACTAACACACTGAATCGAGAGAAACACAACCTCTTAAAAAGCATCATTTAAGCAGATTCTCCCTGCTTTGCGCACAAAACAGATTGTTTTCCCCACTTAATCCTAGCCAGAAAGCGCAAAATAGGAAAACTGTTTTCAGCTTTAACGGCACCTCATGTATTTCTTAATTATGTAAAACAAATTTATAAACCAATAAGCGGAACAAGCGTAACAATAACTAAATTTAACTTTAGTCGTACACTTTCATTTTCTTTTGCCAAGCATTGTATTTTCTGTTTAAACCGATTTCCTACACAACTATTTTCTCTTAAGCATTTCATTTGTAATTGAGTTTCAATCAAATTGCAAATTGTATTAAATTTTCGTATTACAAAATAAACTAAAAAACTATTAATCATCAGTTTTTTTATCTGGCTGATTTTAATAATAGTTTTTAGGGGTGAATAAGTTACGCTCCAGGTATCTCTTGATGACTGCGAAAGTGCAGCAGACTTTTAGGCCGATAAAGATTAGGCTTCGTACTGGAAGAAGGATATTTAGTGAAAATTCAAGGATTCCATGGCCGAAACATGGAATGTCATATCTCGTTGAATTTCGCAGAAAGATCCCAAGTAAATTTTTGGATGGATGCTATTTTGACCAAATAAAAATAAATAAAAATGTTGTTGTCAAACCACTTGTTCAGTTTTTATTTATGTTCAGCTTTAATAAATAAGAGTGCACGCGTTAATAATCGTTTTTACAAATTTATTAGCAGTTTATTGTAGGAGAATATGAAATAAGACAAAAATCCCTGCAATTTCGTTATATGTTAAACTACAAATAATGGATATAAGATGTGTGTGGGTGGTGTGGCCAAAATTATTCAGATTTTCAAATACATGTTGGTTTCCAAAGGCGAAAAAAAATCGGTAACGGTTGCTTAAAATAGTTTGCTTGTTGCGGCGTACAAATATTCATGTCTATCTTCCTATAAAAGGAGTACAAAATGATTATACAAATATCTTTATAAAAACGTGAGTCATCTTCAGCGTTGGTTTGCCTGATCTGTTGGCACTTGTGATTTAAATCGGAATTAACTGGATTAATTACAACATTTTGATTGTTAAACAAATAATAATTCTTTCAACAAATTGCTATGGCTATTGTAAGGTTCATTCTGGGGGGTTTTCGGGGATAAGGTACTTGTGGTGTGTGTGTATATTTAATTTTTTAATATATTAAATATATATTTGATATATATTGTTTGGTTGTAAAAGTTGTACTATTGCAGCGTATGGAGGAAGTTTGTTGGGTGTTTCTGGGGATCGGGGATCAGGATTGGGAAGGGGATAGTTGGTGGTTCGTTTCGGGCTGTGGTGTGTTTTCAAATACTTTAAGTAATTGTCTGTGTGTGAGTTTGGAAATTTAGCTGTTGTGAATTTCGGTTTCAGGCTGGCGCTTCAGTTAATTCGTATTCGTACAAAATGGCGAGATGTCAACAAAAACAATTGTTAATTACTTTGAAATATTCAAAAAGCAATCGTCGTGCGTGGTGAACTGCAGCTGAAAGCAGAATCTCCAACCGAATCGAGATTGGAATTGCTTTCAGCCCCAGATATTTGTTGTAAAATTAACCGGGGGCTAATCTTATAACAAAGGCGCACTTCAGGCTTAAACTACTAAATAACTAATTGAGGTATGAGTGTGGTGAGGCTGTCCTCTTGCAGAACTTGCTCATCAAGAGTTAAGTGGAAATTTTGACGGGGCCAAAAGCTGGCTGAATTTCGTAAACCGGTCTATTGCATAAAATTGCAGGTCTTCGTCGTCCGTCGCCAAAAAGAGGCACGGACGCGGTAAAAAAGCGTAGCAAACTAGTTGGGCAAAGGAAAAGGATGTCGAAGGACTGCTTTGCTAGGCCACGAAGTCGAGCGGCCGGTTGAAGCCACCCTTGCGATTCATGTACTGGCGGTACTTTCGCTTCAGGATTACATGCACTTCTCCGACATCGTTGCCCTCGACCTTCCTGTTCTTGGTGGTGTCGAACGTGCAGAATCCCATTGTCTTGAGCATCTCAACCTCTTCCGGCGATTTACCCTCCAAGTCCGCCTCGTTGATCTTGGGACGGTCGGCAGCTGTGGCCGCCGCATTGTTCCTCGTCGTTCGCCGCGACGTCGAAGGTCCTGAGCTGCTGTTGCCGCCGCTGCTCCCGCCGCCTCCGGCGCCCCTCGATCGCGATCTGCAAGCCATGAATGTGCATCGTAAAGTGTGAGTTTTAATATTTTCGTTAGTGACTGAATGAGTGACAGATTCCCCGTGAAGGCCAGTTGATTGCATTTGAATTGCAGCGAGCCTGGGAATAACTAGGGCGACCTTGAATGTGCAATTTGAAGTTTTAATTAAGGGAAATGCGACACTTTGCAACCGGTCGAGTGACTTCATTAAGGGTCTCATTTAAGTCTAGGTTCTTGGCACATTATTTCGGCCTTAGTTCATAATAATTTGAGAAGCCCGCTACATAAACATAAATGTGTCGAAGAACCGGCTATGAAGGATGTCAAAAGATCTAATAATGTGGAATCATATAAACTAAATAACTGGTTATTAAGATTAAAGATAAGAAATAAATTTTAAAAAAATATGTTCAAAATACTATATACTAGATATCATTGTTTCCTTTATAAAAATGTTATTCCTAGCTACATATTCTACCAAATTAGTGTTCTCTGGTTCAAACTTGACCCTACTACTACCCAACTAGAAATATGTCTAATTTCCTGACAAATTCAACTTCAAAATGGCTAAATGGCTGCAGCTTGGCGGACTTTCTTCAGGTTTTTCGTGTTTTGTATTTCGCATAGCGCTCTTAGATGACATTTTATAGAAGATAACAGATATATCGCTTAGATCAAGTATAAAAAGTTGTGGATAATTTCGCTTAGGACATGTCCTCGATGAGGGCCGCTCGCAACTTGGTCGTCACGGTGGCTGGCTGAGCCTGGTTCAGCCTGAAGACGCTCTCGATCACAGAGATCTCTGTGGCCGTGGTGTTCATGCCCACGAAGGATAGCCAGTCGTTGACCACCATGCCGGCGGCAAGAACCTCGCTGCCTCTGTTCACTGTTCCGGCCACCAGGGGCACTTGCAGCAGGGCGGACAGCTCATCCTGGTCCTGTATGCTCGTCTTGGGGTGCACCATGCCGCCCTGGTTGCTCAACACGGTGTAGGAGCCCACCAGTGTGTTGTCGGCGATTGTCTGACGGAAGACCTCCACCTTGAGGACGTCTCCGATGATCTCCTCTGTCTCCTTGTCCAGATCCGGGTGCACCAGTGCCACATAGTCGTTGCAGGCGATCACGTTGCCCAGGGCAGACAAACGCTCCTCCACGCGCTGGATCTTCACCGCGTCCGGCAGGCTGTTGCGCAGATGCTGCAGCTCCTCGTCGGTGGTGGAGTTGGGCACAAGCAGACCGTTCCTGTTGCCCACAGTGAGGCGGCCGATGATGCGGCAGCCGCCCACGTTGGCGTGCACCACCGGAATCGTCTCCGCCAGCTCCGACTCGAAGGCGCTGTAGAAGGTCTCAGAGCCCCCGATGGCCACCAGGCAGTATGTGTTGGTTAGTTTTGTGAAGACGCCGATGTCGTCGTTGTTCTCGAATTGCACGCGCAGCGCCATTTTATCTGTATGTACTGGGTTTCTCTTTTGTAGATTGGATACTCTGTTTTCTGATTGCTCGGCCTGACTGAGCCCGAACCTAAAGAGCACCTGGATTTGGTTTATATGGCCGGAAAACTATTTAAACGCTGTGATGAAATTCGCACAATTTCACTTCACGTGGTAATTTTTTTTGGTGAGCCGCCAGAGCTGCACAGCCATCGATTGCCTGCCTATCGAACCTAGGACTATCGATACTAGCTGGTAAATAAACCTCCCCCACCCCCCCGCTTGTGTTTAGTTAATTATAGTTTTATACTTATCGGTGTTGGCTTTTGGTACACTACACTTTGTTATTCACCTAGAACGCCGGCCCCGCGCACGATCGCGATCCCGCTCCCGGTCACGGCTACGACTCCTGTCGCGCTCGCGTTCCCGGTCACGGCGACCGCTTCCGGAGGGTGCTCCTGCTCCGGCTGGGACCACTCCGATGGCCTCCCTCTCCCGGGAGCGACGCTCCCGGCGCTTCTTCCGCTCGGATCGCTCCTTCTCCCGGCGGCTCCTCGTGTGAGCTGGGGAGGCGGGACTGCGGCTGCGACCCATTCTGTTCCGTTTCTCTGCGCTGCTTGTGTGGCGGTGTTTTTACTAGATGTTTTGCCTTGGGATTGGTTATGTTATGTAGTTGCTTTCGAGGATTAGGGGAGTATCTGCTGCTCACCGTTGCTCTAGGCTGTGTCTAGCATTATTTGGGCGACACCGGCGGTGGGGAAAAACGCGCTAACTTAAAACTAAAAGCAAATAAACAAGGCGCGTTATCTCGCCGCGACGCCAAAAACGGAATGAAGAACTATGCACAACTACATTATTATATCGATGTTTTATGTCGTGATTCAAACGGTTAATCGCCTATCGATGTTTGGAATAGATATTTAAAAAACTTGATCGGTAATTTTAAGTTCCATTTGAAAGGGTTGAGAACCTCCAAAGATGTGTGCTATTAAATTAAAAACTAATTGAACTGTACAGTTAATTCACCAATTGAGAACGTTTTGATTTTTCTAAAAATTAGTTTAACAGGTTTTTTTTCTTTTTTATCAGAGATCACTTGATCATTAATAAAAAAATTTAAACAAGTCATAATTCAATATACACATAAATGTATTGGTTTTAAATGGTACCATAAGTAAGTTATAATAAATAAATAAATAAAAATATATCAGAAAAACTGTACAGCAAATCCAGTTTTTGAATAAGTCTTTTACATTATTCTAAAACTTTCCGTTCCTCCTTTTAATATTTATTAAACAAATATTTTATCCTACCATTTAGTTATTTAACGATCGTAGCGTAGTTCAGACGAACTACTAGTTCGATATTTTAGCTGATCGCCCTGCCAACTCCCTCGAATTAGAAAGAAAATGCATCTTGAAGATTAAGATACACACAACAATCCGTAAGTGCGTCAGAATTTTCAGAATCTGCGGTTCGTTGGAAGCCATCAAGTAAACAATTAAATGTTTGAGCAGAAGTAGATGCTACCGCGCAGTAGATAGCCCTGTAAATAGCGAAACGTTGCGATCCATTATGTTGTCGGGTCTGCGAAATACCTCGGAAGCTGTTGCAGTTCTGGCTTCCCTGGGACTCGGACTGGTTTTGCTGATATTCGTAGCGACGACACCGACAGCCACTGAGGCCACCCAGTCGGGCATTTACATAGACAATGGCCGGGATCAGACGATCATGCACCGAGTGCTTAGCGAGGACGACAAGCTGGACGTGTCCTACGAGATTTTGGAGTTCCTGGGCATCGCCGAGCGTCCCACGCACCTGAGCAGCCACCAGTTGTCACTCAGGAAGTCGGCTCCCAAGTTCCTGCTGGACGTCTACCATCGCATCACGGCGGAGGAGGGCCTGACCAGCAGTCACGAGGATGAAGACGATGATGAGGACTCCTACGAGCGTAGCCACCGCTCCAGGAGGAGCGCTGATCTCGAAGAAGAGGTCGAGGAGCAGAAGAACTTCATCACGGACCTGGACAAGCGGGCCATCGACGATAGCGACATCATCATGACCTTCCTGAACAAGCGCAACCACAACGTGGACGAGCTGCGTCACGAGCACGGCCGTCGTCTGTGGTTTGACGTCTCCAATGTGCCCGGTGACAACTACCTGGTGATGGCCGAGCTGCGCATCTACCAGAACGCCAACGAGGGCAAGTGGCTGACCACCAACAAGGAGTTCACCATCACGGTCTACGCCATTGGAACTGGGCCACTGGGGCAGCACACCATGGAGCCATTATCTTCAGTTAACACTACTGGTGACTATGTCGGCTGGCTGGAGCTGAACGTCACGGAGGGCCTGCACGAGTGGCTGGTCAAGTCGAAGGACAACCACGGGATCTACATAGGAGCACACGCTGTAAACCGACCCGATAGAGAGGTCAAACTGGACGATGTGGGGCTGATCCACCGCAAGGTGGACGACGAATTCCAGCCCTTCATGATCGGCTTCTTCCGGGGACCGGAGCTGATCAAGGCCACTGCCCACAGCAGCCACCACAGGAGCAAGCGCAGTGTCTCGCATCCGCGCAAGCGCAAGAAGTCGGTGTCGGCCAACACCGTCCCGCTATTGGAGCCCATGGAGAGCACGCGCAGCTGCCAGATGCAGACCCTGTACATAGACTTTAAGGATCTGGGCTGGCACGACTGGATCATCGCTCCCGAGGGCTACGGGGCATTCTACTGCAGTGGCGAGTGCAATTTCCCGCTCAACGCGCACATGAACGCCACGAACCACGCGATCGTGCAGACTCTGGTCCACCTGCTGGAGCCCAAGAAGGTGCCCAAGCCCTGCTGTGCTCCCACCAGACTGGGAGCACTCCCGGTGCTCTACCACCTCAATGACGAGAACGTCAACCTGAAAAAGTATAGAAACATGATTGTGAAATCCTGCGGGTGCCATTGAATTCAATTTACCACTTAGGCTAAGCAATATAAAGCATTTCTGTGTAGATGTCCATCTCTGTACTAATCTCGAATATTTTTTATAGAAATATACAGCGCTGTACCTAACTGAATTCCGTGTAAAACTTATTTGGGTCATTGATTAAGACTCTGAATAAACGTAGACCTTTATTGTCTCTTCACTTGATCAGTTTTCAATTCAACTAAAATGCATATTTCATAAAATAACATCAATACACCATCAACATTCAGGTAAAAACAATAATACTTGCAAACAAATTCATCAAACTTAGTTCAACTTCGTTGTGTATACATACATAATTTTTGTCTGGTTGCGCTCACAATGAAAAGATTAATAAAAGAACCACAATTTATCGCTTGTGAATCCAGTGATGTCGGAAGGCAAACAAGTCCATTATTAATTTTCCGACGCGTTTGTCTATTAGAGAAGAAATCAAGCGACCATTAAACACTGGCACGCTTACATTTAAGGACATGCAAGCATCTCTGAAAAGGAAATATATAAGTTTTAAGTTGCATTCAAAATTCTATGGGACTTACAAAATTTCACATATTGGAATGGAGTTGCGGAAATACTCCCTCAAGGTAAATTCACCATTTATGGTTTTGGCCCGACTAATGCTGATCATTACATCTGGATCCTTTTTGTACAGGATTACGAAGATATGTCTGTTTGATGATTCGATGGGTCGGACAAATTTTCCGAGCACACTTTCAATTAAAGAACTGTTGCTGCCGCTGTAGTTTTGGTAAAACTCCTCGCACTCCTCCTCCGAGAAGAGAATGAAAAACTGCCTCTCCACGAAGTGCGAATTAAATTGTTGTCGTTTTTGAAACAAGACCCGATTGTCTTCTATTTCCTGAATCCAGCTGAACTGAGCATTCACAGACAGGAGGTGCACGGATGGCAGTTGAACATTTGTTCGGTAGATGATGGACGAGGGCTTGGGAAAGCCGACGAAGGACTCCTCGCTTTCAAAGACCTTCGATAGGGTTTCGGTCAATATAGCGTAATTGGAACCTGTCGCTGCCTCGTTACGCCACATGTCCTGGTGCCCGCAGTGCTTCAACAACTCGTAATACATTTTAAAGAACTCGTGACGCGTTCGCATGATCATTTCCGCAGAGGACTTGGGCATAACCATCCAGATCCATTCGTCTATAAAGAGATTGACGTTGCGGTCGCTCGCAGTCGTTTGGCTGTCGCATATTTGATGAAGGCGAAGACGCGGGGGACCTGGTTAAATAGAACAAACATTTTCGGATAAAACAACTTTGAATTTACAAGAGCTTACCGGTAAACAAGGCCACAGCCAGGGGAACGACCATAGTGGCGTATACAATGTGGTTCCTCTGCCTAGTGCACACAATCCAGGGTGAGCGAAAATTCTGAGCGGAAGTTTTCAAGGGCTCTAAAAAGTCACGAAGCACTGTATTCGGATGCAGATAAATGTTGTTGGAAAAAGCTGATTTTAAGCAAATGTTTCCGACATCCACGGCACAAATATTGGGATACATTCCGCCCGTCAAGGCCGCCTTAACAACGGGCCAGTTCCTGGACATGTGGTTGAGACTCTGCATGCTCAGCTGTCCGCGACTGTGGACCAAATTGGTGGCTCGCAAGGAGTTCACAATTTGGGAGCGCTTGAAGTTCAGCTGCTCCATCAATCCATTAAGCACGAATTCATATTCATCTGTGAGATAGAGCGGCGGTTTCTTGTCCAGCAGGCGACTTTGCCACTCCTGAAACAAGCGCACGAAGATAAAGTGATCGGAGAACTGACTGTCAGACAGGCGAGATCTCTCGCTCTTGATGCGGTTCTGGATGTAAATGGTGAATCTATCCCACAGGCGGTCGATGTCCTCGGTAAACGGAATCCCCAAAGGATCAGCCGTCGACAGCGAGCTCACAATGGTCAGAACGGGATCCAGGCACTGCAGAAGGATGCCAAAGATCAGCATGCGGCCGTACTGGCAGGGAACCGGTATGTCCTGCAGCCGACAGCCCAGCCAGGTGAGATCCTCGGCCTCATCCAGCACGTCAATCTTTTTGAGAAACTGAACGGCGTGATGCACGTTTATCAGCGGCGGTGGTGAGATGGTGAAGCTCAGATACTCGCTTATTATCATGTTTGGGCTGAGTAGTTTAACCATCAGGCAGATTTTGTCCAGATGCATGGTTTGCAGGCGACGTGGACTAGACAATCCCCATACTTTCGATGTCATGATTGGTTACCAATCGGAAGCACTGCGCATTAGCAGCTGCAGGAAAACGGGATGTACTTAAATCTATATACCACATTTATTTACGTCTTACCTTCGGGGTCTAGAAATAGCTCCCTGCGCTTGAGGCAATCCTTGGCCACCCAGTCGTATCGGTCCTCCACACTGTAGCTGCTGGTATCATAGATGCTGTCCAGCCGGCAGGCAGTGTCTATTTGGTATTTGAAGGGCACCTTGAGGCACAGCGACTCGATTATGTCCGTCGTCAGCACCACCTTGACGGAGTCGTCGCGAGCATTGACCAAAGCATCGATGCACTCCTCTCGCATGTTCTGGTGCAGCAGGAATATGGAGATCTCTGGAAGGCTGCCCGCCAGGCAGTGGCTCAGTAGCATATAGTTGAGCTTAACGATATGGTAGTAGCTGGGTAAAATGATGAGGATGTTGCCTAGAGAGCAAAGATAATATACATAAGAAACAATTTAAACCATAACCTATAGAAAACTTTTTGGGACACCCATTTACAAAGCATTCCCAAACTGTTTGCTTCAAATGGGTTTAATTTATTAAATCTGATTTACAAAGTTACCTATACATAAATAAACGCGGCTTTCCTTCATTCGTACAAACTAAGTTTTAAGACAGACACATTAATAAAATAGTTCGATATTACTAAATGGCTTTGACATCTTCGGCTAAAACTAATATAACTATTTAACAGACATAGGCATGTATGTGTTTGTGTTTTGTTTTCGTGTAGAGGCGGCGCGACATCTGGTCAGTGATTTGTTCACGAGGTGAGGAGTAAGCATTACAAATGCCCGATTTAGCAGGAGCTGGAGCTGAGTTGGCTGTGACTTAAGGCTACGAGCGCGGCTCGCTCTCTAAGGCTTTGATTTGTCGCAGGATCTCCGACTTCTTTTTCACCTTGTCCAGCTGGTCCTTGTCCAGCTTTTTCTGCTCGCCGGCCTGGATCCTGCTCTCGATCTGTTCAATCTCACGGATTTTCTTTCGCAGCTTCTTCAGCTGCTTGACGGCATCCACCTCCTGAGATCCATCTAGTTTCAAGGTGTCCTCCAGGGCCTTGGTGACCGCATTGATCTGGTCCCTGCTGCCAGAGGGCTGACTGGGATTGCTGGGCGGCACAGCCACGTGTTTGACAGCCTCCTTGTCCTGTCGCTTGGTCCTGCTGCGCTCCTGCTTCTCGCGCTCCTTCTTGGCCTCGGCGGCCACCAGGGGACACATGCCAGGCGGCACTCCGGCCTGGCGCTGCGACTGGAACTGCCTGCCCTTGCTCTCGTACAGCGGCACCTCCTCCTGGGGCACGTAGCCGTCCTTCACGCGCCGCGCCTTCCTCCAGGTGCCGTCCGGGCGCTTCGTCGCCGGGATAAACTTGCCCTCGCTGCTTTCCAAGTAGGTGCTCATTTTGCTTCTATAAAAAACAATGCCCAATGGCCAGGCGATACTAATCGATAGCAGGCACTACGGATGGAACTTTTCCGTCGGCCACTTCCCGCGATAAATCGCATTCAAGCTTGGGGAACAAGTCACGTTTTTGGGCGACGACCGTTACTTACTAACTTTTGAAAAATTATACAATCCTTGTAGAAGATTTCTTCAGCAGAATGCCCACGACACCTTTTACACCTGTTTTATACTTTATGTAAGCTAAATACATAGCATGTTATAAATCAATAGTCCTTGCACCACCAAATATAATCCGAACTAAAATAAAAGAAGATAGCACTGTTTAACCTGTTCGTAATGTGTCTAACTCTAAAGCAAAGTCTTTTATGCACTCAACGGACTTAATACTACCTAATACATACAGTCCTTGATCAATTGACTTACTCACCTGAAGAATACTCCGGTTTTGTGCGCAACAGATACATGATGTCTATTATGAGATCGTAGTCTACGAAATCCGGCTGGGAATTCTTCACCACATAACCGCGCAGGCTGTAGTTGTTCAGGACGTCGATGCACTCGTGATCGCCCCTCAGGGCCGCCATTGAGATGGCGTTCTGCTGCTGCTCGTCCACCATGTAGGGATCGGCGCCCATGAAGAGCAGCAGGCGCAGATGCTTGGCATTGCTCAAGTGGGAGGCAATGAGCACGGCCGTCTGGCCGCTTATCGAGTGGCGATAGTTGACCGGGACCAGTTCGTAGTTGGTGGCGTACAGAAAGGGACGGAGGGCCGAGTCGGTGCCCAGATCCGCGTAGGCGTTTAGACACCTGTCCATTCGCTCGTTGCGCTGGCTCTTGGTGCAAAAGACCTCCGGGATCTCCTTGTAAATGTCCGGGCCCCTGTGAACCCCAGCCAGGCTGATGCAGCTGTGTATATCGTCCAAGTAGAAGATGCGTGGTTCATTCCGGGGCAGCCTCTTCATGTCCAGCTCCAGTCCCTCGCCAAAGTAGTCGGTGAACTTCTTCGACGGGTCGTTTTCCCCCTTTTGGGAGAGCAGCACCACCCTGAGGTTCTGGTTGGTGCTCAGGGCATCGCGAAGCTCGCTCAGCAGCAAATCGGTGTAGGGATCGTGCAGGTGCACGTCGTTCACCACCACGTGGCTGATGTTTCCGAACTTCTGGGTGGCCACGGAGCGCAGAAAGAACTGGGCCGTGGAAAAGATCACGGAGGTACTAGAGCTAACATTGCTGTGGTGCGGCAGCTGGATGCCCACCGTCTCGCCCACCTCCTCACCAAAGTACCTGGCCACTCGCTGGCTGTTGTAGCTGGCCACAATGGCCTCCCGTTCGATGCAGAAAATCTTCGCAGGCGACCTCTTCGCCTCGCAGTCGTCCAGAATCAGCAGGGGCAGGAACACCGACTTGTCCCAGCAGAGTTCTGCGCTGAGCACGATCACCCGGTGCGCATACATGGGCTGCAGGATCTCATTGCGCAGCTGATGACCTGGCAAGCTGTTCAGGAAATGGCGCTGGGAATCGCTCCGAAAGCGCGGAGTGGGCGGTCGCATGACCGGTAGTGGATGATGCAGAGGTGGCATATCCGCAACCGAGGGTTTCTGCATAACCATGTTCGCAGCCAGCTCCAGATCCTCCTTGCCCACAAACGACTTCTTGTCCAGCAGCGTGAACATGCTCAGCGTGGCCGAGACGGACAGGTTGAGCTCCTTGGGCTGCTCCAGGAAGTGGCGACATGCCTGCTTGAAGATCTTCACGCAGTTGTTCCCATTGCTGTGCACAATCTGGGATCTTAGTCCCAAGCCGCGGGCGCACCTCACAAAAGCCTCGTGTTCGCTGGCGCGATATGTGCACGCGAATTGCTGGCAGCAGCGCTTCCCGGCGATGAAGTACAGCAGCTGCTGCGGAATGTACTTGTCCTGGATTATCCTGTTCATTTCTGGGGCAATTTACATCTCCCTGCCACAAACTAAAACAATTTTCCTCGGAAATGGCGTCGTAGTGGAAACAAATTCCGTTACTGGAGTGTTTTTTTTATGAACAGTGGAATGGAACAGCGCAGGGCTGCATTTTCAGTAGAGTATAAAGCTTATTTGTTAAGGGTATTCCGTTGAATTTACTCAAACATAATTATGTGAAGCACCGAAATGTGATAAAAACACAATCAAAAATTTTTTTTAACAAAGTAAAGCCAAGTTTGGAAATATTTAATATAAGTAAAAATTTAAAAACTAAAGGACTTATTGAACACAAACAAAAGTGACTAGAGTTTCAAGCATTCTTTGTAGATCAATGCTTTAAAAATCTCATCAACAATTCCAAACATGCTTAAAAATACTGCACAGTATTTTAATTTAGATTTAAGCCTGATAAAATAATAAAATACAACCGGCTTTAAATTACGCTTTGGCGCAGAATTTATTTTGCAGGGGGTTCTATTAAATTGTATTATTTTTCATCGAGTGTCATCTTTACTTACAGTTATCAAAATTGCTAGTACATATTAAATACAGTTCTTAACAAGTTCTTTAAATGTAGAATACATATATATTTAAGTAAGCTACAGAGGTTTTGGTTAAATCAAAGTTATTCTTAAACAAACTCGTACACCGAATCGGGATTAAAGAAAGTTTGACTTTTCCACGGAGTTTTGGGAGCCACTGCTCTGGTTGGACCACCCAGAGTTGCCAGGAGCACAGCCATTCTGTAGGAGATTACAATATCAGTAAACAATTTCTTTTAAATGGGAAGCGTGGTCCTTACCTGTTGGTCATTACAGCCCGAGTTGTCGGCCTTGTTCATCCCACCAGCACCCGGGTTATTTGGGTTATTCGATCCCTTGCGTCCACCAAAGTTGTTCAGGTTGTTGCCTGCGTTGTGGCCGCCGTTCTGGGCCATCCACGATAAAAAATTGCCGCCCTGCAAAGTAACTGAAAGAGTTTTTTGTTTGAAACAATGACTAAATCAATGAGGCTTGCCTGCTGGTCCTGGTTCTGGTTTTGCAGTTGGTTGCCCACCAGGCTCCACTGATTTAGAGCAGCGGCGACCAGCGCTGGGTTGATCGGCAGGGAGTTCAGATTGAGCATCGACTGGTTGCTCATGTTCTGACCCTGGTTGGAGGAGCTGCTGCCCTGCGAGTTGATGCCCAGGGCCTGCAGGTTGGGCATGTCCAGGTGGCCCCGGTTCATCCAGCCGCCGCCGCTGCCGCCCACGTTGCCGTTGTGCGGCTGATTCATGCCGTGATAGTTGGCCTGCCTACTGTTGTACTGGCCGCTGCCGCCGTCCTGGCGGTTCACGTTCCCGCCACTAGAGTGGCCACTACTGCTACTGTTGTGGTAGCCCCCGCCCGCATTGCCGCCGTAGTTATTGTAACCGGCTGTCCCAATGTTGCTGTGACTATTGGCGATGATAGAGTTCTCGCCTCCGTGGGCACTGTGTTGGTTATTACCTCTGTGGTGTCCGTTTCGGCCGGGGTTCATGTGGTTGCCCTGCGGGTGGTACGAGTGCATCCCAAAGCTGTTGGCCGAGTTGTAGTTGTAGCTCTGACCCTGCTGGTTTCTGTTCTGCTCGGCCTTTGGGGCAGCATTCGACACATGAACCGAAACGCCTAAAGACACAAAAACTTTATTATTGTTATTTCTTTCTATAAACACCTTTAACTCACCTTTGATTATATGATCCTCTCCGCACAGCGACTGTGCCACATCTGGGTCCAAAAATGTGACAAAACTAAAGGCTCTAAAGGGTCTGGGAATGAACACGTCCGTGACCTCGCCGAACTTGGAGAAGTACTCCCTCAAGTCGTCCGAGTTGATGTCCTCTGTGCAGCGGCCCACGAAGACTTTGCATGGCACCTGATGACCCATTCCCTGGAAGATCAAAGGGATTACTAAGTGCTCGGTGCTCCGAGGGCTTGCAGTAGGTCCCACCTTGGAGTTGGGCACCTTCACCTCGCACCAACGACCGTCGATTAGGTGGCGATTGGAAAGCACGCGCATCTGCGCATCGTATGAGCCAAAGCGCACGAATCCAAAGCCCTTGGACTGCCCCGACTTGACGTCCTTCTTGATCTGGGCCATCAGCACCTCGCCGTAGCTCTCGAAGTACTCCCGCAAACTCTCCTCGGTGGTTTTCCAGGGCAGACCCAGTACAATAAGATCAGTGCACCGCAGGCGGGTCTCGATGCGTTTCGTCTTGGCCGTTGAGTTCTCCAAGTTGTCGTCGCTCTTGCGCTTGTTTTCTGTTTAGAAATAATATATGAAGGTAAGTACATATATGGAAGAAAGGGAGTAAAGTCAGTCCTTACCCTTGGGAAACACACAAAAGTACAGGTATTCGCCCCAGCCAGAATCCACGCTTGGAGGAAACAGTCTGCCCTCATTGGAGCGAACTCCACGCACCGCCTTTGTGTCCATGTTGCGATACTTCAAACCGCAAGAGCCAGGAAACTGAGCCTGCAGAGTGGACAGCAGCAGAGTGCCATCCTCCTCAGCCGGCAGCTCGATGGGCTCGTCACCCTCCTCCTCCGAAACTTGAACGAAATCCATCACTACGGACCTTCTGGGTGGCTCTAAAAACGACAGGGAGTTAAAGAAGTCGAAGGACGCAGGGGTTTCACACTTCGCTCTATAAATGATCCACCATATCATTCAATCAACTGAAGCATCCCACATATTCCGTCCTGCATACATGAATGCACTCACTCAGTTCATTCTTTCTTTTCAGATGCATTTAAAAGATCCAACACAAGATGTATCTACACACAGTAATCGTTTGTCAAGAAAATTAGCCAGTCAAAGGATAGTATGGAAAATAGGTTTTTCCAATTGAAAAATATCAAAGTCAGAAATAGAAAATGCTCTGATGTCGCCCAAAAATCAGAATCAATCAATGTTAAACTTAAAATCAAAAGCATACTTAGTTTTGGAATGTTATTCCATTTTATTACGATTTCTAGTTACGTTTAACCTAGTTTTTGAGTTTAATTTAAATTAGATATCAAGTTGAATATATTGCAAAATTGCTTTAAGTCAATTTGCAAAATACAAAGTGGAAAAATTGTTAAATTCTAATACTAATTTAACAATTTTTCCACTTTGTATTTTGCAAATTGACTTAAAGCAATTTTGCAATATATTCTTAAGAAAGGTAAAAATTAGAAGGTTCCCAAAAATAAACTATGAATCTAATCATAAGAATTTTACCAATTAATTAAATAAATTTATCCAAAGTGAAACACAATTCCAAAACTCATTAAGCAAATTCCTAACAAATTATTAAATTAGTAAGGAGTTAAGTATAGTATAGAAAGTATGTTTGAAGTAAATTGTATGCTCAGAAAGGTAAACTGTGGATCTTGTTACAAACTATACGGCTACAAACATACTGACATTTGCAAGTGTTAATATTGAAAGCCCACTAACATGAGTATAAATATAGTAGTGAAACCACAGCTAAGTGATTTCCTGGGAGTACGTAAGCCCCACTCTAAATCCCAGTTCCCCAAACCAACTTCATCCTGAAATCTGTATGTATGCAAGTGTGTATGACATGCGGCACACACACACACACACACACGCTGCACACACACAAACGCGCAGAGAGGTAGAGACAGAAAACCCAGTTCGGCTCGACCGTCCTAAAAGGTGGTTACACAACAATTCTTACACTATTGGTATTGAGAGGGGTTAGACGCTGCTCTACTGGCACGCAGCGCACTTTAATATCTGATTTATGTGTTTCTTGCAGCGCTCCCACACACGTTATACTTTATATGGCAAGTATCTGCATTTAAGCTCGCACGCTCTCTCACACGACTCGATTCACACACAGGCAGAACTCAATTCAGGAACTCAATGCAATTCACTTTCCACGCTCGTTTTTCGACAACACACGCTATTTATGTTTAGGCACATCCACTTTCAATTCGTGCGTAATAAAATCAAGTAATATTTACAATTGACATTTCAACAATAATTCTTTTTCGAAGAACACCATTTTTTCCTTGTGTCAGTATTGTGTATCAGTTAGGGATGGCAAAAAGTAAGTTTTTGTGGCCAAATATATCGATGATTAGCCACCGACATGGCTGCCACCTTTTTCACTTAGTCGAGAAAGGCTCCTGACATGCATGCCACCTTTTTCACTTAGCCGAGAAAGGCTCCTGACATGGTTGCCACCTTTTTCACTTGGCGGGCTTATTTTTATGATTCAAAACCCAAGGGTTTGCAATTATTTATTCTAGTGCGCTAGTACGCTAAGACCTTATAAAGCAACCAAAATATCTAACGTTCCATTAGAAGTAAACAAGTTAAAGTTCATAAAAACACCAAGATATCGTTTATTAATCAATAACATTTATTATTTACAGCTGAAGGAGTTTCTGTTGCTCTTGCAGACCGCGATTGAATGACAAAAATGCATTAGTTGGTTTCGAAAAATTAGTGATTGGCGGTGCCGACTTTAGTGTGAGCAGCAGTCTAACAATTATGATACATTTACACAATAAAAAAGGCATCGTTGATTTGCACTACACACAATATTATTGTATTTCCGTAATATTAATAAAATCACAGTGAAATATTACTGCACGCCGTTGAGTTGAAGATGTAGTTCTGGGCCTCCAGAATGTGCATTTCAGTTAAACAGATAGCAACTAACAAGATAATGTAACCGCTGTACCGTATCGCGCGCAGAAAGTCCCACAGTTTGTCGCAGAAGATGCTCAGCAGGACGCAGTGGAGCAGCGCATGGACGTTGACGATGCGCCACATCCAGGCCACGCAGAAGAACCAGGTGGACTTGAAGACGTAGTCCTGGCAATGAGACTGGCTGCTGGTCACGTCCTCCCGCTCCAGCATGTTCTGGTAGACGGCTATGTAGCGGTTCCACGCCGTGGAGCTGAGCAGCAGCTGGCCCGTGAAGCTGATCACGTTCTTGGCCACCTTGCGCGTGGTGGCCTTCATCTTGGGTATCATCATCGTGGGCGGCTCCGGCACCTTGGAGTCGCTCATGGGGATGATGGAGTAGCCTCGTCGCGGCGGGTTGTTCTTCAGGTAGAAGAATATGCCCAGGAGCAGGGCTATGCAGCCGAGTCCGTCGCACAGGCCGTCTACGTAATAGCCAGATGTGCCGATCTCCGAGCGCTCGCCGCGAATGTGCTTCCTCACTCTGGCCACATGGCCGTCCAGGTCGTCCAGGAAGGTGCGTATCTGGAAGAGCAGCACGCCCAGCCGCCGGTAGCCCAGGCTATCAGAGGCCACCAGCTTTCCCGACAGACAGGCCACTCCCACGTGGAAAAAGGATATCATGTTGGGGGTGATCCAACTGGAGCGCGAGAACCCGATGACATTATCGAACATGGTGGCCAGCGGGGCGAACAGGTAGTGATTCGTGTGGTCCAGCAGGATGGCCTTGACCGTGACATGGCACAGCGGGTTGATATCACAGGACACCCAGGTGTGATCCTCGTAGGACGGCTCTATGTCGGAGACGGTGGGGAGTTTCGTGCTGCTGCCGGACGACCCGGACTCCGAGGTGGACTGCACTTGCGCCGACAGAGAAGAGCTGTAGAAGGTGGAGACGTTGGTGTGGTAGTTGCGCTCGATGGCGTAGTTGTGGATCCGCAGGTAGAGCTCCACGTCCATGAACACGTAGAATATGATCAGCAGGAACAGCAGCGTGAGCAGGATCTTGCTGATCTGCGAACTGGGCCCGATCATGGTGATACTGATACTTTGAGGTAGCTTCGAAGTTCTTATCGAGTGATTTCAGGAAAGGACTGCAATGACGACACAGAGGCAAGGGAAAACATGTCAATATTGTTTGTTTTCCCACCCACCGAACGAATGACTAAAGCGCCCCACTTACCACATACACATACACATACACATACATATGCGTACAAGCGGTCAGGCCACCCCGCATATCGCACTATCTACAGGTATTTGCTGAAGCTTTTAGCAAGGCACTAAGAATTAAACTTGCTATTAGTAACCTTTTAACTGCCAATGACGATTAACGGGGCTTCGGCCCGACACTGTATTGGTGCACGCATTAATCAATCAATCGCACAGGTCTACAATCTGTGTGTGCTTGTGTGTATACATATGTATATGGTCGAGCGATAAGTGGGCATGCATATGGTATTGTTAACCAATAAATAGCCCCCAATTGCCGATCGCAGCCCAATTTATGGGCTCAACTCACCGCCTTGCTGAATCATTGCACACGAATACACACTGTATCAAAACATTCCCCGTATTATTTCAATTTCATGCAACTTGTAGGAGTCGAAAACTCAACCTGCAGACACTGTGGCACTTATACGTAGTCAACAACAGCACATAAATATATAGTTATTACTAAAACACACAGAAAAATGTAAAAGTTTATGTTAATTGTTTTCGTTTTTTCAATTACAATTCACAACGAAATGCCAGTGCTGGGCAACGTTCAAAACAAAAAAAATACCACGCACTAAATACTCGATTTCGGTTTAAATGTTGCGGTCTGGCAGCACTGGTCTCAACCGGCCGCGCGCTGGAAAAACGTCTTTTGCGACCATTTTCGAGCGCATTTCCCGGAAAATCCGTGTTCCCCAGCTGCTCCCCACGGATTGGAGCGATTTTGGGGGCGTTTTCACACGCGAAAGTGTCGTGCGGCGGCGTATTTCGCGAAAAACTGACTTTTGCAGTGTGACCAGTCGAAATCGACAGCTTTTTTTGGTACTTCGGGCTAAATAAAACGGTAGCTGCACTGGTAACTTCCGACGCCAACTTGATTTTTGCGCCAAAAAAAATGGCTCTTCGGAAGAAACACCTAGCGGAGGCGGCAGTCATTTTTGAACGTAGCGGGTATGTACATAAATATAATATTGAAACAAATATTGAATAGCATACATACTCAAGTAAGAAATGGACGCAAACGCAATTGATGGGAAACCCAAAACCTATAAGGAAAAAATTCAAGAAATATTTACGGAACCACTGAAAAATGGCTTTCTTACTCACGATTACAAGATAACTTGGCCTTCATTGAAACCCCTGCTAAATGAGGCATGCGATCAGTTTGGCAAGCCTCGAAAGGATCGAAAGGCATGGGTCAAATGGCTGAGGCAGTTAAAGTACAGAACAAAATCAAAGCAAAATAAGACGGCTTTTGAGGAGGTTTTGTACAATACCTTTATTAGGCGGAATGCACACATCGATCAACTAAGAGCGAAGAAGTAAGATACATATATACATAGATAAATACAAAACCATTTGTAATATAAAAATTTTGTCACTTTTCATTCGAATGAACCAGGGCTCCAGTACCCGGTTGTCCTGAGTGCGCAGCCTTGTAAGTATTTAAAATAATTGCAATAAAACCATTTTATTTAAGAACATTTAATAAACATTTCTTCCATTAGGCTTGCAGCTGGATATTATAATTAAAATGTATTTAAAAAACTTTGTTAATTCCCCAAGTTTTTCAACGCTATGATCTTCATCTCGATGATTTTCTAATTAAATAAAACACGCGCCCATCTCTGTCACGATGTGCCATCTCTGACATTGGACAGCAACAAAACTTAAAATCCTTGTCTATTTTGTTAGTTTTAAATTGTTATAGACTTTTATAAGACAAGGCGATGATTGCCAGGTCCCTTAGGGCTCTGGGCCAGCGGAGCAGCAGCCTCCTAATCCCAAGGAGTACGGTCTACCGCCCATTTCATGCGGCTTCCGCGAACTTTAGCAAGGCCTACGACCACGACGGGAAGACAAAAGTCACTATTTTCAACACGGAAACGGATCTGGGACTCATGGTTACGGGATTTAGTCAGTACGGATTCAGGCTAAACAACGACATGGTCCTCATCGGGCCCATCAGTATCTTCCCCAGGTTTGTGGGGGTGCACGAAATATGTGGCCTAATTATGTAAACAACTGCATGTGGTTTGCGCTTTGGCATTTAAAATTCCTCCGGTCCTCAAAATACCGTACTGTTTATGCGGCCGGCTTTACGCGGAGATTCTAGAAATATTTGTATTTTTATTGAAGAGATTTTAATACAATATTCTTTTGGTACAAAGATCAACATTTTTATTAACAATCCCAATATTTTCAGATCTGTTCTCTCCTGGAACGTAAACAGTTTCGAGGATATCAACGAGGACAGTTTGAGTCTGTTTCCCACCCTAGAGCCAAAGATAGACGTCCTTATTATTGGGATTGGTGACCAAGCGCCGCCGCCAGCTCTTTCCAAAAGGATCATAGAATTCATGAAGAAGTACAAGATAAACGTTGAGGTGTTACGCACCGAGCAGGTAATTACCTTTGTCCCACTAAGAGATTCTTCCTAATACCTAAAACTTATTCCAGGCTTGTGCCACCTTCAACTTCCTGAATGCCGAGAACCGAATGGTGGCCTGTGCCCTGATCCCTCCACTTCACCTCACCTACAACGAGAACGACATTCTGCAAGCGAAGCTGAGGCAGAAGCAGCTCTACGAGACCGAATAGAAACTACTTAGGTACATCTGATGTCGTTAGGAATTAAACGCTTTGTAAATTCAGATTTCTTTATTCATATAGACATATTTGTAAGTGTATAAAAGCTAGGCAATCTCGCAGTCGCACTGCATTCTCTTCTGTCGATTTAATTCAAGTTTCAGTCGGCTGTGGCTCCTGGATAGCGCTCGATAAGCATAGCCACGCCCTGGCCTCCAGCTGCACAGGCTGCAACTACTCCCAGTTTGCCGTCCTCGCGAACCAGGCGGTTGGCCGTGTGCATGCAGAGACGGACTCCAGTGGCGGCGAAGGGATGGCCAATGGACAGGGATCCTCCCCAGTTATTCCACTTTGACATGTCGGGGCTGCCGACTTTCTCACTGAGGCCCAAGTAAGTCTTGCAGAACCAGTCAGAGTCGAGGGCTTTTAAATTGGCCACGATCTGGCCGGCGAAGGCCTCGTGGATCTCCCAGGAGTCAATGTCCTTGAGGGTAAGGCCAGCCTTCTTGAGCAGCTTGGGGATTCCGTAGGCCGGTCCCAAGAGCAGCTGGTTCACGGGATCCTGCGACACGTAGAGGAAGTCGCGCAGATAGGCCTTGGGCTTCAGACCCAGCTGCTTGGCCTTCTCCTCGGTCATGATGACGCAGGCGGAAGCTCCGTCTGTGAGGAAGGAGGCGTTGGCTGCAGTCACGGTGCCGTAGGGCTTCACAAAGGCGGGCCTCAGCTTGGCCAGGCTCTCGGGGCTGGACACGCGGATGCCGTTGTCCTTGTCCACTATCTGGTCCACTCCCGACACCTTGAAGGGCACCAAATCTGTGAAGTAGCCTTTCTCCTGGGCCTCCTTCGCCAAAGTGTGGGAGCGCAGGGCATACTCATCCTGCTCGCTGCGGGAAACATTGAAGGCGGAGGCCAGGCGATCCGCAGAGTGGCCCATGGTCTCACCGGAGGAGAACTCTGCCACTGCAGGCAGTTCTGGGGCCAGAAAGTCCGGACGGAAGGTGGACAGCAGCGACAGTCGCTGACCCAAAGTCTTGGCCCTGTTCGCCTTCAACAAAAGACCGCGCATCTTGCGGGAATGCCTAATGGGCACATCGGACATGAACTCCACTCCTCCGGCCACAATCACGTCGTAGGTGTTGGTGGCAATCAGACCCATGCCCGTGGTAATGGCCTGCAATGTTTGGCTTAAGAATTATAGTTTAAAGAACCCTGTTCTGTGGACTTACAGCATTTGAACTGATGCAGGCCATGGTGACGGTGTGGGCGGGTGTCTTGTTGCTGAAGCCAGCTGCCAAAGCTGCCTCGCGGGCAATGTTAGAGGTCTTGACCTCCTGGATAACGCTTCCGTAGACAATGTAGTCGATCAGCTCCTTGTCCAGCTTGTTCTTTTGCAACAGAGACCTGTTGATTACGTGTAGTTAGAAAACTCTTAGTTTAAATCAAGGTATAAACCTACAGCAGCGAGTGCCTGGCCAGTTCGTGGGGCATCAGTTTGGAGTAGGAGGTTCCAGAGGTCAGGAAAGGCGTGCGGACGCCGTCCACCAGCACTACGTTCTGGCTGTTTTTCTGCTTTTGCTGTGGAGCGGCCACTGCGGCCGATAGAGCGCGGCATTGAACTGCAATTAAAGTGTTCCACAGTAAGGATTACCACGCTTTTTCTACTGCTAATTTATATTTAAAGGTGATGTACTTGTGCTATTATCTCTTTGCCACCAACACTTACACACTCTCACCATAAAACGTCACTTATATTTCAAGTTTGGACTTTGGCCCTTTCAGATTTCAAGAGGCGGCTGATGCCTCAAAACGTTATGAACTGTCAAAGGCAAAGTCCAACTAGTGCAGCCCCAGTTATGCCCAGATTATAATCACCATAAAGATCACAACTCACCCTTTCTGGAGACGTTCAACAGGTTAAAGGCATTGCCTTTGCGGCAGACATTTTGTAGGCTCATTTTGCGAAAGTTTTCGGTTTTCTCGTCTCGTTTTCGGTGTTGCGACTGGACTGCAGCTGATTGGGGCGCTGGGGATGGGAGCCGGATCGCGATTTGTTATCGATGTTCACTGATTAGTGCTGTGAACATTTCAAGCTCGTTAAAGCTTACAAAGTTTTAATACCCTATATAACGAATGTAATTTACCCTAATTTAAAATAATAATTTAAGGAATTAATTAAGGAATTTTTAACAAAACATGGTGTGAAGTTCATTTATTTATTTTACTTACATTTTAAGCCCCAGATTCTATTTTACAAAAACCTTTTTTCGAAATTTTCAGCAGACACACAAAATGAAATTAAACTCCATTCAAATTTATGCAAAAGAATTTTGGAAGACCATTAAAGGGATAGATTTCTCCAATGTCCTTGACCCTCGCTGCGTCTCGATTATCCTATTAAATGTGCTCTTTACGATGTCCAACTGCCCATTCGTCACCTACAAATTGTGCATATACCCTTTCCCATAAAAGAAAAAAACCATTAGCAGTGTCCTTGAACTACAATGTAAATAATTGGTGCAATAGGCAAAAGATCAGTATGCAAATGGGCGGAAAAAGGATTACATATGTTAAATTTTAGTTAAAAAAACTTTTTTTTTAAAGAGAACGGAAGTGTTTAGGAAATAGTTGATATTATTATAATACTGTAATACCTGACTCTCTAGTATGTTTATTACTTTCGCTAACAAATGATATGCATGCAAATGTTTTCCGTAAGTGTGATCACTGCAAACGGAAGAAATTAGGTTCAAGGACGAATTTGATTGTGCAGGCGGCGTGTGCATTTCAAATGAGCGATCGTTAAGGACTCACAATAGAAGCAAGTAATGAACGGAACGCAACTTATTGGGGATCAAGGTGAAATGTTTCAGTATACCAGATCCATAAGGTCCTGTTTCTTTCACTAAGTCCCATATGCATGTATATATTTTTACAACTTAGCTTTGTAAAAAATAACACACAATCCTTAGGTTTTGTTTACAAAGCTCAACGAATTTACAACTAAAAAAAAATGTTATAAATTTTGATACAACATTTTTAAAAAGTTTTCAAAATAAATGCAATTTTTTTTCTTTTTTAAAACACAAATTTTTAAAGCCAATTTACTTGGCTGATAAATACCAGTCTAAATGTGTGATTTGTGCGGAATTAAGTAATTTTTAGGTGCACTATAAGCTAGAAAGTCCCCGCTAATCAAACTTTTTGATGATTTTATATTGCAACTGAATCAATATAAAACTAAAAATTATTTATCCTTTTTGATTAAAAGACAAATTTGCTTATAGTTTTAGATCCGCTACCTTTACTAAAAACTCTTGTATTCTCTAGTGAAAGCTTACATGCTAGCGGGAAATGTCCGAGGCGACAGTACTGATATTGAACAGCTGTTGACGGCCTGCTCGCTGATCTCTCGGGAAACGAACACGAAAAGACAGCGCAGTCGAAAAAAATCGGTCGAACGAAGACGTCGTGCGCGCGCGCAAAGCAAAGTAAAGGCAACATCGAACATCGAAAGAGAGGCAAGCAACGATCTCTCGCGTCGCAGTCGCACTCACACTCGCAGCCGCGCTCGCGCCAGAAAAAGTTTTACCAATCAAGTTTTTTATTTCGCAATAAAACAAAAACAAAAAAACAAAACTTCAACCTAGTTAAAGTTAATGTTGCTGTTGTAGTGAACTTTTGTGAGTGTGGTGTGTGCATGGGCATTGGTATTGTGGATTTCGGTGTCTCAGTGTTGGTTGCTTTTGGTTTCTTTCCTTTCGTTGCGTCGCAGAAGAAGAAGCAAAAGCAGTGGCCGAAGGAGAAACAGTGCAAGCAGGAAAAACAAAAGAGAAATTCCATTTCCGCTCCTGCGAAACTAGCAAAAATTAACAGCAAAAAAATAACACAAGGAAATAGCTATAAAATAACAAATATGATCAATGAAATCGAAAGTTGTTTGTGACCAGTATGACTATAAACGATCGCAAGGAATAACAAGCTCACAATACACAGAACGTGAGAAGATATTGTGAAAGTGAATGAGAATATTCGTCCAGGGAGTAACCAACTGCTGAAAACAAACTTAATGAAAGAGGTAAGCTTTTCCGAGATGGGATTTTGATTATGGTTTTCATCTTCGTCATTTGCATTGCAACATCGCACAGCCAGCGAGACACGAAAACATGCAGATAAAAAGATGTTGGTTTTAGGTTGGTTTTTTGTTGTACGTGTGTCGCTTTGTGCACCTAAGCACACAAAGCAGCCAAGGTCAGAAACTAACTTAATAGTGGTAGAGAAAACAGAAAACAGAAAACTGAAAACATTCCAAGCTCGGTTTTGGTTTTGGTTTCGGATCGTATCGTATCGTATCGGATCCAAAACTTGTGGCGAAGCTTCGGGTCGTGGCGATCCAATCTTCGTCGTCATGAACATCATTAGCAACTACAACAGCAACTACAACAACTGAAGACAAGAAAGGCTTAGTGACCTTCATCGCGTGCTTTTGTCTGCGTAATATTCGTCTGTGTGATCGTATGCATGTCATGAAATTTGAAGACATACATTAACGCACGCACACACGCACGCATCCGACTAACTTAACTGCTTTCCAATAAGAGTGAAGGTGAAAAAGCACACCGCAACATGCACACATACAAGCGCACACACACACACATACAGTTACAGGGCGATCGCGCAGATGTTACAAAATATGCTGTTAGCAGTGGCATGGGCGGGTTTTCCATTATGGGGGGTTTACTTTCAAAGGGGGTTTATGGAGAAACTGTATGAGAGGATTGGGGTGAATTGCTCAGTTAAAATTATGATGTGATCTAGAGTAGGGAAAGGGTATCCCCCTTTTTCAGCGGCTCTGTTTTTAAACGTTGCACTTACAAAAATATATGTATGTAAATATGTACAGGGTATGTGGCGAAAGCTTTGATTTCCATGAATACCGATATTCTAAAGCAGATCGGGAATGGAAAATGCCAAACTGTTTGTCAGAAACCCAAACCTTTTTCGTATCTTTCCCCAGGCTGTATTCGCCCAGCTTATGGAGTTATGTAATTCAAATTTGGGTCACTTTTACGAGTGTAGCATTTACAACAAAACAAGTACGACGCGGCTCTTTGCGACTCTTTGCCATTTTCCTTCGCTTCTTTGCCAAGAGAGCTTTCGTGAAAGGGGAAAGAGCGCTGCGAGTGCGAGGGAGAGAGTTGGAGAGTGGGAGAGCGACAGAGAGGGTAGAAAACAAGTTTGGCGTTGCCCGATCCGCTCCCTTTTTAACTTTTTACCTTTTACGAGCTTATAATACTTTCAAAACCCGCAGCTTTCTCTTTTGAGGCCTTCGATCTGAACCGATCCGTCGGGTTCCCGTTCTCTTCCACTTGGAAATAGACACATGTGCTTTATATTCGTAAACACTCACGCAATCTGCACACACTCGTGCACTCATGTGTGCCGAGGGGAAAGAGTAATTGTAAAACTACATTTACATTACATCGGAACGATGACGACGACAAAAATCGGAAAGTGTGGAAACATACAAACGATTGCGTTCTCTGTCTGTCTGTATGTATGTTTTGTTTAGCTTTATACCCCGATCGCCGTACACCATACATATCGACGTACACAAGCATAGAGAGAAAAGCTTTTTGTGAAAGGTGATTTTTATGCGCGCATTGTGAGTTAGCGCGTTTTGTTTTGTCTCGCTCCTTCTCTCGATCGCCTGCCTCCGCTTTGTCCCTTTCATTCTCATTTCAAGTTTGCCTGTGTGCGTGTGTATGTGTGACTGTCTCGCGAAGAGAGGAGAAATGTCGAAATGCAAACGGCGAGAAATATCCCTTCTTCATTTTTAAAGATTTAAGGAATTAATATTGCTTTACCCATGGTGAACTTTCACCTTTGTATTGTCTTACATGTTGTAATGATCTTTAGTCATGCTTTGTTCACATCCGATTGCGAAACCCGCAGCAAAACCTGTAGAAAGTGAACGGCCCTGATTCGTGGAAGCATAAACTATCCCCACATCCATACTTACATACGTTCTGTCAATACCGTTTGGAATTTATCTAGCGTTAGAATGAGCACACCAGTCCCCCCGCCCTCCCCCTCCTCATCCAGTCTTGCATCTCACTTACTCTGCAAAAACGATCCATGTTCAGCTTTCGCTTCCCATGAAAAAATACAACATTCCCATTTCCATTCTCTTGCTCTCCGCCAAGCCAGTCATTCAAGTTTTATTGAAAGTGAACGTTTCGTCTCCACGCGAAGGAGAAGGAGTGGGGGGCGCTGTGAGGGAGACGCAGCAGAGCGTAACAAAAAGCAAGACTATCTTTCTGAAGTTTTTTATTCGAGATCTGCTGCTGCTGCTGCTGAACTTTAGCTTCGCTTTTGGTTTATTATTTTTTGTGGGGCCATGCAGACTGGCACTCACACACACAGGCGCAGCGAAGAGCTTACAAGCCATGCTCTTGCACAATACAATAATGGTGGCCCCCCAATACCCACACTTGCACGGCCATTCGCGCTGCACCACACACACACTGACACACAGACCTTACACCGACACAATCGCACAGGCCAGCGAATTTCAGTGTAACAATTTCATCGCATAAAAAAAAACTAAAAAATACATCACGGCGGGAAAGCTTTTTTGGAGGCAAGACAACAACAACATAGCGGAGCTCTATGAAGTGAAGCTTTCATCTTTTCCAACAAAGCACTCACACACTCGCATGTATGACGATTGTGGGTTGCAGTCAGTATTACAAAAACACCAAGTACAGAAAAACCTAAAAACCTGATTAGTAAACATTTACTATTGCTTTATGGGAAGTTTGTTAATGCCAGCACACACGAACACACTCACACACTCGCACGCTGAAATTCCAGTAATGTCGCATTAACCGTTATGGAAAGCACTTTCGAATCTTTCCACGATCCTTTTTCTAACACAAAGCGCTGTTGGGTGATTGTGTGCGTGTATGACACAATCGCTGCTGGAAAGAGAGAGGAGGAGAAAGAAAGAGAGGGCGCTCGTCTGGCGGAGGAGACACTTTCGGTGAAAGGCGGATTGTGTAATAATGCCAAAGCAAAAGTAACAGAGACAGATGCAGACATTTCCCATTCCAAAACTTTCTATTCGGCTGACTTTACTTTTACTGCATGCCCCACATACATCCGTAAATACACAAAAGATACACAGTTCAACTTCTATAACTCGAACTTCCGTAAGTCGCATTTAATAAAGTCATAACTCTCTGAACTTTAAATATTTGTTGGCGCCTGCGTAACATCTATGAGTCGCAGTTGCTATAAATCAGTTCCTAACGATTTTCTGGATCTTAAAATAAATATTTGATTTTCTGTAGCTTCATAAATCTTAAATAAGTTTACCTTTTTATTAATTTTTAAATATGTAGCACCTTAAAACATATTTTAGATGACATAATAAGACTTCAAGGTGATTTAAGTCGTGTTTTTAAGCAAGATAAGTTTTCTAAGAACACAGAGCGCTATAATAGTAATGTTATTTAAATTTTATTAGTTTTTTAATCGTAACTAAATGGACTTAAAATATAGTTTAACGAATGCATATTCTTTTATTTTTGGCTTTGGCTGTATATAGTTTTCTTAACCATGTTTCAGCAGAGTTTGTTTTACAATACCTATTTTCTGGTTACCAAAACATAAACTTAAAGTTTACCATAGTTTCGATTCGATGTTCATTATTTTATGAATTTTTGATTCTTTGAGACTGTAGAAGACAGCCAGTTAGAGAATTTATACTGCAGTTCATCCTACTCCAAACTGTTGTTATGTGGGATACCAAGAAATTTGACACCCCTGATCTGGGCCAAAGAAATAGCAGAAATCTAACGATCCCTGCATATTTGCTCTTCCACTTGCAGTTTCAAAGAATGTTGATGTTGCAATACAGCAAGCATGGCGAGTGCATACTCAAAGAAATCGGAGCAGCCTTCAGAGGGGAGCACCCAGCCGACTTGACCATCGTCTGCGAGAACAAAGTGAAGCTACACGCCCACAAGCTGGTCTTGGCCGCAGCCAGTCCGCTGATTAGGTAATACTTTTAACCTTATATCCTCTTAATCCAATTAAAATATGTTGTTTCCTAAAGGAACCTCCTGGAGGACACCCATTTGAGCGACTGCTCCACCACCGTATACTTCCCCGACGTGAATGCCACCTACTTCAAGTTTCTGCTGGACTTTCTGTACTCGGGGCAGACGTGCATCACCTCGCGAGATGTGAACTACCTGCACGACCTGCTGCTGCTGCTGCAGATCAAGTCGGACAGCTGGAAGACCACCGATTCCGCCTATCTGAGCAGCAAGTGCGGCAGCCACCGCGAGCGCACGGACAGGCGGAAGCAGCAGTACTCCTCGCCACAGCAGAATCTGGAGCCGGATCAGACGCTCAAGTACGAGGTGGACAGCGTAGATGAGTCCCGCAATGCGGCCGACTTTTCGTCCGCCTTCAACTCGGGCGACAACTGCGAAAGTGCCCCCGAATGCGAGCGGAGCGGTGGCACCCAGAAGGAGGAGGACGAGGACGACTGCACACACAAGGACAACAAAAGCGACAAAGACACCGATGAAATTGTAAATCTCTCGAATGCACCGCCCAGCGGAGGAACCAGCGGCAGCAACAGCAACATCAGCAGCAGCAGCAACAACCACCAGCAACACCATCAGCACCACCACCACCACCACAACAACAACAATAATAACAACAACAACAACAGCAGTTCAGCAATAAATCCCGTCAACCTTTCACTCGACCTTCGAACGAAGAGCGAGAACTCGGCGAGCAGAACCCTGGGATCCGGATCAGACCACAGCGGCATCGACCTGGCGGTGAGTGCTAGTGAAAGCACGAAGCGCAAGGGCCTCTTCTTCGACTCGCACAAGGACGTGATGAAGCCGCTGTCGGATGGATCGGACATCAACAGCTCGCCGGAGAACTATGTGGTCACGCCGCACAGGAAGCGGCGGCCAGGGTTCCACAACACGCAGAGCGACAACCAGCCGTTCACCTCGTATCAGCACAATCTCCTGGAAGAGCTGCGCCTGGTCAAGTCGACGACGTCGCCCATCTCAGGCTTTGGTTCGGAGAAGAACATGCTGGCTCACCTGGAGGACGGAGCTTTGAACGGGGACACTTTGACGCCGGACAGGAAGCACCTGCTGGAGGCGCAGCGCAATAGAGCCCAGAGTCCCGAGCTGCCGATGCACCTGGGCCCCCAGTTCGTCTACCAGTGGCAGCAATCTAACCAGAACGCAGCCATGTCCGCAATGCCCAATCTGCAGTCGCGACTCTCTAGTCTGTCGCATATCAGCCTCAATCTGGATCACCCGGAGGGGCGCAGTGGGTCCGCCTCGGGATCGGGATCAAACCTCGGCGGCGGCAGCAACACGCACGCATCTTCGGTGAGGGAGTACCGGTGCGAGTACTGTGGCAAACAGTTCGGCATGTCCTGGAACCTCAAGACCCATCTGCGCGTCCACACCGGCGAGAAGCCGTTCGCCTGCCGCCTTTGCGTGGCCATGTTCAAACAAAAGGCCCACCTACTGAAGCATCTGTGCTCCGTGCACCGGAATGTCATCACCACCACCAATGGGGCGGACACGGAGAACCGGTACAGCTGCTGCTTCTGCTCCATGTGCTTCGAATCGGTGCAGGAGCTCGTCCGCCACCTTTCCGGCCATCACAACAACCTCCTGCTGACCAAGAATCTGCGCGAATAATGTCTGGGCATCGCAACATCGGGCATCGCATCCGTGTACCGAGTATCCCAACTACAACTGCAAAGAGACCTGATTTTTAAATATATACAATACAATCGTACGGTAACAGTAGCAGATTTAATGCCTATTGTATAAATATGTAAAATGTACATTTAAATCGTAAGTTTACTACCAACACATTCACGCGACTCTGCTCGATCATATTTCACCCAGCCAACGGCCTGGAGTGGAGCTCCACTTCCGAATCCGCATGATCCTTGATCCTTCCAATGCGCAGCGGAGGCCACTCGCTCGTTGTTTTCTCATTTAAGTTTTATTTGACATCCAATTAGAGACACCTACCCCCTACAAATGCACTCCCACTACCAACCCCCAAATCTTTATTAAGCGGCTGGTCCACTTTCACAAGTGGAACATTTAATTCGTAAGCATATTTTTATACGCAAGGTATTTTAATTTCTATTGTATTTCCAACAACCCAACCCGTCTTACATGAACTTCATTTACCTAAACCTAAACCTAACCTAAATATTTTGATAGTTTTTTATACACAACTCTTTCATGTTAAGATTTTACATATTCCCTCCTAAAATCGCCAATAAAAGTGTGTAAAGTGTACAGTATAATTTCGCAAGCTCGTAATAAAATCAGAAAAGCATTTCCGTTTTGTTTATACTTTTTCAATCATTTTTAGAAATATATTTTATGATAAACCGATGTTGTGTTTTCTTGTTAAACTTAGTAATGTCTTGTAAGTGGTAAGTTCTTCAATACAAGGGAGCGTCTTAGACCTATGAGAGTTTAACTGGTAGCTATTTGAAAATCCGTTACTTTTCTGGTATTTTTTTTTGGTCTTTGGTTTTTTTTTAAGCCTCAGTTGGCAGTTCTAATTGGAAAATGTATGTACACATGGAGTGTTAACTACATATGTATCATTTATGTTTACCTTTTTTTATAAACAAAAAAAAGCTTAAAGAAAGTAATTAAATTTTAAAAATGTGTGTATACGATTTTAAAAATCGTAAGTTTAGGCAGATTAACATTGCATCTTTAAAAGAAACTGCAGTCGGTTTATTTTGAAAACTTGGTTTAATTCAACTAAAGAGCTCAAAACTATTTTTTTGTTTTAGTAATATTTAAACTAATTCAGTTCCTAAAACAACATAACATGTGCGCCCAAAGCTTAGTTTAACCCGCCCATAACTTACATTTTTAAACTTCCCCTTTGAAAAGTAACGAAGTTTGGCGCCACTTGGGCCGCTGTCATCGAAACGTGATTGCAACCGAGGCGACGGTTATAGATAATATTCGCACTGCTGGTCGCTGAAGTATAACAAAACAAGGAGCCAACTGGTCAGACCGTCGAATGCGTATTTTCGACTGCGGACGTTTTCGAGTCGCTCGGAGTTAACGTTAACTGTTATTTTTAGTTAAAAATTGCATCCGAGAAGTCGGGACCCGAGCGTTAACCGCGAATATGTGGTGCAGGGGGACAAGCATCCAAAGCATCCAAAAGCTACGCATTTAGTGAACAAAAACAGCGAACTGGAACTGCAACTGTGAAGTCGAAAGAAAACTCCGAATCCAACATAAAATCACAATTGAGGCCCCCAACAACAACAACAACAACTTAACGCACACCACGCAAACACACACACAGATACTGCACCATATGCACAAACACACGAAAGATTCAATTTACTAACGGGATTCTTCAGTGATTGAAGGGGAAAAGGGATAGCAGACAGCAGAGGATAACGGACAAAGGATAAAACCATGGCTCTGCCAAAGAAAATTAAATGTTTTAAATATTTGGTTTACAGTTATGTGGTGCTTCTAGCGGTAAGTTGGAACATACATATACGTATAGTTGCATTGGTATTTGCAAATAACGAGGGCATAATTACTTGTCAAATTACATAAGGTAAATGTAAAAGCATCGCGATTGCGACACGCATGTGTGTGTGTAAGTCGCAGATTAATTTGCATTGGGCAGATAAAATCAAAGAGAATGCACTTCATAGATGAAATCACAGTTCATTGGCTCACATTCCCCTCCCTTCGGTTTTCCTTAATTCAAATTAATTTATTCACTCACGAAAGTATGTCAAATCGCTGCCCCTCAAAATCCATACGTCAAGTGATGTACAAACTACTCATGTAGAAAGCATAGTTCATACATTTTCCCCAGTGCACTTCTACATGTACATTCCGTATCTTTTGTGTACATCAACTCTGACAGGATAAAGCCTCACGTTTTTGGTCCCGACTTGGAGTGACCTTGAGCTACTTAAAGCTGCGCCTAAGTATGTACTCTGAATGTACACTTACACACACACATGCGTGCACATAAGGCTCCTTCGCGTGACGTCAAAAGGGAGTAGACCCCCGTATGTAAATAGTGGCATCCTGTCGAATACACACAGTGCAGCTACAGTTAAAGCCCCTCCAAGGACACCGAATAGGGGCCTTGAACAGGAAAAGCCCGTGATAACAGCCTCCCCAAATGGTGTCTTAATTATTCCACTCTATGTCCTTCAGCTGACAGGAGCTGCGCAGATCTTTTTGGGGACATCCCTGCTCTGGGGACACTCGGTCTACTATGGAATTGTGCAGAACAAGTTGTGGGCCCCGGCTGCCATCCTTCTTTGCCTGGGACCCGTCACCTTCATCCTCTGCTGGATGGGCTGCCAGGCCACGAACCAGAGGAAGCGCTGCCTCCTGGGAATGGTACTTGCACTTGGGGGCTTCCTATGTGTCTCTATTAACGTATTACCTCTGGAAACCCCATAGTTTGCAGCCCTCCTAGTGGCCTGCATATGTGTTCAATTCATCATCTGCGGCTGGTCGCTGGCCATGCGGGAGAATCTGCCCACATCCGTAGAGATCTTCATCGACGACTCCTTTGTCGAGTTCTTGGACAAGTTTTCGCGCACCAAGGTGGATAACCTACACTTGTGGAATCGGATGCAGTCGCAGGTGAGCTCATGATGAAATTATAACTAAAAGATAAGAAAGATAAGTAAAATATAATCCCTACCTGTTAACCCTCCTAGCTACAATGCTGCGGTGTGGACGGACCTCTTGATTACCGCCGACTTTCGCTGCCCTGGTCCTGCTGCTCGCGTCCTGAGCACGCCTACGAGTCAGCATGTGATACCCACTACAAGCGCGGATGCCTGGCCGTCGTCTCGGAGCAGATCCGGAACCGCTTGATGATCACCGCCTTTGGAGCTGCCATTATAGCCATTTTCCAGGTGGGATATCTTTAACTCTTCCCTTATTTCACATATTTTGTAAACAAATTCCCCTTCACAGAGCCTGGGAATCTTCTGTGCTGTCCACCTGACCATTCTGTTCGGCAAGAACGACAATACCCATCCCATGGGTAACATGAACCGGAAAAAGAAGCAGCAGCAGTTCTTGCCACTTACCATTCAGGACAAAAGGCACGACATGCCCTCGCCCATCAATCTATCCCCTTCAGCACCAGGGCAGCGGGTTTTAAAAACTGCTCTGCCCTCAGCCATGCACAAATGACAGACGATTAGCTTTTAAGATTGAAAAATTTATGGAAACTCCAAAGAAAAAGTATAAAAAAAATGTTGTAAACTGAGATGGAATGAATATAACTGTGACCCTCAATGTTACGTTATGGTAATTTTAAACAATTTAACGTTCGAGAAAAGAAACAACATTTGAATTTGGATTAACTCTCCAGTAGTTTAATTAAAGCTTAAAAACAATTGGATCTAACTTGTTTTGGTTTGCGTTAAGCGTTGTGCGTGATGGTTGGAGGCACATAGAAGGTGTCGGCTGCCTTTGGCTTCTTCTTTTTGCCAAACCAGCGCTTCGGATAGTAGACCTTCTTCTTGTAGATCTGGATGTCGATGTCGTCACGGTTCTCAAAGAACCACAGATTCTGGCGCTTGGCTTCCAGTTCGCTGAGCGTCTTCTGAATGCTTTCCTTACGCTCCTCCAGACTTTGGGCTTCGATCTGGTACTGAATCGCATTTTCAAACTTTTTGGCCCATTCCTGATAGGCCTCACCGTAATCAGCCAAGAGCTTAGGCTCAAACTTCTGGGCACTGGCTTTAACGCTGTTTTCTAGTACATTTTGGATGTCACTGGATTTGCTGCTCTTTTCAAGAGTTTCTTGTAGTGATTTCAAAAACTCTTCTGATCCTTCCAGCTTCAGGTTTTCAGCCACTTTTTGTGAGGCGGCTAGAGTTTCTTTGTGGAGGGCAGCACTGTTTGTGGCCAGGAAACTAGAGGCTTCAGCTACTTTTCCGGACAGGGTGTAGCCAATTAGGGCAATGTTTTGCTTCAGCTCTTTCAAGGACCCTTCGCTGGAACCCAATCGAATCATAGCCCGACCCAGTTTCTTTTCTTCGGTGTTTTCGCTGGCATCCTCGACTTGGTTGCGAAGGAACTTCACACGGATCTTTTCCTGAACAATTATAAAGCGTGATAATTTTACTAAAAGTTATTATATACACATGTATTTTAATTTTTCTTACCACTTCGGCGTTTTTGGCTGGCGGTTCAATATGTGAGGACTCAAAGGGCTTAAAGTCCTTTGCAAAGGCGTAGAACGATTGAAGGGCCAGCGACTCGACCAGATCGTTGTTGCATAAGCCCCTTTCCACGAGCAGAGCGGCCACCTGAGCCGCCTCCACCGCGTTTCCGTTGTGGAGGAGAACATCCATCAAGAAGCAGCCGGAGAACTGGTCCACAAAAAGGCCATACTGGGTGGGACTCCGTAGAACCGATATCGCCTCCTGGGGATTGGTGGAGTCCAGCAATTGCTTGACCAGAACGCTCGGAAACAGCGGCACCAAGCTGGCCTCCTTTTGTTTTCTGCAAGAGCCGAGTTCCTAAATTAGTTGTGGTACAAGTGTTCAATCCCAAACATACCTGAGTTTTAGTAGTCTGTCCACCAAATCCATGGGCCTGTTATCCGGATTGACGAACAGGTCCAAATCCACATTCGTTACGGCATGACTGCTGGTGGCGGCAAACTTCGCTGGACCCTCGTTCGCCAACTTGTTGAATTCGGCCGAGAAGTATGACATCCATCTTCTGGGTGGGAATGCGCAGGAAATCCTCGATCGCAACATGGTGTTTGTTTTAATTCATAAAGTGTTATAACCAGGCCGATTAACAAATAACATGCAGCTGGGCAAGAAGAACAACAAAATCCCTAAAGCGTTCTTAAAATAATACTGCACATGCTGGTATTTTTATTTCTAAAAACATTAGGGGTATTTTTCTCATAGTTTTATAAGGATACGGAGGAAATGGAACAGGACTGGAAAATTTATAAAAAGGAATCATGTATCTTTCGTTAGATTAATTTTAACTTTGAAAAAATGCTTTAGTTTGTAGCTTGCAGTTTTAGCTGCAAATTTTGAAGAACTTCAAAAAACCCTACAAAAAACTATGACAAATTTATATATGAAAATTAATTTAAAATAGTTTAACAAATTTGTAAGATTTATTTAAAAAAGTTTTAAGGGCACCAAGTACATGTATCAACAATAAGTAAAATCTTATTTTAACAAATTTTTTTTTGAGTCGCCTGGTAAAAAACCTAAACAAACCCCTCAAGTCAAAACAAAGGTTCGTAAATTGTGTGTGTTGTTTTTAAACTTATTTAAAAGACAGATCTTGTATTTTGGGGCTTATCGGGGGCTCTGACACGATACTGATACACTTTTAATTAAATCAATGCTGAAACTTTTAATTTTTTACGACGTATATCTTTGTTTCCATAACTTTCTGACTCCTACACTTAGTTCAAAAACATTTTGCGGTTACAAGTTGACCTTTTGGCATTCCATCAAACCTTTTTATTACCAACCGAAGCGAACAATTGCGACTATCCTCAAATTATACGCTCAAGCACCCTCTAAATCAACTTTCAATACGATAACTTGATAACAATTTTCACTTGAGTGGCGTGACATTCCGTACTTGTAGAGGATGACCTTTCAACCCCCATAAAACCCTTGTTTTCCATCCCACAGGCTTACCCAGTTGAGCCCTCAAAGGGACATTTACACAGATGTGCTAAATGATAATGCTTGGTCTTCCAGTAAAAGAGAAATAATGTTACACAGATCTTATTTATTTAACGCAATTTCGCTCCAAAATAGTTAGTAAAAATAATATCAAAATAATTGTATTCATCAAAATGTATACTAATATTTACATAGATATTAGTGGTGTCTAGATTTGATCGTATAAGCATTTCATTTGACGGGCATTTTGCGATCCCTTTAGAGATGGACTTAAGTATTTTGAGCCGGATGCAGGATTCTTGCGGCTATCCAATTTAATGGACTTGTCTTTCATTATGTAAATGGCATGCCTCTCCTGCTTTCGAAACTTTGCTCTTCTGTTTTGGAACCAAACCTGAAATGCAAGATAGACAAGAAAAGATAGTGTTCTCAAGATTATATCTCAACCAATTTTAGTTAGTTGAAATTCGTTTCCTGACGTTTGCATATCGGAAATAGTTCTTTAACTAAAATCTACATAATTCGCTAAATGATATTTTAACACTTGTGACAAAAAAAAAGGTAGTGTAGTTAACATTAAAATGATTAATTTTAGAGTATTAAGACTAGGCTTTTATTGATGAATGATTAGGGAATGAACATAGTAGGGGATCCTTGGTCCTTGATGTCTTGTTCAAACAGAGAGTATATGATGAGTATATTCAATTGTCAAGGTAGGTCTTTTTAATATAAACATAATTGATCAATTAAACTCAACGTTTCGCTTTCTTCCTACCTGTACTCTTGCTTCGGTTAAATGTAGTTTTGATGCGATCTCTTCTCTGGTATAAATATCTGGATAATGGGTCTCTAAAAAGATTTTTTCCAGCTCGTTTAATTGGTTTGATGTGAAAGTAGTCCGAATACGCCTTTGTTTTGATTTATCTGCCAAACTCAATCCGTCATCTCCATATGACTTTAAGTGGAAATCTAGGAAATTGCGAAGATTGGGAATAAGACGTGATTAACATAGAAAAAGGTTTTATTTGATAACTATTTTGAAATCTAAAAACGTATGAAGAACTTTTTAATTTAGATGTGTTTTAGTACAGGTCTTACCCGTATTATAGGAAGCAATTTGGGACCCAGGATAAAATTCCGAAACTGTGGTGATTTTCGAAAATAGTAAGCTCGACTCCTGGTTTAAGGAACCCCTTATTGCAGTCTCGTTCGCACATAGCTTATAGCTGGAGTCAATCATTAGATTATAGTGATTCATGTGATTGGCAACGGCCAGTCCTCCATTGGAACCACTATTATAAAACTCAGAGTTTGCGTTGTATAAACAATCCTTGTCAAAGTTCGCCTTGTTGATAAATGAAAATTCCATTGCACCAGCCGCTTCAACAGATACAGCACTTAAACAATTTTACTGCCCGTTAATGAGTCATTTTCCAATAAAACACATAGTTATAGTCGTTCGCGGAAAACACAATTTTTAACTGCCCTTGAATAAATAAGCTTCGATTACGATTGTATCAACTACACAGCCTTTGGACGAAAAAGGATGCTGCACTTGTCTCCGGAGAAAGGGACGGAAAATTTCATTCGTTTCCGCGTTTGAGGGCGGTGCTAACGAGCTCCACTCGAAACAAGGGTGGAAATCCGACTTTCCGGCGCGTGTCATGCACTGTGGGAAAACTACAACTTTTTTATTCATTTACTTATTAAACAGCATCAAAAAACTTAAAATGATCGATTAAGTTTCATTGATTATATTGCGGAACTTCGGTAATTGCCTATCTGCCGCGGGTTATCTACAATTTGACACAGTATTTGCTTAAAAATATATTTAATGTTAATTATAACTTTGAGTAGACTTTTCTTAGAGTGCACCAATTTTCGCAGGCCTCAAAAAGCAACATTCAGAAGATTAAATTAGCTTATCCGCTAACGTTGAACATGAAATATTCTTTCCTTCACAATTTGGGGAAATAAACCCATCAGAAAATAAAATAAAAATTGCAAGCAAAATGTTTTGTTTAAGATAAATAAAACTTAAATTAAAGTTCTTAACAAATAAATTTAAAATATAGAGAAATTCCTTACTTGCAGTCTTTTTAATAAAGAGAAAAAGAAAGGGTATCTGGACATGTACCTTCCCGATTTACGATGAAACAATTTCATAAAACAAATGGTGTTGTACCGAACACAATGAATAAAAGACACCTTACTATATTGTCTTTTCCAAGATATTTAGCTGATTGAAACATACAATCTTGTTTACCAGCGGTCACAGCATTAAAACACCCTTTTCGGTAACAAGTGTTTGTTTAGATTGATTAATCAGTTCTTTGTTCGGGGATTATTTTGATTAGTCGATTTTATAAGCCCGTGTGTTGCTTAATTTTTATTTACTTATAAAAATGTTTCTTTATGGACACCCTAATGGACTTCTATGAAGTTGGTGTGTTGTGTTATTAACCTTGTTTTTATATCAAAGTTTGGAGTTGCGAAATTTTAGTAATTTAATTTAGTAGATACATGATTGAAAAAGAAAACAGTATGGATTGAATACTGTGATAACCACACAGGTATTTCCTAACGAGTGAAAAAAAGTTTAGTAGCATATGCACGTTGTTGAAATTAGCATGTAAGAGTGAAGGCTCTTTTCTTTTCTTAATCAACGAGTTGGAACGAGTACGTCAGTCTTTAGAAAAAAAACCACTCTTGTAACATATACACTCGTATTTACATTTAACAACGCCTTTGTAGATCTAACAGAGTCTAAAAGGAACTAACTGAGGTCAAAAGCCTTAATCCTACTGCAATTTTAACATATTAAAAGTTTAAAAAACATAATAGTTGACTGAGACTTCAAAGATTGTTGTCGCACAACGATTCCCAATATTTAAATAAGGTGGCAAGTGGAAATTACGGGGTTGTGTGCCACTAAGGGTTTTATAAATTGGCTGATTTTAACAATTTTAGTTCAAATGGTAAGATAAGATATTATTTTTGAGTATTACTTTCTAAATTAAAAGTGCGGGAAGGCAATGAGTGTGTCCATTGGCATCTCGTACTTGGTTTTTCCAAAAAACTAATAAAACAATTTTCTTGGGTTATTGAAAGCAATGGACTGGAGGTGCAAATGGACTTGTGTATACACAGGTATCTTTTTACCTGTGGAAAAAAGGGTTTACGAGTGTTGTAGTTACACATACGCTTGCTAAAGTGAAGGCTTTTTTCTTTTGTTAATCAACGAATTGGAACGAGTGCCTCTGCCTTTACAAAAAAAAGACAACCTTTTAACGCTTAAGGTAAACTTAGACGACTGCAGTCTAGAACAAGTTAAACAAGGTCAAAAGCCTTTTTGTTGTAGCATTTGTAAAATGTTTAAAATCTTTTAAATCATTAAACTAGGAGAACTTTGTTTTTTGTTTTGAAAATATGAATTATTTGCTGCTGACAGACAAAAGTTTTCTTTTAAAAACTCTTTTGCAGGAAGTTATTAAAAACTAGCTAAAGGAATTTCAAAGATCGATGTCGCTATGGAGATAGAATGTTATGAATTTTAAACATTACCACTGCCCATTCCCCTTTTTTTAACCCAAAGAGAGTAAGGATCGAAAGGTCCTTAAGGACTGGGTTCGACACCCCTTAACAAAAGCATGTCCTAAGAGGGTCAAAAAGTCGTTCCTTTCGGCCCAAAAAACTGGACTTTTGCTAGTTGTAGGTGTGGGCCATACCACCAACTACCAACTGGTTTTTCAAATAGTCAACGGCAGCTAGGAGCAGCGGAGCAGCGGAGAGTATCGAAGCGGAAAGGTTTTCCAACCCCCACACATGCGAGGGTATTTAGTGTTGACTGAGGCAGCTGCACAGCGATCGCGATCTCCCCAAGCTATACCCAAACTCAAACCCAAACCCACCAGCACATGTCCATTTAATTCTCCCGAGAGGAGAGTCATGCACAAGTGGCACGGGCTACAAACTTAGGGATTCGGATTGGGATCGTGTGCCACACGATCGGCCAGGCAGAGAGGAAATGCCGGCATTATCTCGGCGAATATGTATGGTTACGCTGGGTGGGTTGGCTTTTGGTTCTGCTCTTAACTCTTGGCTCTCCTTCTCCCGTGGCCAAAACCAAAAGCCAAAAGCAAGAAATTCAGTTGCTATAGCTATACCATGCAGAGCGGACGGTTGAGTTGGGATCGCCTGTGAAAGTCAAAAGCGGTGGTGTATATGAGGAAGTGTAAATAGACCGTTATGGAGCCTCTACTTATTGTCATTCTTGCAATTGGATTATTCCAGAGAGGTACAAATCAAAAGTGCGACGACTGTGTAACGAATATTTAGCATTGGAGAACTATTTTTAAATTAAGAAATGAAATCATTTCATCGCTAAAAGCAAAAAGCGTATATAAGCGAATGTACATCGTACAAACCTTGAGAAAAATAATGACAAATCGGATATCTATAAATACAAACGGATAGCTAAACACAGTTTTGAGTTAACATGTGCACTAAAAGGGAATATAAACAACAACCTTTTGTGATTAACTCGGATATCCTTCTTGTTGACCAGTTAAATTTAAAAGGATTTGAAGTGGAGTTGTGACTGCAAAACAAAAATCGGAAGTAATCTTGATAAAACTGAAAAGTGAAAATAAAAAAAAATATCACTAAATAGTTAAGTATTTTTTTAATAAAAATATATAGTGCAAAATGTGGTGAACCTTTGAAAGTTCTTCTTTCGATTAAAGACTGTACCTGTCCAGTGAAATTTACTTGATAAAACGGACACACGACGCATTTTTCCACGGATTTTGGCACACATGACAAACTACTAAATGAAAAATGTTAACATTCTCTTGCTTTTTGTTATTGGCTTCTATTTTTAAACGAGCATCTGTTTTTTTGAGTTTTTGCTTTTCGTAAATATAAGCTTTTCGCCAAATTTATATAGATATGCACCTATGTGTTTGTATACATGCGGTGATAAATGTGTTTTGGATTTGTCTATATAATGTTCCAAACAATGTTCTTAAATCTGTAATAATTTTGAACCTTGAAATTTGAAAAGATTTTTTCTCGCTTTAATTAACATTTAAGAAAAGTAACGTTTGGGTTCTTTTAGATGCGCTATGCTATCCCACAAAAGATGAGTCGGAAGTTAAGATCGTTGTCCTCACAAATGAGGAAATGGAACCGACCATTTTGGACTGTGATTATAATATCGCAAAGAAGCCCTCGTTTCTCACCGTAAAGTGGTACAGAGATGACAAAACCATATATCAGTGGATCCTGGGCAGTCCTCCAGCTCCAATCGTGAGTAAATAATTTAATAATAATAACTCGGTGAATAAAATTACTTTCTTTTGATAGCCTGAGTTTAAAAACGACATAGACAGTTCCTACGAGAGTTCGATGGAACCCAATAAGCAGTACAGCTCGCTGGCTCTTATAAACCCGACAATTAGCACCACAGGCGACTACAAGTGCGTAGTTCAGACAGAAGCAAGGACGTTCACCAGCCACCAGAGGGTACAGGTCATCGACGTGAGGAACTATACGCTGGAGTTGAACCACAACAAGATTCACAACGAAACCCAGCTGGAGTGCATTGTGACCAACGTGTACCCCAGACCCACTTTAACAATCCTGTAAGGACTTAAATGATTTATGCTTAGCAATGATTCTTACCCATCTATTATACCAACAGATCAAACGATGAGGATGTCATCAAGAGGGAGCCCAATGTCCAGGAAAATGAGGAGGGATACTTCAATGCCACTGCTGTCGTGGCCGTGTATGACACTGATGATGATCCTGACGCCTACCAGTGCATTGTTTCCTTCGAGGGTTACTCAAAGAACCTGACCACAGTCGCCACATCGGGATCGGCGGGCTCTAGTTTAGGCCACGTCGACTTTAACGTGTGGCTATTCTGTTTTCTGTACTATCTGCTTTCCAAGTTGAAAGTCTTAAATTAAATAAAAACGTTGTTATTTATTGTTACTAAAATTATGTTTATTGAATTCTGTTTGCCATTCAACTATAGTTTTTATGCCCTGTCGGCTAAGTAATTCATTTTGTAAATAAACACGAATACTTCACAAAACCAACTATGTTAGTTAACTCTCAAACTGTTTAGGATTTTGTCTAAAATTTGTGTGTGTGGAAATTGGTGCCATCATGGACGGCTTTATTCGAATCTTAAGGATTTAAAATCTACAACAATTGGCTTCCGCCCATGTGGGTGTGTTACTACTACTTTGACAATGTAAACTTAGGGGATTCTCGCTCCAATGCAAACAAAAGAAAAGATTGGCTGAATTTCGGAAATGTTGGATATTTCTGTTTATTGATATGTGGGGCTCGAGTCCAGCAGGAGATTGGAACAGCCGTTGAGATAGGCTTTGTGCAGCTTGCTGACGAACTCCTTATCGTTCTGGATAAGGTACGTGAAGGCCTGGACGAACTGCGTCGAATTCAAGGGCTGCTGCGGCTCCGGATTCCCGTTGGGGGCGTCGAACATGGTGGGCGGCATGAGGGCCGGCTTGTCGCCGGCCAGCAGCCGCCGGAGGCACTTGCCGGCGTCGTCGTTGGCCATCAAAGCCGACGATGTCGGTGCACTGGATGGGGCAGCGAAGCTCTTCCCGCCGATCTTCAGCTCACTGAGCAGCGACAGCGGCTGAGTGTTCACCTGCTGGACCTTCTGGAAGGGCGACAGCCGCTCGGAATTAGCCGATGGAATCAAATCCTCGCCTGGAGTGACAGCCCGCTGCTGCTTCTCCAACTGGTCCACGGAAAGAGGCTGCACGCGGTGGAACAGGGACTCCGCGGTGGCCTGCTTGGCCGACTCAAAGAACTTGAGAACGTTGCCGGCCGTCACGTTCTCCGAGGGCGTCTTCGGCTGTCCGCTCACTTGGGCATTGTAGTCCTTCTGGGCCTTGCTCAACATGTTGAATATGCTCGCGTTGTCCGATGTCTTGGGATTGGGGTGGTGCGCTGGAGCGGGGGCCTGCTGCCCGTTGGAGTCCTTATTCTTGAGCAGGCCATTCACCAGGCTGCTGATGCGGTCGCACTCCTCGCTGTTGTAGAACCAGAAGCCGCGGATGCGGGACCGCTCGTTGCGGTAGAGCAGGAACGGCGGCTGCGACTGCAGCTCCAGGCTCCCGGTGATTGGCTCCACGAAGGAGTTAGTGTTCAGTCGATTGTTGATGAATATGCTGTGGAACGGCTCTGCGTTGCGGTGATATATGAAGAAGGCGCCCTCGACGTCCGTCTTCTCCCATTCGTTCTGCGCCGAGTTGAAGGTGTAAAAGGCTACGTGCGAGGACGAGTCCACGATCTCCTTGGCGTACGGATCGATCTTCTTGATGGCTGAGAGGTTCATTCGCGTGATGCTTTCGTCGGCCATAATGTCGCTGTGCTAATTTGTCAAGCTATTGCAATTATTTGCGAATTCAACAAACCTTACGTATATATATTTTCCTCTGGATATATCGATAGGTGTGTGCATCGATAAATTGCCTGAATGATAATGTTCCCACTGGTCCGCATTTTGGGATGCAGTTGCAAGTAAAGTATATAAATTTTAGTAGATGTTTGCCCATATTAATAATATCAATGGGTTATTTGTTAAACTAATGAAAGATGTAAAACCAGTGCATATATTTGTTGATCATATTAAAGCGGACTTATAATTTTGCATTATAACAATCTCAATAGTTTTCTAAACTTTGTCCTTAAGGCCCTATTCACATTTGGTCACACTTCAGTTAAACTGGCGGGAAGCTATTCCTAGAAGCATTGCAATTTTTATTTGTTTGGAAGCTGCACTGCAATCAATATGCAAAAGTCAATAACGTAAATATACTAAGTCAATAATAGTTACAAGTCCGCTTCATACATTCCCTTATTTCAGCTCCTTCTTTAAGAAGAAATCCGATGCCTCCGACAGCCCCTCGCCGCCCAAAAAAGTTCCCAAGTAAGCTGCTACGCAAATTTCTGTGTTTAAATATTGCCATACTTATGCTTTATTAACTACAGAATTGAGGCCAAGTTTAAACTCCCAGATGAACCCACCATAAAGAGTGAACATGGCTCTCCAGAAGATAAGACGAAGGTTGAACCAATGTCTGTGGATTCCGAGGAAAGAAGTCCATTGAAGGAAGTTAAGGAGGAGTTTGATACCGAAAACAAGGCCACTGATCGAAAGGTCACAACCATAGGTCTCAACTCCAACTCAGAAGGACAGCAAGGAGGATGTTGAAAACTATGATCCCTCTACCGATTCCTATCACCCACTGAAAAACGCCTACTGGAAGGACAAGAAAGTGTAAGTTAAGTTGAATTTTCCACCTTGAATAGCAAAATGTAACTAAGCAAACTTGTAGTACTCCCTACTTGGCACTGGCTCGCACATTTCAAGTCATTGAGGAGACCAAGGGCCGCCTCAAGATGATCGACACGCTGAGCAACTTCTTTTCCTCGGTCATGTTGGTGAGTCCGGAGGATCTGGTGCCCAGTGTGTACCTCAGCATCAACCAACTGGCCCCCGCCTACGAGGGATTGGAGCTGGGAGTGGCAGAGACCACTTTAATGAAGGCCATCTGCAAGGCCACGGGTCGCAACTTGGCCCATATTAAGTCCCAGACGCACTTGATCGGGGATCTGGGCATTGTGGCCGAGCAATCGCGGGTTTCCCAGCGCATGATGTTCCAGCCAGCTCCCTTAAATGTCAGAGATGTGTTCAAAAAGCTGCGGGAAATAGCCAAGATATCCGGGCAGTCCAAAATGGATCTCGTGTACAACATGTTCGTGGCCTGTCGATCTTCGGAGGCCCGCTTCTTCATCCGCTCCTTGATTGGCAAGTTGCGTATTGGCATTGCGGAGCAGAGTCTGCTCACCGCCCTGGCCATTGCATTGGTCAAAAAGAACCACATCGACGACTGCAAGGCCAGTAAGGTGCCAGATGTGTACAAGGATGAAATAGTGGAGACCACATTGCTGCTGAAAACTGCCTACAGGTGGGATATAGCTTTTTCTTTTAAATTTCACATACTAACCGAGCCATTTTTCAGTCAATGTCCCAACTACGACATCATAATTCCAGCCATTCTGAAGTACGATATCAAGGAGCTGCAGGAACGGTGCCCCATGCATCCCGGCATGCCACTGAGGCCCATGCTCGCCCAGCCCACCAAGGGCGTCCACGAGGTGTTCGAGCGGTTCGGTGGCATGCAAATCACCTGCGAATGGAAGTACGATGGCGAGAGAGCCCAAATCCACTGCAACGAAAAGGGGGAGATCAGCATATTCTCGCGCAACTCGGAGAACAATACGGCCAAATATCCTGATTTGATTGCCAGGAGCAGTGGCCTCCTCAAAGGCGAAGTAAAGTCCTACATCATTGACAGCGAAATTGTGGCCTGGGATGTCGAGCGAAAGCAGATTCTGCCGTTCCAAGTGCTGAGCACGCGTAAACGAAAGAACGTCGACATCGAGGAAATCAAGGTCCAAGTCTGCGTCTATATATTCGATCTCCTTTACATCAATGGCACTGCCCTGGTAACCAAGAACTTGTCAGAGCGTCGCAAACTCCTGCTGGATCATTTCCAGGAAGTCGAAGGCGAGTGGAAGTTCGCCACTGCTCTGGACACCAATGATATAGACGAAGTACAACAGTTCCTAGAGGAATCCATCAAAGGTTTGCTCTTCTTTTCCTTCAAAGTACTTTTCAATCAACTTTCTGTTCACTAGGAAACTGCGAGGGTCTTATGGTAAAGACTTTGGATGAGGAGGCCACCTACGAGATTGCCAAGAGATCCAGGAATTGGCTGAAGCTGAAGAAGGATTACATATCCAATGTGGGTGACTCACTGGATCTCGTGGTGATCGGCGGCTACAAAGGAAAAGGCCGACGAACTGGCACCTATGGAGGATTTTTGCTTGCCTGCTATGATACCGAAAACGAGGAGTACCAGAGCATATGTAAAATTGGGAACAGGTACTATAAATTTCCCTTCCAATTTGAAGAAAGTCCATACTTAACGTTCTATGCATTTCAGGCTTCACCGATGAGGACCTGCAGACACATTCCGAGTTCTTGGGCAAGCATGTGACCAGCAGCGCCAAGTCCTACTACAGATACGACTCCAGCTTGGAGCCGGATCACTGGTTTGAGCCGGTCCAGGTGTGGGAGGTCAAGTGCGCTGACCTGTCACTTAGCCCGATCCACCGAGCAGCCATAGGAATTGTGGATGGCGAGCGTGGGATATCCTTGCGGTTCCCCCGATTCATTCGCATCCGCGATGACAAAAACAGCGAGAACGCCACGGATGCCAATCAAGTGGCCCAAATGTACCAGTCACAGGACCAAGTCAAGAATAATCAAAAAACCAGTACACAGCAGGAAATGGAGGATGATTTCTACTGAATTCCGATTCAAGTGTACAACGTTTATTTAACAGTAAAGTATGTAACCACTATTTAACGACGCCAGTCGAGTTGTTGCTGCTCTCTGAGGATTTTGAAACTCGTCGATCATCCAGCTCCGGCTCCTTCACCTCCTTGGGCTTTGATTTGTTGCGTCGGTTGGAACGCTTGCTTTTCTTGGAGGACTTCTCTTCCACTATCTGATCCTCACCATCTGAACCATCTTTACCCGCACCTTGAGGATCATCCGACCCCTTGCGGATGCGCGCCTTGGGTTGGTAAATGGCAAGCGTCGGACGATCCTGTAATGAATAAACAGTAGTAAGTAAATGGGGGCTTAAGAGAGTCTGGAAAGCCTCACCTTGTTGCGAACGCGCCTCTCCTCAGAAGCTCGAAATTTTGCAGCCTTGATGGCCTCCTCTGCAGCTGTATCCTTGCTTCTGGATTTAGCTGGTACCTGGGCTTCTCTGGAGGTATCTTTGGCCTTATCAAGACCGGAACCGGCAGCTTGTATGAATTTCTTGACGGTCTCTGGAACCTCTGTGATTTCATTTGTCGACCGTTCCTTGGATGCTTCCGCAAGGGCTGCCTTTGAAGTTGTGGGCAACTCAGCACTGTCTTTTGCCTCAGCTTTGTTTTCTTTTTTCAGTATGACAAAGTCCTTTTCCGGCGGCTTTGACTGCTTTGAGTTTTTGTTGTTCTTTCCGCTGGCTGGTTTATCTTTGTTGTTGTTGGGCTTGCCTTGGTCATCTGGCTTTTTCTTGTCCCGCTGGTCACGATCGCGGTTAAGTTTTCGCTGCTCGTGCTCCTCTCGCCGACGCTGATCGCGCTCCGTGCGGCGCTTTGAGCGCGAGGTCTTCGCAGCATCATTTCCCTGGGCTGCTGCAGGAGCATCCTTGCCCTCCTTCTTCGAACTGCTGCCGCCTGCACCGCCCTCCTTGGACTTGCTGGACTCCGATTGCTCCACCAGGCGAACCAGCTTTTGCTCCTCGCGCTGCTTGCGCTTCTCCTCATTCCGCTTGCGGGCCTCTTCCCTGCGCTTTTCCTTCTTATTCGCCAGATACTGCAGCAGGGGCGTGGACTTGACCTTCTCATCCGCACGGCGGTCAAAGGTGAAGTCGATCTTGACGTCCCCCATGCGACTGGCCTCCTCCCGCTCGTCCGCCAGCCTCTGGACGAACTCCTGGTAGTGGGACTCGCTCTCGATGGTGTTCACCTTGCTGTCGTCATTCCGGGCCTTGTTCTTGAGGAAGCACTGGAAGGGGGCGTACTCCACGATGGCCACGTACTCCACGCCCTTGTTGTCCACGAACACGTATCCGTCGAACCGGTCGCGGAACTGCAGCACCTCGGCAATGTCTTTCACTGGACATGTCGATGTAGGCGCGGCAGGTGGCCTCCTGGCCCAGAGACCAGTCCGCCTGGCAGTAGTAGTAGGAGTCGTTCTCCGGCAGGGGACCCACTTGATCCAGGAAGTCCGTTTCAGTCATCGTAGGCGGCAAATGCCGCATCACAATCTGTAAGGTAAGTGAAGCATTAAAAATCGAAGGGCCTCTTTCTTGGTCGAAGACTTTACCTTCACAATGTGGCTAGCCTTGTCCTTTTTGTCCCTGCGCCTGTTTCCCCTTTGTTTATCCGGATTACCGGCTTTTGGTTTTTCATCGACCATTGCTTCGGCCATTTTAAATTCCTTTTTAGCACGTCAAAATCAAAACAAACCAAAGAAAGCAAATGAAAACATGATGTGGAACCAGTAGAGATGACACTTTTGTTTCTGACCCAGTAATCGGTTCAAGTTCTTTTATTGTAAACAGTTCCGGTAAACTAGTTCACGTTGATCATTTCAGCTTTTTCACAGAGTTCATTGACATTTTCAGTTTTTGAAAGCGTTCAGGTGTCAGGACACGTTCAATATCCAAATAAAATGGATATTAAATAATGTTTTGTAAGGACATTAAGAATATTGGATTCAGTTTTATTACATCTAGTCACAGATTACAGAAATTATGACGTCTTTAGATCTACATCCATTGGGTTCGACCCTTAAATGCTACGTTTGCGTTTACAATGAAGCTCAAACCTTGCAAGACCTTCTAACTTCTGATGAAGAGTCGGATAAACTGGAGCTGATAAACAAGAGCCTTCAAAAAAGACCACATGATACCCCCACAGTTGTTTGCAAGGGATGCAAAATGCACCGTTATTGCAGCCAGAAACACCTTGTGAAGGATCGTCCCGAGCATAAACCCCTTTGCCAGGTGATGACTGATCTACAGAAGGTAATGAAGATTGACCATCCGCTTCTCCTGCACGGCAAGATCGCTGATCGGAGGATGCTGCAGCTCGTCCTTTCCCAGCTGAAGGTTATCCTGGGCATCAAGCTGGGGAGACCTCTGTCTGCGCGGGAGCATCAGTTAATTGGTAGCCCAGCTGTGTGCGAAGTGTGCTTCAGTACTGGAGCCCTAAAAGCGTGCGAGGGATGTGCCGGAGTGGCCTACTGCTCCGTGGAGCACCTTAATCTGGACAAAAAGCATCACACCCCGAGGGATTGCCGAACTCTAGCACTGATCTCCAGTCCGTTCCGGCACTTTGAGCTTCAGTTAGGAATAGAAAAGTTCTACAATAGCAGCGCCATCAAAGAGTCCCACCTCATGGATGCATTCTTCAGGGCCACCTGCCTGAAGATTAGTGATAAGCCATGGAAAAGGTGGCAGGAGTACGAACTGTTTGGCACTTGCTCCTCCTTCAGCGGCATCGCCAGCGTTTGTCTGGCCTTGACGCACGTTTCCTGGGTGCCAGATCCAAATAAAGCTGTCGTCGTTTACGTCGTGGGAGCCACTGAGGAGCATCTCCAATACTTCCAGTCGATGCACCTCAGATTTCTGTTTCTGCAGTTTTCAAACATTTACCACTTGGAGTTGCATTTCATTGGAAAAAGTCTTGGTCATAGAGAAGTCCTTCGTTCAGTCTTCTGCAGGCACAACATTAAGCGAACTGTGGTTAAACGCTTTTATCCTGTTACCTTTTCACGATTTTCAGACACTCACAGTGTGGATCCTACTTTAATTATAATGCTGCAACCCGATTTTAAAGGCACTGGAAATATAGCCGCGAACATACCAATGCTATTGCCCGTTAAAAAAAGGGAGCCAAAGGACTTCGACTGGCAGGATTGCCTTTTGAGTATTCTTGAAACCTATGGCGTTCCCATTTGCTACACGTCGATCTCAAAGGTCCAGGCCATGTCTGATTTTACGGCCATCAATAATGTGGCCAGGCGAAACAACATTGCCATCGAACGAGCATACAATATAACCAGTAATCCCTACCGTGAAATACTGCCATTCCACAATCCAGATCCAGGTAACCCTGAAAGGACTGTTTACGCTAATAACTACCTAGAGGTTATTTTCACAAGTATCAAAAAGAACCAAAGACTATATAGACTATAAGACAAGTTCAAAGTATTTGAATTCGAACGCAGATTGAATTCTTGCCCTTTAATTTAAACATGTTTATCCGTTTACGTTTTTGGTAATTGTTTAAGAATAAATTGTTTACCTATTTCATAGCCTACATTTGTAAGAAGTATAAATGCTCAGTTTATCAATGCAGCCACAGACTTAAGTTTAAGAGGAAAACGGTTACAATATTTTTTCAGGATAGGATTTGGAAGCTTTTGAGCGTTGATTTAAAATGACTTTTTCGAAATGACAACAATTAGGTCTATTAACCAATAGAACGATTGGTGCAGATCTCCCTCGCACAGGTAAGGAGCCTTCGTCCAGGATTCCACGCGAAAACCGCAGTTCTCCAGCAGTTCCATGAAGCGGGCTGCCTCCTCCTCAAACGACGCCTGTTGCTGCCCGTTGTCCTCCAGGAGCGGGCGCAGGGGCAGGTGCGATGTGTTCGTCTCCACATAGTGCATGTAAGGAAGTACTAAAGCCACCACGGCTCGGCCATTGGGCGCGAGCGCCACGTGAATGTCCTCCAGCAGCTTGAACGAATCGAAGCACCGGTCCAGCACGTTTAAGCACAGAATCAACTCCAAATTTTGCAAGCCGGCGATCTCAGTGACCACGTTAAAGTTTAGCTTCTTCAGCCGGTCTCGCATGGTCCAGCTGGCCTCCGTGGCGAACACCTCGCAGACCGCTGTTGGTCAGCTCGGAGACCGTGTTGGCCACTCGCAGTGAGATCTCGCCATCGCCGGCCCCAATGTCCAGTAACGTTACGGGCTCATCTCCACCCGCAGGTGAAAAGCCTCCCGCTACAAGCAACTTGCGGAACTGCTCCTCAGAAAGGATGAACATGGAGCCACGCTTCAGGAATCCGTTGATGTCCGTCTGCGTCATGAAGAACTGCAGAATGGATCTGGCAAGAGCGTGCCACAAGTGGGTCCAAATGTTCGCCGACAAGGCCTTGGTGCGCTCCAGCCAGCTCACAGTAGTCGCATCCGGCTCCAGGGGCACAAACCTGGACTGGAACTTTGGGGGCAAATCATGGGCTAGGGAATACCACTGAAATTAAGTGTCATCTTAAATGAATCTGCAAAACATCTTGAAAGAATCCAATGGCCAACCTTTCTGGTGTCTATGTCGTCGAGGGAATTGTCGTTGTGGAACTTGGCGTGAATAACGCGTGCCAGCGTACCTCGGGGTCGATAAACAGCCATCTATTTTTTTTTATTTACATTTAAGCTAAGCTAAACAAATGCAGTTAGTTCACGCAGTGCAGCATCGCGTTTTCCAGGGGCAATAGGGATGGGAGACCCATGTCTATCGATAGCAGCAGGTGTCCAGTAAAAAATTTTAAAATTATTGTTATTAATATATAATATAATAATAATAATTAGTTTAAATTACCTTGTAATGTTCTAAACATAACTCAGTGGGTTAAGTCCCGAACTTAAATTTTAAAACAACATTTAGTATAAAGAACACCCCAATTGATAGTTTAATTTGTTTTCGATAACTTGTGGGCCTGTTACACGTGCCCATTTTATTTTGCAGTTGTAGTAATGTATACAAAATAAGCGGCGGCTATTTTTTGTTATTTTAATGAAACACAGCAGCAGCAGATTGCGATGAGTTCAAACGTTGTTGTGAGCATGGAGGAGAAGGCGGTGGACGACCTTCCGTACTTTCCGGAGAAGTTTCCGGGCAAGGTGTGCTGTTTATGCAACCTGGGAGAGAAAAGTGCCTTGGGCCAGGGGACGATTTGGCAGCTGAAGGCGCCCGCCGACATTAAAGACAAGTATCCAATGGATCGGCTGAAGGAGGACGGATGCAGGCTGTACTACGGGCCAAAACAGCCGTCTTTAAGTGCGGGCGAGTGCAACTACGAGCTGGACAAAATCGGCCAGCCAGAGGTTGTGCATCCCGCCGAGTTCCTGGACGAGGGCTTTGTTTATGTGCACCGAATGTGCATAATGTGGTCGCTGCGCAAGAGCCAAATAACCGACGCGGACGCCACGTACTTTGCAAGCCACTTTGCGGAGTTTCTGGAGCAGAAGTGCAACTTTTGCGGTCGCTACGGGGCCTCCATCAACTGCAAGATGAACTGCCGCCAGGTGCACCACTGGCCATGTGCGGCCGCCGCGGGCTGCCTTTTAATCCTGGAGAGTTTCACGGTCTTCTGCACGGAGCACTTGAGCCAAGTGCCAGTGATATGTACGTTGTCGTTGTTTCCAGTGCTTCAACCACTAACCATTCAATTTGCAGGCAGCGACAATAACGTGGAGTGTCTGACGTGCTCCTCGCTGGGGGATCTGTCCAAGCTGATTATGTGTAGTACCTGTGGAGACCACTTTCATTCAACCTGCATTGGCCTGGCGAATTTACCAGGTGGGCAAACCCAAACAATGTAGTTGCTTAATAATACAATACTTATTTAATAATTAGATACCCGTTCTGGCTGGAACTGCGCCCGCTGCACCAAATGTCAGATTTGCAGGCAGCAGGACTCGAATGACCTGAAGTACGTGAAGTGCGAACAATGCCAGAAGATCTATCATGCCTCTTGCTTGCGACCTGTTATCTCGGCCATCCCAAAGTACGGATGGAAGTGCAATGTGAGTATAAAGGACTATTTGTAAATGAGTTGATAATAACATATGCATTACAGCGCTGTCGGGTCTGCACGGATTGTGGATCAAGAACTCCAGGCGGCGGCAGTTCCTCCCGCTGGCACAGCCACTACACAATATGCGACTCGTGCTACCAGCAGCGGAACAAGGGGTTTTCCTGCCCGATCTGCCAAAAAGCATACAGGGCAGCCTCCCACAAGGAAATGGTCAAGTGTAGCTGGTGCCACAAGTACGTTTTGTTTGTTTCTGGCTAATTAGTCCCGGATTGCTGACGATTCTCAATGGATTTTATTTCAGATTCGTGCACAGTACGTGTGACGAAGAGGCGGACTTAACTGCTTACCACAAGAAGAAGGAGCAGAACCCCGACTACGACTATGTGTGCCCGAACTGCAAGAGCAGTTCATCGGGACCTGGACAATCACAACAGGCAATCGACTCGATCGTGTTGTCTGTAATGGACTCGACAACAGATCAGCTCAGCCTCAAAGAAATTGAACTGGACCCGCTGGAGGGAAAGCCCACAGTGGATCCAACTGGCGATGAGCTCCAGCTGAAGCTGCCCACCGGCAAGAAAAAAGTGTGCCTTTCGAATGTTCGCGGCAAGAGCGGCAAGTTCGTGCTGCACCGCATGGGTGTCATGTCGCAGATCAACAAGAAGCGCAGCACGCGCGGCAAGGGACGCCAGCTTGTGCTGCCCAGCATGTCCAGCGACCGCTGCATGAATCGCAGCATGGACAACGACTCTAACCAGCGACAAGAAGATGCTGCTGTGCTCGGCGAGGGATAAGTTCATACAGGCGCAGGATATCTGTGTGATGTGCGGTTCGCTGGGCATCGAGAGTGACTCGGTGATGATCACCTGCGCACAGTGCGGGCAATGCTATCATCCGTACTGCGCTGGAGTGAAGCCCTCGAGGGGAATCCTGCAGAAGGGCTGGAGGTGCCTGGACTGCACGGTTTGCGAGGGCTGTGGCAAGAAGAACGACGAGGCGAGGCTTCTCTTGTGCGACGAATGCGACATCTCCTACCACATCTACTGTGTAAATCCACCGCTGGAAACAGTGCCCACGGGCAACTGGAAGTGCTCCTTCTGCTCGCTGTGCCAGAAGTGCGCGCGCAATCCCACCGAGAAGAGCGAGTTCGGGGACTCCAACATGCTCGAGTGTCCGTCCTGCAACAGCCAGTCGTCGTGTGCCGTGTGCAAAAGCCCCTACAGCACCGGCGAGATGATCATCCAATGCGAGCACTGCGAGCTCTGGTCGCACTTCCTCTGCGACACCATCAACGCCCAGCTGACCATTGACTACTACGACAACAATGTGTACAAGTGCTTAAAGTGCCGCTGCTCCACTAGGAACCAGCTGTCCCTGATGGATGGGAAGTCCGGTAACGAGGATGCGCTGTCCATTGGACCCCAGTCGAGCAAAGCCTTGATGCATGTCTCAGCTTCCGGATTTGATGCTAAAAATGGCCCTGATCGCAGCCACCTGACTTTGTCCAGCGATTTGCCCGAGGCTGCACCGGAGGCCATACACTGGATCGACGGTGTGTGCCTGAGCGAGAGCGGACTGGGAATGATCAAATCCCTGTCAACGGAGATCAAGCGGAAGCGCAAGATGCGACAAGCCATCGGAAACGGTAAGGACGGACAAGACGGAAACGCTGAGGAGGCACAGAGTGAGAGGTACAAGGACGGAATGGTCTGGGATGGGACGGAAAACGCCATTCCTGAAGGTTTCACCATCTCCACCAACGACGAGGGAGTGCATATTCTGCGGAAAAAGCGACAGCGCAATCTGCAAAAGCTGGGAATTGGAGGTTTCTCTGTTCGTAATCGTGGTCTGAAAAAGGACAGCGAGGAGACAACGGCCGGCGATCAGTTGAATTCCATGATGGCCATGGACAAGAAGAAAAAGATTATACGGAAAAAACAAAAGAACAAGCTTATCGAAGCATATCCTGTGTACCTGCAAGAGGCCTTCTTCGGAAAGCCTCTGCTGGAAGCCGGCGAGCTTGTAATGGCTGAATCGGATTCCTCTGACGAAATTGACGCCTCCATGAAGGTGTACTTCACCCGCCCCGAGGGCAAGAGTCCTCATCCAGAAACCCCGGTGGTGAACAAGAGCCCAGCAAAATTCCTGAAGAAAGTTAAAACTGAGAAGGGTGTGCCTGAAAACAAGACGGTTTTCATTGAGCAAATGCCAATAGGAATTCAGCAGAAAAACGCAATGGCTCCAGTTTCTAATGTTTTTGGTAAATATATGATTTTAAACGACGCGCTTTAAGATATGTTACCCACTGATTTCTTGCAGATCCCTTACATGCGGAGATTTCAACTGGTGTGTTTGCAAACAGGCATCCCTTGGATACATTGGCTTCACCAAATATTCCGGAGCTAGACACAGCAAACGCCGTAAACACGGTTTCATCAGCCGAGATTATAGAAAAGCCAATGCGGTAAGGCTCTTGTTGAAATTCCTGTCCTCATTCCCGGTGTTTTAACCAATCTTGTTTTATAGGGAATCACCTGTCGTCTTGGTGGATAATTACATGGTGCCTCAACAGTTGCCTCAGGATCAAAAGTTCCACAATCAATTGTACTTGCCAGGGAACATTTCAGTTAATCCCGCCCAACAGCTGCATTTCCGCCCACAGCCAGATCATTTAAGTGCACAAAATGCAAACAAACAGAAAATGCAGAGCATGATGGGCCAAGTGGTTATGCAGACCGAAAAGAGGCCAGAGGAGGAGCCCAAGATTGCGGAACCTGTGGCGGAAAACCTAAACGCTGGCACCCAAAAGACAGCGGAGAAAATGCGCAAGGACGAGGGTAAGAACGGTGGTCTTTATCATTATCAGTTCTGTTCACTAAGTTTATTTTTAACAGACCTTGGACTAATGGCTACCATTTCGGCTGTGCTGTATGCCAACACTGAGCATCCGAACCTAAAAGATTTGTTCCCCAACTGGAACGATCGCTGCAAACAGATTTTGAAGAGGTGGCGCTCGCTGTGCAACGAGAAAAAGGCTCCCTTTTTGCAAAAGGCTAAGGACAATCGCTCGGCACTGCGGCAGAGGCGTGAGCAAAACAAGGTCCCTATGCCACCAAAGCCGCAAAAGCAGGAGGAAATGGGAAGAGTGTGGAAACAGCAGCCTAAATTAAAGGAGGACCAGCCGAACATGTTTGTCACGTACAGTAAGTACTCCAGAAACAGACACCTTCTTTATTTTTATCTCCTTTGATTTCCTAGATGGAAATGCATACGATATGGCTTCCACCTACATTGGGGGACAGCCACAGCCAGTGGCCAGTAACCCGCATCATGTGATGCCGAATGTAAACGACAACTTGGTGATCAAGGCCACTATGCAGAGGACTGCGGTGCATGCAACAGCATCTTCTACTATGAAAATGACCCCTGTGGACAATCGCCTGGAGTTGAATACGGTGTATGGAACAGAGCCCATCGGAGACAAAAAGCTGAGGAACCTGCTGCAAAAGAATAGCACGGAACCAATGCTCATGGGGGCCAATTCGGACATATTCTTACCAAATGATGTTATGCGGATGGGCATGATGCAAAACACACCCATCACACAGAACAACCCAATGTTGAGCATTAGTGGAAAATCTCAGCCGTCGGAAGGCAGGGCCTTGGAGCAGGATGTAAAGATGACCGAGCCGCAGGAGGCCACATCATCTGCTGTTGAGTTGGAGAACGTAGGATTTAGCGATCTGCTGGGAGGACTTGGTGAAGGCGACGACGATGACCTACTGAAATCGCTTACCTCCGAAATGGGAGACGACTTCAACATTCTAGAGTATGCAGACACCGAACTAGATGTGAATGTTCTCAACTCTCTAGATTTTGATGACAATGAAAAATGTTCTACATAGGAAAAAGGAATTATCAAGATGGAAATAAAGAAGAATGCAATATTTAATAATATATATATATTGTGATTTGCTTTGAAATGTTGGCGCCAAACCCGTTTCTTTATCGATTAATAATATCGATCTATTATCTTTTCAACTTTCTCCTCCACTTGATTTATAAGAAGTTTGTACTAATTTTACCTTTTCACTTTTTGTTTACTTTAAAGACAGCTATGAAATTTTTTACTCTTTGCCACTCAGTCTTTGTTTTTTACATTTTACACCAGTTATTTATTGGGGCCCATTCAAAACTTAATCTTAAATACGCAATTTTAAGGCAAAAACAAAACTCCAATTTAAAAAATGACACATTTGGTATGCATTCGAAAAACAATACCCTTCCACCTCAATCATAAATTTTTCTAAAGCCTACAGACAGAGAACCAAACATGATGTCCAGAAGACTATGCGAGTTATTTTTTATAGGAACAACACAAAAACCCTAGAAACATCAGCCTATGACGATACCTATGATCTCAACGGGTCAGGTTGTTCACCTTCCGACAAGTTTGCAGTAGTTTTACATGGCTGGATTCAAAGTTGTGCGGACGAATGGGCCATCTCTCTAATTGAACGTAAGCATTATTCTATATGAAGTTGTTGTTACATTTAAAAAACCTGAATTATTTTCAGGTCTTAGCTTTTACCGCGGTGGCTGTGTTATTTGCATCGACTATAGTGTTGTAGCCAGTTCTTCTTATATGAGGTAAGCTAAAAAGATGATCCAAAAGTCAAAAACCCGTTTCTAATTCCATAACACTCAAAGGTTATATACGAACTTTGAGACCCTAACTGGAGCCATTGGGTCCATTATTTTAACACTCGTCAAACAGGGATTTGACACCAAACGAGGCTATATGTTTGGGTTTAGCTTCGGCGGTCAACTAGCTTCAGCAGTGGGGAGGTCTTTATATCCTCACCACGTTATCCAAAGCATAGATAGTCAGTATTATAATTATATTATTTAAAAACCCAAACTAATAACTTTTGTTATTTAGCGTGTGACATGGCCGGACCAGGATTCGATCCCATTGCAGTCGACCACTCAAAGGCGGGAAAACATGTCCAGTGCTTCCATTCGAGTCGCGATAAGGGCACCTTTGTTTACTCATGCCACCGGAATATAATGCTGGGCAGCTGTGGACTCAAACAGCCTTCGGTCGTCAGCCAACTGCATTTGGGCAGCCATGGACTGTGCGTCGATATCTACATCAATACATTTGACTATCCCTTTTACGCCGTCAACTCAACGCCTCCCGAGTGCTATGCCCTGCAAAAGGTTGCTAAGATTCCAGATGGCTATACGGTTGGTTACGAGGAAAACTTTGACAGTCAAGTCACCGGACAAATCTTTGTTCCAACTAGTCTGCATTACCCCTACAACTTATCCAAAAAGCAGCTAAAGCTACTGTAAGTAAACTACATTTATCGGTAGATAGTTTAGTCAATTTAAACATTTATCTCTGCCCTACATTCAAATTTAAATCAAATCCAACAAAGCCTTTTCAGTGAGGTAAAATATCCTGTGCAATTTATTAGAATTCAGCTCATTATTGTTTGTAGTTAGTTTTTAATTCACCAAAAATATATTTCAAATCAAATTTGAATTATGTATATACATTATATCGGTAAACCTGCCATATCAATGTGATTACTGATTGGGGCAGTCATTGGGCGACTGTTTCTTGTTACCGGTAGCTTTGTTTTGGCCCTTTGCTGGCGGGGGTTCATCGTCATCGTACTCATCCTCTTCATTCTCGTCAAACTCCTCCTCGTCCTCGTCATCTTCATCATCGACAATGTCGCCAGTGAAGTAAAGCACCGCTTTTGGAATAATTCTGGCGCGCAAGAAGTGACCAATTTCGAAATCGGTGGCCAATATCTGGAATGCAAGAAAAGGTTAAGAGAAAACCCAGGGATAACTGTTGTAGTGTCAAGCTAACCTGCTGAGATTCGTCATCAATTTCCTCCTTGTCGGTTGGAACCTCTGGTGGGTTAAAGAAATTGAAGAAGGAATCGGTCGGGACCTGCTTGACAATGGTGCGCACAGCGCCACGCTCCTTGTGCTTCTGCTTCTTCCTGATGGTCTTGACGGTCAGGTTCATCTTCTTCTCCCAGTTGATGGTGCAGCCCGTGCACTTGTAGATCTCTGGACCCTCAAATGCGAACGGATCGTCGGGATCGACGGTCGACTTCAGAACGTACTGTTTTGTAAGCACTGAGTTGGTGAAGTACTCGTTCTTATCAAAGTGGAACTCCAGGGTGTACGAATGCTGCAAAGTAAGAGGGTTAGCCTTGCCTAAGGTGGAATATTAGAAAGCAAAACTTACCCCGTTGGTGTACTTGATGGATATATCGGTCAGCTTGCGCATAGCCGGTTCGTCGTGGGGCTGCACCATTTCGGAAAGGATAGCCGTGTTGCGGAACACCGTCAGCCAGAAGCCGGGGATGCCCTTCGCATCCTGGGGAATACTTTTATAAGTCTTGAGCGACTCGCGGAAGTGCTCGGCATCGGCCTCGTTGTCGGTCAAGTGTTCCGGCTCCTTCCAGTTGGGCTTCTCCTCGGCGGGGTCCACCAGGCCCTCGACGATCTCCTTGCGCTTGTCGAACAGCGGCTGGTATTTGGTCTGGTACTTCTGCTCCAGCTTGTACACCTCCTCGAAGAACTCGGCCTCGATTTTCAGATGCTCCAGCTGCAGGTTTTTCAGCGAAACGATTCTGTTTTGGACCGGAGCCGGCAGAGACTTGACCATTTCCTGCAAAAACTGGCGCCGCAGCACCGAGTTCAAGTAGGCTGGCCTGTTGGACGCGTCGCATATTAGTTACTGCCCTAGAAAATGTCGTCATTTACTTACATCGACTGGCAGTCGGAGCCAGACTTCTCGTCCTCAACCTCATTGCAGGACTCGGCGTCTACGTTTCCCTCTTGTGGAGCGTCCATTTTCGATAAATGCTTTTTTCACTGAAAGAGTACATTTATTCACTTTATTGAGTCTGAATTTGAGCATGAGCATGAACATGTAATGTGTGTAATTTGTGAAAAGGTATTCCGATGATGTACAGACATGCACCCACACACACACATGCACAGACATTCAGACGGCGGAATTGCAACAGTAAAGGAATCCCATGCAAAACTGGGACTACATATTTATTTGTACCTACGCCTAAATATTATAGAGCTGAAATGTGCACACATGCAAGGGCGTTTTAAAAACTAATACGCCATTCCGACCTCAGGCGCGGATGTGTGTGTGTGCATGTACGATTTCAATCAAATTACCACACATTGCGTTCTTGGAAAACACGTGGTGGAGCAAACACGCCTCGTTCCAGGCGGAATTTCTTGCTGCCGATCACTTTAAACGAAGGGGTCTTGGCCCCAGAGTGTAGTTAATGAACTGGCCAGTAGCTGGCCACCCACCACACATAGTTTTTCAAATAACTTACCTTTAGAATGAACTACGACACAAGATTAGCACCAGACCAGCAACGACGCCGAACAGAAAAAGAAATGGCACAAGCTTCGCGGGAAGCACAGGGTGACTCGGGCAAACCGCAACTGTGCACAGCTTTTTGAGGCCGATTCACCCGATCTTTTCCGAGTTGTAATCGATTAATATTGCGTGGGCGTTTTTATTTGTGTAAATAATATTAAATAAATATTACTGAATAAGTTAGATAAATAACAACTTGTTAGTTTAGTAAGTAAAATTGCAACTAAAAGATTAAAATTAGGACATCTAGAAGATAATGCAGACCAAAATTCAAAATTTGATTTATCGATAGTATCGAAAGATAGAAAAAAGATAAACAGTGTTGGGTCAAAACTTTATTAGTAATAGTTTATATTTTGTAATTTATTGTTTAGTTCATATCAATAACACTTCTAATTATTTAAATTATTAAATAAGAAAATTGTGCAAATATTCAAATGTTTACATTTAGCAATAGCCCGCCGTAATAATAAAAATTTTAAAAAGGGTTTTATTCGTGTCACGAAGAGGAAAAACAGACACGCGCCCAACTCTAGTGTTTAACTGTAAATTTAATCTGAAATTAATTATATTCTGTAATAAAATATTATGTTTTTATATGGTCGAACTTGAAACAACATTATTTTTAAATTTTAATTCTGTAAATACAAAAACCTTGCAACAAAAACTGTGCAAATGGCAAAATAAAAACTTTTTATTGAAAATTATGAACATGTTTTTATGTAAAATGTACAAACAAACATAAGTATACATTTATACATGTGTACATGCAGCTATTGGCCGCTTTTTAACCGCTTTATAAACTTTGCCCAGAATCAGTACTTTTGTGCGTTCACAAAAGCCGAAAAATAAATTATCATAAGATGGTATCATGAGGATTTACGGGTGCTAATTGCAATAAAAATATCACTGGCGGATTTTTTTCCAAAATACAATCGCTATTCATGCGTCCCCTATGCGTTACATTTGATTTCAATTACACTTTTCATTAATACACTGTTTTTCCCCCAACTGCGATTCCAAAGTGTATACGCCGGAAAATCATTTTGTGTTACTCATGCGCTATTATTTTGATAGTTTATTTTTATTCGTACAATTGAAAAGTTCACTAAATATTAAGCTGGAGAGGAGTCGCCACTAATATAAATAAAAAACAGAAAGGACGTTGGATCGACGACGGTGAATTGCTGCGAGTACGAGGCGCTTGCTCAAGTAAATGGAACAAAAATTGCGCTGCGCGTAAACATTACATTTTTCCCGTATTCCCGTATCACAAAAGCATTCCCGATGTCGTATGTATGGCCAGTGGTTCTGGGTTCTGTGCTCTGGACTGAACAAAGTGATTTTGCAGCAGATCGAACCCTTTGATTTAATTGATGTTAGATAATACGCGCTTTTCCAGCCAGCTAGCCAGTTTCTACATCCTTAACTACATACACACGTCTGTAAATATGAATGTATCTGCTGCATGCACTTCTTTGTGCGCCATGTAGACCTGTATTTACGCTAATCTATGGCATGATTTCGTGTGTATGCGGGGGTGCAGTGTACCCCAATCGATGGGAACAGATTTGTGCACTTATCAATGGGCTAGAGTCCCCCTTTTAAGCTCGAGATGAGCCCTGATCTCGATAAGCTTCCAGTTTATGTATCTGTATCTACACGGACATGAGTGGAGGGATTTATTCCCCAATTTTGCTGCTAGTGCATGACTGTTTGTTGTTTATTTTTCCTTTATCAGTCCATGCTAAAATTACAGTGGCGCTGAAAATTATGCGCGCGGTCAAAAAAGTGTCAGTATTTTAATGTTATAAATCAAAAGATTGAAATCCCAGTTGTTATATAAGTCTTGAAAGTTAAACTTAGTACCGAATCTTGGGTAGAAACAAGTCATTTGTTATATAACGCAACCCGTGACATAACAACTGAGAGCCATATAAGTAGGCCGTACTAAAGAACCGTTATCTTATGTTCACAGCGAGGGTGTAAACCGATTATCGCAAAAAGATCGAAAACAACTTTTTATCTCACCTGGAAAATGGAGCATAAATCGGACGTGCACTTTTTCTTGCGGTTAACTCTTGTTTAGTCATCCACTAATTTCGATGATAGTCATGTGATAACAAACTAATATTATGCAAATATCGTTCGATCACGGGTTATACTATACTTATTTAGGGTGCGGCAAATGTAAGGAAAGGAGTAGATTGTAGACCTTACTTAACAGTTTATGAATTCGGAACCCACCAAAATAGAATTCTTATCGGCGGAAAAGTGAATTATCAGACTTCAAAGTTTATTAGTTTTTGGTTCAATGTGAATCCGGAACCAATTGGGAATGCTTTTGATCATTGATTTTGATAAGATTTTAACAAATTTATTTTAAATCTTTCCTTCGTTTCAGAGTGCCTTTAAACAATAAATATGCCAGATAGATTTCAAGTCACGAAAGCAGACGAAGACACCGTGTTGGACTATCATAACGATGAATCTGCGAGTGGAAAACTACTGGGAGACATCCATGATGAGACCCTAGGTGAGAACTTTATCCATGCCGAAAAACTAGGTGAGAACTTATTGTAATAGAACTTAGAATAAGAATATAACCGAATTGTCTTAAGTCAGTTTATCTCTTTTATTGATCAAAGCTCCGTATGGAAGGTATAAACATATCCTTACTTTATAATAATACTTAGAATAATTATGTAATAGGGAATATCTTAGCCTATCGAATTGTTAAAGGTCAGTTTATCACTTTTCCTGAGACTTTGCATGTGAATTCGAGGTTCTTACTGTCGAGTGACTACTGCACCCCCAGATAGAGCTTACGGGCTTGCAATTCTATCCTGCGCTGCCCCAATTCAAGTCCAGGATGCCCTGCTGACACATTTCCTCGCAGCAGCTGTAAGCCAAAGCTCCTTGTACCTGTGGAAAGCTCAAAGAGAGCCGCCCAGGCGCGCAGCTTTTCCCTTGGATTTTCCTTTCCTTTCCAGCGGATGCTGGATGGGATGGTCCTGGCCATTTGGCTGTGTGCTATGTGCTGTGAGTGGGCTGTAGGCCAAGAAAAGTACACCTGCAATGCTCTCTCTCCGTGCTCTTCTCGGAAAGGCTCGCTCTCTAAAATGTATTAAAAATGTGTGTAGACAAAAGCTTTCGATTTCATCTCAATTGAACGCTCAGGGTCCTGGGCAACATAATTTTTATTCGGCCGAATACCAACAGTTTTCTTAGTTTTTCTATTAATCCGAACGAAAAGTAGCATACATCTGAGCGTTTTCGCTCGCCTAAAATAATTTTAGAAAGAACCTTCTTTCGCATAACACAAAAACCATGAAAAACCAGTTCTTTTTGAGCCTCTTTAACAAATAACAACACACTTTTAACAATCGACGAAATTCTAACAATAATCAAATACATACATGAATAAAAGTGCGTTCAATTACAAAGTGTGTGCCACTCAAGAGATTACAATCGAGGATTTCCCCTACAATCCCCCTAAAAAAAAGGCCCTCGGCTATTTATTTCGTAACGATTTGCAATCTGCAGCATTCGTTTTTAGTGCATTTGCCAGTTTGAGATAGTAAAATATTAAGACTTGGCTTTGCGACATTTATTTACCCGCCCCACGACGACGGCCTGAAAATCCTTGACCTAAATTAATCGGTTACATATTTTTTGTCTGAGCTGGCACAATTTTCGTTGCTGCGACTGCACAGCATCAGCATCCCTGCTTAACGCTTCCTGTTTCCCGTTTCCCGTTTTAAATCCGCACTCACCCACCTCCGAAGTCCCCTGGACATTTCCCGATTAAGAGCCCACTTTCCGAAAACCCAAATCTCGAGTATATAAGACATGTGAATATACACCGAATCGGCCACGCCTTTCGGTTATATAATGCAGATGCTCCTAAGCCATGCCCATTAAATTCTCGTTCACATCGCACAGTGTTACCTAATTTTAAGTGAAAAAAGTGCAATCTAGAGCAAGGGTTTGAGCCAAACGTTAACATGCAAAGTAACAGTGCAAAAGATGATTCGGATGAAATGGAAATAATACCATCCGAACACAATGGTACAGTTCACGACACAAAAACTGAAGGTAGCTTTTGAATTACTATAAATTACAATTAAGTTAGCATTTAGCATATAATAATACATAAAATATAAACTCTTTAACCATTATTCGCAGACTCAGGTGATATCCACAGGGCTGAAGAAAACCAGAAGTCCAATATCGACCCAAATCTATATCTATACGATGATGATTTGGCCACCAGACCCCATATATCAACGTTCATTTCATCAATTGCCAATTATGAAAACACGATACCAGCGGCCACCGATCCCGATGCAAAGCCGGCAGCTCCATCGGCTCGAATGGGTATGTTCCGTCGCCATTGCCCCGAGTTAATTAACTTACTTGTTTCTCGTATTGAAAGGGGACAATAGAACTGCAATGTTCTCGGCCCGTCAGAAGCTGTGAAAGAATGATTAGCTTAATCCCCTGTCAAGTGTTTTAACCTTCACTCTGCCACAATACAGAAATCATTCTTCACAAGCTTACTGTACTAACAAAATGGATGTTAAATGTTTGATTTAAATTTAAAGGTACCCTAATTGGAGTGTTCTTGCCATGCATTCAAAACATCTTTGGTGTCATATTGTTCATTCGATTAACATGGGTTGTTGGAACGGCTGGCGCCGTGTGTGGATTCTTAATTGTGTTGACCTGCTGCTGTGTGGTAAGGACCTCTTTGAAGTTATCCCATTCGACTAGGCCACATCCAAATGCTCTTTCCAGACAATGCTTACTGCGATCTCGATGTCGGCCATTGCAACGAATGGAGTGGTGCCGGCGGGAGGGAGTTACTTCATGATATCACGGTAGTAACAACCTTATACACAGTACGAAACATAAACATTTAACCATAACAACCAAATACAGATCCCTTGGCCCTGAGTTTGGTGGAGCGGTGGGAATGTTGTTCTATACGGGAACCACTTTAGCAGCGGCGATGTATATCGTTGGTGCGGTGGAAATCGTATTGGTGAGCACCCAAGAACCCTAAATATACCTTAAAAGTCCCATTACCATTAATTATTCATTGTCGCAGACATACATGGCGCCGTGGGCATCAATCTTTGGGGACTTCACCAAGGATGCCGACGCGATGTACAACAATTTCAGGGTCTACGGCACATTGCTGCTCATTATTATGGGTAAGTCGGGAAAACAAACTTAAACGGTAGTAAGGAATAAACTTTAATGTCTGGCACTAAATCAAGGTCTCATTGTGTTCGTGGGCGTGAAATTCGTCAATAAGTTCGCAACGGTGGCCCTGGCCTGTGTCATCCTGTCGATAATAGCGGTGTATGTGGGAATATTTGACAATATGAATGGAAACGAAAAGCTATAGTAAGTCCTCAAGTATTCCCTTTGAATGAACGGCCCCTTAAGCTCCTCCGCTTGATTGCAGCATGTGTGTTCTGGGTAAGCGACTCTTGAAGGACATCCCCATTGACAACTGCACAAAGGAAGACTCGTTCATGCGCGACTTGTACTGCCCAGGTGGTAAATGCGAGGAATACTTCATAAGTAAGTGCTTTTCAGAGTTTATATTTAAGCACCGAAATTACAAAGCGTTCTTCTTTTCTCAAACAACAGATAACAACGTGACCAAGGTGAAGGGTATCAAGGGTTTGTCCAGCGGAGTTTTCTACGACAACATCTTCCCCTCGTTTTTGGAGAAGGGACAGTTCATATCCTACGGAAAGAATGCAGTGGACATCGAGAACACCAGTGGAGAGTCTTACAACCAAATTATGGCCGATATTACCACCTCGTTCACCCTTCTTATCGGCATCTTCTTCCCATCGGTCACAGGTGAGACCCCCAAGACCTTAACCCTAACCTTTGTTTAATGATTTATTTGCACTAGGCATCATGGCTGGATCCAATCGGTCGGGTGACCTGGCTGACGCTCAGAAGAGCATACCCATCGGAACGATATGTGCCATTCTGACCACCAGCACAGTCTACTTGTCCAGCGTTATGTTCTTCGCTGGCACAGTCGACAATCTTCTTCTGAGGGACAAGTGAGTAGTGGAGTTTTTACCCCTCGGAGACTGCTATATAATTCTATTACCTATATCAGATTCGGTCAATCCATCGGTGGCAAGTTGGTGGTGGCAAACATTGCTTGGCCAAACCAGTGGGTCATTTTGATTGGCTCTTTCCTGTCCACCTTGGGAGCCGGACTTCAGAGTCTGACTGGTGCTCCCCGTCTGCTGCAGGCGATTGCCAGGGATGAGATTATCCCCTTCCTGGCTCCGTTTGCCAAGTCTTCGAGTCGCGGCGAACCCACCCGAGCCCTGCTCCTCACCATCGTCATTTGCCAGTGCGGCATTCTCTTGGGTGAGCCTGGAACCTTCTGATTCAAAATCAGTTTAAACTATAACCCCACACCCCACAGGCAATGTGGATCTGCTGGCCCCACTGCTGTCCATGTTCTTCCTCATGTGCTATGGCTTCGTGAACCTGGCTTGTGCTGTGCAAACCCTGCTGAGGACTCCCAACTGGAGACCACGCTTCAAGTTCTACCACTGGAGCTTGTCGCTGATCGGCCTGACGCTGTGCATATCAGTCATGATCATGACCTCCTGGTACTTTGCACTGATTGCTATGGGAATGGCCATCATCATCTATAAATACATAGAGTACCGAGGGTGAGTTGTGAAGGGATACCTTAAGAGAAGAGTAGCAGCTAATCCTCCAATTTACAGTGCTGAGAAGGAGTGGGGTGATGGCATTCGTGGAATGGCCCTCACCGCCGCCAGGTACTCGCTCCTCCGTCTGGAGGAAGGCCCACCGCATACGAAAAATTGGCGTCCCCAAATTTTAGTGCTTTCGAAGCTCAACGATAACCTCTTGCCAAAGTATAGGAAGATATTCTCCTTTGCCACCCAGCTGAAAGCTGGCAAGGGCTTGACGATTTGTGTCTCTGTGATAAAGGGCGACCACACCAAGATAACCAACAAGGCGGTTGACGCCAAGTCTATGCTGCGCAAGTACATGACCGACGAGAAGGTGAAGGGATTCTGTGATGTCCTGGTGTCCCAGCAAATCGGCGAGGGTCTCAGTTCGGTGTAAGTTGGCTTGGAAACCAAAATAACTGGGGAACCATGAGAGTAACACTTGGACTTCCTTCAACAGCATTCAAACCATTGGACTGGGAGGCATGAAGCCCAACACTGTCATCATTGGATGGCCCTATAGCTGGCGGCAGGAGGGCAAGAACAGCTGGAAGACCTTCATCCAGACTGTCCGCACAGTGGCCGCCTGCCACATGGCTCTCATGGTGCCCAAGGGCATCAACTTCTACCCAGAATCAAACCACAAAGTAGTATTATCCGCACCCAAACTCCAGTCTTCGTTTGGTAACCCAAATTTACTTGCAGATTGGTGGCAACATTGATATCTGGTGGATTGTCCACGACGGTGGTCTGCTCATGTTGCTGCCCTTCCTGCTGAAGCAACACCGCACCTGGCGCAATTGCAAGCTAAGGATCTTCACAGTTGCTCAAATCGAGGACAACTCGATTCAAATGAAGAAGGATCTTAAGACATTCCTGTACCATCTCCGAATCGAAGCCGATGTCGAAGTTGTTGAGATGGTAATATTACAACTATGATGAATAGTCAGAACCCTATTTTAATATTATCTTATTGTAAACAGAACAACAGCGATATTTCCGCTTACACCTACGAGCGGACACTTATGATGGAACAGCGTAATCAGATGCTGAGAGCATTAGGTTTAAACAAAAAACAAAACTCCAACGTGGTAAGTCTTCACCATTGGAAAACACACACATTATCCATATGTTCACTTCATCTGTACTGCAACTTTACTTCTTGGGAGTCAAGAAGTTCATACAAGAAGTTCAACTCATTTTATTTTATTTATACGGCCATAATGCACATTTAGTCTTTCATTTACTTTAATCTTTATTAGCATAGTTTTTATATTCGTTCGTTTTAAAGGTTACGTATTTTGATTTGAGTAATCGTTGAGAGGATACCATTCAGCCCTTTGTTTCTCATGTACTTCCAATTTACCATATAACTATCTGAGATCCAAATTAAAACTTTACACTTTATATATTTATAAAATTCAAAAGGGTCAGACTATAATGGACTTTAAGGAAACACCCAGTGATAATAAAATGTCTTTGGTAAAGAGTATAAACAGAATGACTATATTGACATATCAAGATACAAACTTATCATTGCCCGAACCTTGTATGAAACCTGATTGTGTGTACACCTCATCAGTACATTTTTCGGCAGGAGCATGTGCGTTCCTTTCATCTTCATACAGATCATAAACCCTATGTGTTGTGTCAATGTGATGTTGCTAATGCTCACCCCTCCTATCTATTGTAACTCTATCAAATCTCAAACTATTCTCAACACCCCTACTCGAATTGCTTTTTAAGTAGCCCTTATCATCAGGGAATCGGAGTTTCCATGATATTCTACCCGGAACCTAAAATCTTTTACTGCCAGTAGCGTCTAAAAAATATTTAAAGAATAAGTTTATAGTTTTTTCACATACTCCGAGCTATAAATAAACATTACTTGCTTTTATATTATCATTTTAAAAGCTTTTTAAGTATGTAGTTAAGACACTAGCTTAAAGTAAAATAAATGCAGCTCCAGAGATCAAGTTAAAAATCCGAATTATGACTGCCAGGGACATCCAGTCAATATTAAATTACCTGCTTTGCGGTATGCATCCCGAGAATAGTTAGCCCCTCCTCTGATATTGGCCTCTCTACTCTTCTGCAACCTATTTTCTCATACTCCTCATGGTAACATTTTCAGGTTCAAACAATTGTAGACCACCATTATGACGCCACCAAAACGGCGTCTAAAGTTCGCTTCGCCGATCCAACTATAGAAGATATAATACAACATCACGTATGTACTGCTTTTAGATTTTTATTTACCATTGTCTCTAATCTCTCGATGATAAACACATAAGAACATATTTAAAGTTAAGTGAGACCAACGAACTCATCAAATGTAAGCCTGAAACATTTTAATTTTAAACCCATACATCCAAAGTAGAACATGAAATCTATTTTAAGTTCATATAAGTTCTAATTTTAGTGATATTATGGCTTTTTACCATTGTTGATTTTACACGACCTTTTAAGTTTTTGAAATCAACGGCACTCGTCATTCAAAATCAAAAATTATGTGAACATTATAAGTATAAATGATAACATTTCCAATCGCAACTCTGCAGGATTCTCAGAACGACGAGAAACGTAACTCAATTGATTTGGATGGTCCCGAGAATGCGGACACACCCGAAACTACTTCTAACAAGGATGAATCGACAGAGAAAGCCGACGGAGACTATAAGTCCAGTGTGAAACCGTATGGCAGAAGTCTTTTTTCGGTGCACGACTATATCCCTAACAAATTTATTTTCTACCTTTCACAGGGATGAGTTCAATGTTCGTCGCATGCACACAGCAATAAAACTAAACGAAGTTATTGTAGAAAAGTCACAGGATGCCCAGTTGGTCATAATGAATTTACCAGGACCACCTAGGGAAGTGAGAGCGGAGCGTGAAAGCAATTGTAAGATCAGGACCACGAATCCTTGGACCTCCCTAACCTATTCTCCCCTTTTTTCAGATATGGAATTTCTGGAGGTATTAACAGAGGGCCTTGAGAAAGTGTTAATGGTTCGTGGAGGAGGCCGAGAAGTTATAACAATTTACTCTTAAGAGCATTAATCGCTCAGTTTTATAAGAGTTCGCAACACTAGACAAGTTTAAGAATCAATCAAATTTTTAAAGAAGGTTATTAATTTGTTATATTCAATCATATGTCCAAATATTTTATTTTTACGTAAATAAAATATCAAAAAATTGTAACAATAAGAAACGATTGCATTTATTTTTGTGGGGTTTTACTACAGGTGCTGTTGTTTTCCACTATATCAGAGTGATAAAATATCTAAATTAAGATATATCTTAAAAAAATAAAAATTTACAGCATATAGAAGATTTGTGCGTATAATTCACTTCTTTGAAGTTGCTTATTACGTCAAGATGTATTTTATTGTTTTTGGAACTGTTTTAATTTTTATTAAAAATACAAACACTTAGCAAAATGTGTATATACTATTACCAATTCATTCTCAAAGTCTTCAGATTAGCAAATTGGGCTAAAAAAAAGATTTTTGGAGAATGCTTTTGTAAATTTCACGTGTGATTTTATTCAAACGATTTGATCAGAAAGAGATTTAATATACCGTGAAAAGCACCGATTAAATGTAACCCCGAAATTCTTTTTAAAAAATTTATTCGCAAAAATATTAAAAACAAAAATATATATATACAGTTTAAATTTTAGTATATTACTAAATATAATAAAAAAACCAAGATAGGTTATTCTGGATGCACGACTCGGTCACACTTGGTACCTGAATTGTGCAATAGCGGTCTATATTTTTGGTCGTTTTTATTGACCAGCTTTATTAATTAAACTCCAAAGATGAGTGGCCGACAAGTAAGGAGCATATTAGCTCTGGGAGCCACTGCCTTGGGAGCATTCTATTTGGGCTCCCACGTGGAGCGACAGCACCAGAACGAAGCCCTCTCCAGTAGCCTTCGCCGCTTGCCGGGATTACCCACTTTTGGTACCGTTTCAGCGGCCAGCTTGATTCCCGCCCAGGAGTCCAACGTGAGCCTGGCGGCGACTCCCTCGCGAATCGGTCAGATCATGAGGTACGGCTTTCCCGGACTGGATCACGTGCGCTCCCACTCCGACTACGTGCTTTCCTACGACCGGAGGAACCGAGTGCCTCACTGGGTGTTCGAGCAATTAACAGCGGAGTCGGTGGCCAAGAACGAGGCTGTGGACCGGGCCAAGTGCGATTTTAAGCAGGACGAAAGCATCCACCCGTTCTTTCGCTCCCAGAACACGGACTACCGGAGATCGGGATACGACCGCGGGCACATGGCCGCCGCTGGGAACCACCGACTGCACCAAAAACACTGCGACGAGACCTTTTACCTCTCTAACATGGCTCCCCAAGTAGGCCAGGGCTTTAACAGGGATGCGTGGAACACTTTAGAGGCTCATGTGCGCAAGCTGACCAAGATCTACTCCAGTGTTTACGTCTGCACGGGCCCACTTTACCTGCCCCATAAGGAAAGCGACGGAAAAACCTATGTAAAATACGAGGTCATCGGTGCAAATACGGTGGCAGTGCCCACCCACTTTTACAAGGTGATCGTGGGCGAATCACCCGACCAGAAACTCCACATGGAGTCCTATGTGATGCCCAACCAAGTGATCAGTAACGACACGCCCATCAGCGTGTTCCAGGTGCCCCCAGAGACCGTGGAACGCTCTGCGGGGCTGCTCTTCTTCGACCAGATAAACCGCAAGCAACTGGCCAGCATCAATGGCAAGAAAGTGTAGTCTGAGGCTTAGTTTGGTTTTAGTGTATTTGACCAGGGTTAGCGCCCTGTTTAATGTAATTTTTTTCTTTTCCAAAGAACTTGTGGATTAATAAAAGTAAACAAGTAATACAGATGTACATAGAGATGAGGCGCTGCGCGGGTGTTGATCGTGAAGAGATAGCAAAGCGAGGGGATGTGAATCTGGATCTAAATCTGGCGACTGGTGCTGGATGTGGGGTGTTAGATGATCTACATGCCGCCTTCGTTCTTGGAGCGCACGTCGTCGATCTTGAGTATCATCTTGACGAGCTGCGTGGAGAGCAGGATCTGCTGCTTCTTCGAGTGCAGCGACTCCACCACATTGTGGGTCCTCATGTCCGAGTCGCCCGTCAGCATGCAGTCCACACCCAGGCTGGGCTTCTTCTCGGCCACCTGGTTGGCTTTCAGCTCGGAAAGGGTTTCAATCGGGTGCAGGCCGCTGTTCTCGGCCAGGGCCAGCGGAATGCTCTCCAGGGCCACGGAGAAGGCACGGAAGGCATACTGCTCCAGGGTCGAAAGCTGGTCGGCCTCCTTGGCCACCGCCAGCGAGCAGCTAATCTCGGCTGCTCCGCCTCCGTACACGATGCGAGAGTCCTTGATCAGCGATCGCACCACGCAGATGGCGTCGTGGATGGAGCGCTTGGCCTCGGCGATGATCATCGCGTTGCCGCCGCGCAGGAAGATGGTCACGGCCTTGGAGTTCTTGCACTCCTCGATGACCAGCATCTTGTCCTTCGATGTGCCGAACGCTAAAAGGTGAGAGTGTTATATAGTTATAACAACACAATTAAACTAAGCAGACACTTACCCATCTCCCGTACAAGTCCAGCGAGACCCAGCTTCTCGGGCGTGAGCTCCTCGAAGCGCGGCACGATGCGTCCACCGGTGGCGATGGCGATCAGCTCGATCTCCGGACCGCCCACCCAGCGCACGGCGGGCAGCTCCTGCTGCAGCAGCAGGTGGTTGGCCTCGTCGTCAAAGCCCCACTGGCAGATGGCCAGCGTAGCGCCGGCGTCTTTCACCTGCTTGACCATCTGGGTGAACTTCTCCTGCTCGTACTCGCGCAGCTTCCTGTAGTCATCCGCGGAGGTCACATCGAGCTTATGCTTGGTCTTGGGCTTCGGGGGCTCGAACGGGCAGGTGAGAATGGCCAGCTTGACGTTCCTCAGCTCCTTGGGCATCTGCGAGTGGCTGAGGGTCTTGTCCACGATGACGCCCTTCACCAGCATCGAGTCCTCCATGCGGCCGCCGACCTTGGTCTCGATCTTGATGAGCTCGAAGTTCACGTCCTTCTTCTCGATGTCGGCCACGTTCAGCACGGCGTCCACGGCCATCTCGGCCATTTGACGGTGACACTTGTTCACGATCTTGCTGCCCAGGGTGGTCATGGCGATCTGGATGAGGGGCTCCTTGTTCTTGGGGTCCACGGGGAAGGGCTGGGCGATCGCGTCCAGCTGCTTGATGGCGCACTGGGCGGCCAGCTCGAAGCCATCTGCGATACGGATGGGATGGATGCCCCTGTCGATCAGTCCCTCGGCCTGCTCCAGCAGAGCTCCTGCCAGGACCACTACACCAGTAGTACCATCGCCGATCTCGTCGTCCTGCGACTGCGACAGCTGCACCATCAGCTTGGCGATCTCGTGGTCAACCTCCATCAGCTTCATGATGGTGGCGCCGTCGTTGGTCACGGTCACATCGCCATCGGGGCTCACCATGATCTTGTCCAGGCCCTTGGGACCCAGCGAGGTCTTCAGGGTGGAGGCGATCGACCGCGCGGCCATAATGTGCGTCTGTAAGTGGAAGGAGGAGGAGCCATTAGTAAGAAGGTAAGTGGATAATGAATAATTAACACTAAATTACTTAAATTACTAGGATTAATCTACTGATGTCGTACTAAAATGTAGTTTTTAGGACATTTCTTATGTTTCCTTTGATATCCAAACTTCTCACAGTGCGCGTGACTCAGCCGGCGACGAAAAAAAAACATCTGGGCGGCGTTTTAACCTCAAAATTGCTTACTGATGTCTGTTTTTCTAAATGCTTTGTTTATAGCTGCAACTATTAGTTAAATTTATGTTTTAGGTCCCTAGTCACTCCTAAAAGAGGATAAATTCAGCATTTTCATAAAGTTTAACAAAGGACAGCCCATTCCAAACCGGCTTCATAGAACATCTGGAACATTCGACAGACGATGCGTCATTTTTAGGGCTCCCAGCTGAAAATGCCTCTAGGGAAAGCGTTTTTCACGAGAGTCATCGCCTTTTTAACTCCTTCAGGATGCGGGATCCACCCGCTTAGGAGCAGCAAATCCCTTTTTCATTTACCTTAATGGCATCTGTTCCTGTGATCCGCTTTTGGCGGTCCTGGTCGCGCAGGATAATGAAGGGGCGACCATATTCGTCGAACGCGAACGTACCGGGGAAGGCGCTCATGGTTTTGTAGTTTTATGGACTTCGGGTTCGCACGTTATTCAAGAATTTGGCCCGAGTTTATTTTCACACGTGCTTATTTTCCAAAAAACCAACCAGATAGAAAATTAGAGGTGGGTGAGCCCGGTGAGCTCACGCTAGTACCGATAGATCGAACTATCGTTAGAAATTCAGGGCTGTATTTCACGATTAAATTGTGTATGTATGTACTTCAACTAAATACTGATGTCATTTTCCCATCCCTAAGAAGGCCTTAAACTATAAAAGCAACGCGCACCTTGGTATTTTCACAGTTTTAATACTAAAATTTCAACACAAGCAGAACAAAAATAGCTGGGAGGTTTGCACCCCATAAAGAGAAACAGACAAAAAGTTTATCCACAAAAGTCAAATTTCGTTCGATCCAATTCATTCTCAGTGCGTTAAGTTGCAACCATTAAACGTGAAAATGCCAGCCAAAATGAATAATAAACTGTAAGTAATGGTCTCCACCCCGAGCGCCATTCACAAAGAGAAAAAGTGCAAAGTCGATTTTGTAGTGCAAAAAGAAAGAGATGAAAACGAAAAAAGAGAAATGAAAATAGTGCGAGGGAGTCCACGACCCCTTTCCAATTTCCAATTGGTGGCAAGCAGGCTTGGTTGTAATGGTTTGTAGTGCAATAGTTTTAGTGTAACCTGCTAATAATCAGGTATTGGTGTTGGTTTATTTTTTCACATGCACACACACATACCTACAGAGGTGCAGCTGTGTGGGTAGTATATTTTTTTTATCATCATCTGTGACGCACACGAAGAAAATAAATAATTAAATTGGTGGCCAATTGTCTGGGCTGACCCGTTTCGTAAGTAAAGTAAACAATTGATTTCAGCAGAAAGAGTGAAATTTAATTTTTTACTTTATTATGCCTTATTTATTTACTGTTTTCTGTTCGGCCCAAAATGGCTGCCCAGCATGGTTGCCACCCTGTCGGCTGTATTTTAATTCTTTTGTTGATTGTAAACACAAATAACAACACACGCTTGTACAGCATCCGCTTCCCATAACCGCTTTATTAATCCAATTGTTTGCAGGCTTTATTTATCAGTTAATTAACATCATATTTGCACATCTGGCAACGCCGTTCCCTCTTATTTACAGTTTGACCCCTTATCCAATTGGAGGACATGCGTGTGTGCGTGTTTTCTATTCTTTGTTTACCTGGTTTGTCTCTTATTGGAATTGCCATTTGGCAAGCTCGTTTTATGCAATCCAATTGGGAGCGGTGCACCGGCAGTAAACGGGTCTTTTGACCGTTACTTTATGGTTACATTGTTTGCCACCATTTTGTCCCAGTTTGGAAATATCCAGAAACTGCTGCTGACACAGCACTTATTTTTCCCTGTTGCACGAACGGCGGAGATCTTGGGCATTCATTATGTCATAAACAACAAACAAACAAACGCAGACACACACACAAACAAAGGGGAAGCGTAATTGCTGTAAACAAGGGAAAATTCCACTCGCCATTGCAGTTTGTGGGGCAAGCGAGATAGCGTGTGGTGCAAGGGAGACGGATATACAGCGATATTGGGTCATCGGCTCGCTTCTACTTCTAGCAGCTTCTTTCGTCCCATTCCATTCTCCCTTTCATCCCTCCCTCCCCTCCCCACTCTTGTTCGCTTTAATCTTATCGTAACCACATGAGATCGTATCCTCTTATCGCACCTTTTGTTCTGGGACTGCAATATAATTTCCAGTGCTTGTGTTTGCTTTATGACATCGTGCTTTGCTTTTGTCTAAAAAAAAATCTCCCTCACTGTTTACTTGATATACTGTTTTTACGGCTGTTTTCCCTGTCGAAAGATTGTACCCAGATCCCCCAATATTTGTCCAAGCAGAACGTTAAGTTTTGATGTGGTTACACAAGCGATCCAATTACCCGGGGGCTTATCACCTGTCTTTTATCTAGATCTAATCTAGATGGAGTACTATCTAGGTGATGTTCTTAATTTCTGCTGCATCGTTGCTACAAAACGTGTTAACAGCTCAAACCAAGGTTTTCCATGAAAATTCTTATTATATAAAAAGTTGTACATTGAAACCCGTATTGTTGTGCAGATGACACGTGATCGGCGCTGAAAGATTAGCCCCAAAAGTAAATGTGAATGTCGTAAAATAATACAAAAGCAACAATATTGCGGTCTCACACACGTTTTCGCTAAGAAACGAAATGTGTTCATGCCTACAATTGGGGGCACAGACATAGAACCACTCTATAAAGTTTGTTTCAACACCTTAAATAACAAATGTTTCAATAACGTTGCTTTGCTGAATCGATTTACCTTAGTTCTTAAGAAAAAAAGAGAGCTTTTAATCAATTAGTTGTTTATTTTTGCTTTCAATTGCTACTAATCAAATTTCCTTTACTGAATATGAATATCACGATAATTTTCTATTGATTCATGATATTCAAAGCATAAAGTTGTACTTTCTTAGCAACAAAACAAGTTTCTTAGCAACAAAACAAGTTTTTGAAAGAGAGTGGTTCTGGCAATAAAATTTATATTAAGATCCCAAAGAATAAATTAAGCTAAAACTATTAGTCACGTATTTGATTAATTTTATGCATAAACGTAGACTTTGTTTTTAAAAATAATACTTTTAAACAAGTTTATAGCTTGAAAAGTAAACTTAAAAACTATTGTTTTGACCTCCGCTGTTCATAAATGTTTAGGTATTTACTTACTTATTCATAATGCACACAGACAGCGCGTCACGCTGACTTTTGCCCCCTCTCTTTCACCCCTTTAAACCCCCTTCTTTATTTTTAGAGTTTTGTTTATGGCAGTTACCGCCAGTATTGATTGGCCATTATTTTTTTGTTTTGGTAAATTTTGTAGGCAAAAGTAAAAAAAAAATCAGACACGTGCAGCCCAAAAAAGTAGCCATTTTTATTTGACTCGACTAATTTTTCGTATTTTCGTCAGACGTTTTGTATATTAATTTTCGCGATATTTATAGCCACAGCTCTCCGTTTATTTTGTTTATCCATTGAGACTCGTGGGCTTGGCGGCGTTTTAGTTAGTATTTTGTATTATTTGCGCCTTATTTGTGTTGCAATCCAAATCCACCCCATTTTGGGGGGCAGAAGGGGCTCCATTTGACCTTGGGCCATGATTCACCCCCATTTGAATTAAGATTCATATCTGACCGACTGTACCCGCCTGTATATCTGAAAATTCAAGCCAGTACTAGTAGTATATCTCGCGGGGCCTCCTAGTAGCAACTTAATCACATAAATGATGCCGCCACCGTGTGGATGTCGTCAGTCGCCAGACAAACGCCCAAAGCACAGCACCGCCTCACAGATCAACGATAAATCCCAGGAGAGGAGAGGATAGGCAGAAAAACAGGCCAGATTACAGAGACCCACATCTTTTCGATGTGAATTCCAAGCGCCGTCGAAGGACCGAAAGCAACGCAACCTGTGATAGATAAAGAAACCAAGCAAGCAAAGCCAGAGACAGATAGTGAACTGCAGCTGTGATAAATCTCAACCCGACTAAACCAAATATTTAACCTAGCAATGACGACATCCAGCGATATCGCGCAGCCAGAGAGCCAGAACATCCTGGGGTACGTCTTCAGACCTTTTTTCGCCTAGGGAACTGGGATCACGCAAGCATTTTCAATTGCGGTGCACATGCAATCGATTCGGTGCATTATTACTGCCCATCATAACCATAAATTGCATTCATTAAGCTATATATCGCTGTTCCCATTCAGCATTCAGCAGGCCTCTATTTCCATTTCGCTCAATTCACAGAGCTCTGCCAAGTGCGCAGTTTGTTGATTTAATTGGCTTGGCAGAAAGGAAACAACAAAATGCCTCGCATTTTTCGAACGAACGAACTGCCGGCAAACAATATATAGCGTATGCATATAGTAGAATAGGTATCCGTATTTTGTGTCGTCCCCTTTTGTATGTCGATTAACACCTAGAACGAATTCAAATGCGAATAAGTGAATAAAGAGAGCTGTCCGTCGACAGTCCAGATACCATTAACACTGTCATGGAATTGCTCTCTTTGTAAAATATTCGACGTTGCGCTATGAGACTGTTTAACTAACCCACTAAACCCCGTTTGTCTGGCCTAATCTGTCCGTTGTCCTGTCTGTTTGGTGCTCCAAACCCCAAGTTCCCAAGGATACTCCACGAATAGTGAAATGAAGAGAGCTATCCGTCGACAGTCAAGTTAAAGCTTATTGTAATACTGTCATGGAATTGCTCTCTTTGTATAACATTCGAAAGGCGACGATATCGGTGTGCTTAACTTGTTTAAGCAAAACTTGTAAGCGTCTTTTGGTTATGGTGATTAATCCTTCTCACCTTGCAGGTGATTTTATAGAAAAGAAACACACTCGCTGCCTTTTCAAATTCAAGTTTCTTTTGTATTCATGGCTATTTCTTGCCTGGTAAATACTTTACAAAAAATCTGGAGAAGTTCAACCCGCCCGCTAATAATATATAGTGCCCGCAACTTAGAGATTAGAAATGCGCTGGTTAGGAGGCAGTTCCTACAGGCCGCCGCGTCCACGTCCGCCGGTTGGTCCGCCCTGCCAGGCTCCGCGTCCACCGCTGCCGCCCGGAGCTCCAGGCGGTCCTCCACTACCTCTGCCGCCGCCCGGCGGTCCGCCTCTTCCTCTGCCACGAGCTGTAAAGCAAATTAATCATTAGTATTTGTAGTTGGGTAAAGGCAAAATAATCCATTATTGCTACAAGACTGTCTTTTTTTAAATTATGCAATGATTTTAACTGATCTTTATTCGCAGCTAACTTTACTATCTAGTTTTATAGTCTCACTGACTAAATTTGTTTCTTTAAACAATAAAAGTAAAACATTTAAAAACTACTTTGATAAAAACTGACTTCAAGCTATTGCTTTTGTGAAGACAAACATTTAAATAAAAATAAGCTTAAAGTTTTTTATTAGCAAATAATTATTATGGGTGGTAAACCCGTTAAAAATCAATTTTTTTAACAAAAGACAGTCTTGTATATAAAATGTATGTGAGCCAAAGTGCCCGACTCACCCTGTGCGCGCAGAATGGCCGCCTTGCCCCTGCCCGCCGTCCCACCAAGTCCCTTGCCCGTCTGCTTCTTGAACATCGGGGCGTTCTTTAGCATGTCGGGCAGTATGAGGAAGCGGATCTTCGATCCTCGGATGTAGACGTTCTCCAGGTTGGCCGTGCGCCCGTCCCTGTAGGTCACCGTGATCTGTGTCATCTGGCAGTTCATGTTGTCCTCCGCCTCAATTAGTTTGCCGCGGTACACCTCGCCGGTGATGGTCTCGCAAGTGATTATGTGGCCCTCGGCCTCGTGCAGCACTTTGATGGGCACTCCGATCGACATGTTTGCTAGGTTTTATCTTGTTTTCTGTGAGTTATTATTGATTTTTGTGGTTTTTTTCCGACGCCGCTAAAATCTTTCTCGGTTTTTCTTTGCGCAAACGTTTATGACGAGTGGCTGTGTGTGTGTGGTGTTCGCGCTTTGACAGCTGCCGGCCGCCATATTGTGGTGAAATTGCCGCGTGAGCGTGAGTGCAGGGTTGTATCCGCGACGTAACTATCGTCGTGGTGTATCGGATCTCCGATAAGGCGCGCGTATCTTATCGCTTTAAAATAAACACAAACAATTTTGCGTCATAAAAGCAGAGTAATTTAATTGTCACCGCTCTGCTGCTGATAAGCTTGTTCTGCCTTCGTGGCCGTCAGTTTTACAACAGCTATTGCGACGTTCAGTTACCAATTGAGTTTCCTCTTAAATCATGTTTCGGTAAATTATCAGTTGGGTTTTTGGGAGATTTTTTCGAATAATAAATAAGCTTTAATAAATCGAGTCTTTAAAATATAGTATTGAGCTTAAATAAATAACTTTTGTTTCAGGTTTTCATAATTGCTTAACCAAATATCGTTACTTTAATCTTTATTTAAACCTTAAAACAAAGTTTTGATACAAATTAATTCAAATAACTAACAAATACCCGTTTCTTATTGTTCAGACACATTATTAAATTTACCATAAATTTTCGTCCGTTTGCTTAAAGTTCAATGGGGTTTAAATATTGTTAGAGTAGCCAGTGAAAAGGTCCTACAAAATCGAAGAGGCACAACCCATTGCTATATGGATTTCTGATTTAACCCGCAATCTTTTCCCCACAGCGACCCAATGTTTAGTAGTGGCTTCGTTAGAAGAGAGTTTAATGACAGCGGAATTGCCGATGGCAAGCTCCGCACCATCTCGACTTCGTCTTGCGCCACGACCATGTCGACGGAGTCCTACCGCATCTCTCTCGGCGTAGGGCCTCTGTGGTGGGGGTGATGTCCCTGTCCACCACAGAACAGATCACGATAGGGCATCCCTCTTTACGGGTAAGTACTAAAACGCATCACAATCACGGTTGTACTATATGGTTTAAATGTTTACAGGCTTGAGCCGTAAGTCTTCGGTCGACTCGGCTGGTGGCAGCCTCTACGAGGCCAGCTCCCGTGGGCCGTCGTCGCTGTCGTCCTCCCAGTCGGATTGCTCCGACTTGGAGTCGCAGCCCGACATCCACTCGCTGTGCTCGGACGATGACTGCCAGGAAGTGCTGCGCCAGATCTTGCAGCACGACCAGCCTGTGCAAATTTCCATCAAGCTGCACGTGACCGAGGACCAGTACACCAATTGGATGACGATTCTGAACCCAGTCAACAACATTCTATACGTCGCTCTGCCGAAGGACCTTCCCCCGGCCGGCTCCAAGCAAACCTTCATCTCGCTGCTGGAGTTCGCCGAGGACAAGCTGGAGGTGGACGCGGTCGTGATGGTCATGCCTAAGGATCAGCCGGAGAAGGCTCGCCTCATCGAGGCGTTCCTGTTCATGGGCTTCGAGCCGCTGTCCCGCAAGGCACCACAGGCCCCACCGGCAGCCATCAACGACAACGAGAACCACTACTTCCTCTACAGCATCGAGGAGTAGTTCGACGGAGAGGGGACGATTTTCGCAACAGAAGCAGCAACAGAAGAAGTCAAAACAGTTTAAATCAACCACAATCTTATATCCTGTCCGTAGTATCCGCAATTATCTAGCAACTCTATTAGCTCAGCTTAGATCCAATGACATATTGACCCCAATGTGTTCAATGAAAAACAAATCAATCTTTTAAAATCTTCGCGTTTATGTAGTCGAAAATCGTTTTGAAATTGTCTTGGAGCGGCTTCATTCTTTGGTAGTCCTTCAATTATGGCCAGCCGCGTTAAGAGCCTGATCGCAAAATATTATACTAAACTATAATCGAAAAAAAACGAAAGAAAATGTAAAAAAAAGTATAAAATTAGAAAATGTCAAAAAAAAAAATGTACTAATCCTAAGTTTTTTTGTGAATCAATATTTTTTGTATTTATGTTTTCGCTTTTGTTGTAACCATAATTATTCTTTTCATGTTTTTTCAATATTTTTATACACTTAAGCTTATATATGATGTATTGTAATCCCAATTTTTTCAAACTAGAAAATATTATATATATTTTTATTCACTTTTTGTACACCTTAAGCGATGAGAACGGAAAAGTTGAACAGTAGGAGGATGGAGAGGGAAACACATATTCATAAAAGCTACTTCACATGCGCCAGAAAAATCCATACACACAATATCCAATATAAAATAAACTTATTAATCACTAGATTCACAGCGAGCAAGCAAACGAAAGCAATTCTTTTATTTATTCCACTTTGATGTATGATTTTCTTGATTCCAATAATAAAACATATGACTTAACAAAATTTAAGTGTCGGCCTGATTATTAAAATAATTTTATCTGACGCGCTGGGACAATGCGCATTATTATTGTTTTCGAATTTATCTCGAGTGTCGGTGGAACGTGACCAAGACTTTTGATTAAATTTCTAGCCAAGATTGCCCTTATTTGGCCAGATAAGAGGAATTTCCGATTCTACGACGTGGACAGGTTGGTGTTCTTCTGCTTAAACCAATGACCAAACCTGATAGCAAGTCGGAGGAAATAATAAAAGATAACGCCTAATCCCAGATATAGCACTGCGAACTGGACTTTTAATAAATCTATTTTGTTCTCTTTGAAACTTTTGAAGGCGGTGTGTTATCAGCAGAGAAGAGAGAATATCATATAATACAATCGCCATACATACTTGATAACTTGAAGGTCAGTAATTTATGGGATCTGGAGTTTAAAAACAGCTTTTACAATTAGAACATGTTATACCCAACACATACCCAAAAATATAGTTGATCGTTATAAGTAATACCAACTTAAAGTTTAAGTTTACTTTATTTATCGAATTTACATTGAACATTTTTACAACGGGGGCGGTGTTACTGTACTTATTGCTTAGATTACGGAGTAATCTCAGATAGGGAATGGTCACTGGCTCAATGTTTTTGTCTGACTCAAATCAGCCACTAAAATTATAACAAAGGGCTCTTCACAAACTTTTAGCAACGACCATTTGAACATAATGATTCAGAGAACTGAGCTGAACTGAAAAGCATATTCTTCTGCTAATCTCAGCTTGGAAATCATCATCGCTCAACAGCTGTTCCTTGCCCAACCATTAGCTCGCCGTCGGTTTGTCTATTCGGTTTATGGGCGATAAAACTCTGCCGCACTCAAAAGCAGACAAAATATATACCCATCTATGTTATATGGGGGGCTCTGCGCCGTGCCTCACATATGAAGAGATAACGATATAAACAGCGACGGAAGAGGCTCCGAAAAACAGTCCAGACTGGAGCGTCGCCGAGTTTACACGAATCACAGCTTTGTAAGCGGACTGAAGTCAATATCCCAGAGTTATCATGTTGAAGGCGGTGAGTGTGTTTGATGGGAGGACCTTATCTTATCGGGGGTCGGTTCAATTTAATTTACTTTCTGTCCCTATGCCCCTCCAATTATGTTTACCGGATGGATACACCCTGATTGCCTTGGACATCCGTATCCAGATTATCATTTTTGTCACTATTTTAGTGGCCGTGGCCTTGGCCATGCAGCCATTGAAGGAGGATAATGATAGGAACCACCACCTGACCCACAAGCGACCGTTGTCGCTGTCGCACCACCACCAGAAGCAACACTTGGAGGAGCACAGCAAACACGGAAAGTCTGTGCACCACATCGCTGCCCACGCCTCCCAGAAGCACAAGTCCTATGGCCAATCCACTTCCCAGAGGAAGGGCAGGCAGGCACAGGGACACAAGAAGAGCCACCACCAGAAGCACCAGCTGGATAGCCACTTCCACAAGAAAGTCAGCAAGCACCACAAGAGACACACGGGATCCCGTCGCCACTAGGGAACATACATTCCAAAGACACATCCTATTTAAATCCTAACTTATGTGAATGTTTCCGTACCTACGCCAAAATAAAAGCGGAGCACTAAAGTCAGTTTCGTAATACAGTAAAGCCCCATAATGTGCTTATTTAACAGGCTCTTAATAGTTTGGATTTATAACACTTGCTCTATAATATTAAAATATTTTAAAAAGGAGCTCTATCACCAACAAAGCAAGCAGAAATGTTTGAATGCAGTTCCTAAAAAAAAAGCTTAAATGTAAGGCTGTAAAATCGCTTAAAAGGAAGTATTATATTGAACCAAAAAAGGTAAAATGATTAAGCCGGGGAAGTAAATAAAAATATAGAACCTTTTTTATTTAAGAGACCAAAATATAGCGATCTCTTAACCGATATCCACTGTAGAGTCAATCTATTTTTTTGTGACCCCTTTTATAACCCCATGTGTGGATCGTTAAAGCCCGTCTGTGATGGGCTCAAGTCCAGGTTTAGGTCGTCGGTTCATACGCGTAATTGCGCTTGGCCAACTCGCTGTTTGGCAGGGCTTGTACTTAAATGTTACGTTAGCGGGCCATTGAAGCCGCCTCAATTTCTTCGGAAGCGCCGACCAAGTGCCACAATCCGGTTTTTAGACAATTGAAATTTGAAAATAATAAACCCCACATGCGAACGTACTCGTACTTAAAGTGTTTTGTTTTTATTGCGATAAAGCCGGTGTTAATTGTGTCTGGGGTCAAAAACTCCAGTGACGTCATTACCATGGTTGCAAGACAGTGAAAGGGTTTTAATTTTTGTGGGGGCTTGTATAATTTCTTTGGTTACATGTGAATTAAAGTTTTAGGAACGTATGTATGTTTGCAACAGTTATGGTTAGTTTATTTAACCCCAAACAGGGTAAATTCGTGGGCGGTAGTAGCCCCCATAACTGCGATATCCGCCGTAGCCGCCGTATCCTGAGTAACCTCCGTATTTATAGCCCCCACCATATCCTCCTCCATAACCGCCGTAGAAAACAGGAGGTGGAGCGGCATAATATCCATAACCAATGGAATCAGCAGTAGAGAGGTCACCCTCTTCAATGGATTCTTTGTTCTGAAAATATTAAATTTATTAATTGGTTTCTAAACTTTTAAAAAAACGACCTAGGTACCTCTATAGGTCCTGCAGTTATCGATCCAATAATAGCCAGGCACAAAATAATGGAAAATAACTGAAAAGGTGTCATAATATTGTTATAAAAACCAAATCTATTCAAAATGTACTGTGTAACAAATACCTTTGTCATTGTTGACCTTATTTTGCGAAATTCCGCGGGGATCTACCTTGGTGTATATATTATTTCTCAAATTAGCGACTAATCCCGGCCGAGTTCTAGTTAGAAGCGTTGTTGTCCGTAAACTGTGATCCCAAAAGGCCGACCAACAATATTTATAGAGCGCAAAAAACATCCCGGAGATCGATTTCGCACATGATCATTGATTGGACAAACACTCCGAAGTCTGGGAAAGTCATTACCCGGTGGGAAATGAGGTGTAAATCAGGGTCAAGCTAATTACTTTTTCTGATCCTCAAAGTCGCTAAATGTTTGGTACAAATATGTTTTCCAGGCCAACTTTATGTACTCAGAAATGCGGTTACAGAAAATATCAGCTAAAAGCCACAACATTTAAATATTGACAGGTGCTTTAAGTTTGTTTTAGCCAATGTCTACTGTACGAGCAATTGAGAAATTCCCCTTGCCAGTTAGCAAATAAAAATATTGACGCACTAGCTCAAAAAGTTCCTAATAAATTATGTTAGCACATTCGTTAAAAGATTACTCATTTAATTTAATTACAAGGATCAAAACCGATTCAAATTTGGTAATTCATACTAGCTAAAGTTATATATGTTCCAGGTACATTGAACATATAGAAGTTTTGCTTTTAAAAACTTTTTAAAAGAGGATGTCCATAAAAATCATTCGGATTTAATTTTACCAATAGTTTTAAAAGCCCTTTTATGACAGAAACAGTAAGTGATACAAATATTTTGTATGTGTTTAAAATATATTTTAAGATTATGAAACAGATTAAGATTATAAACAGTACATTTAATTATTTTAAAATTTTAAATTTCAAAGAAATAATCGCATGCGCTGCGTTGTAAGCTTGACTTCGCATGCGGCATTTTCATTTTCGCCACCACTAGATTTTGTGTCACCACTAGCAATGGCTGCCGCATGAAAAAATAAACGTTTTCATTTTGCAAACCGGAAAAATTGTTATTTGCCGCCGAAGAAACGTAGTAAAAGTAAAAACTAGGTAAATAACTCCATAGTTAGCTCAATGTTGACAAATTTAAACAAGTATTGTTTTGGGGAGCACGAATTTAAAGCTTTTTTTCGGCGTGTTGAAAATTGCAAAAGACCGCAACGTCGGCGGCGGCTTTCGATTTCTTGCCCAAGTGAAAAACGTGTGTGTGTGTGTCATGCTAATGGTTTTGTTCTGTTTATTGAATAGGATATAGGATAAGTGCAGCGGAAATATGTCTATTCCGCCGTACATGATACCGCAGAATGCCTGGGCCGCGCAGCTGATGGCCCAGCAGGCATATGCGGCGGCACACGCTCAGCAGGCGCAGTTGCATGCGCAGCAGCAGATGGCCAACCAGATACAGCAGATTCCGCCGCCAGGAGCTCCGCTTCCCCCGCCCAGTGGACACCCGAATGGGATTCCCATCCCAGCAGGGGGCCAGGGACCCGGGTTGGGCCAGATTCCCACACCCAAACCCGACATTCTCACCGAGGAGAAGCTGCAGGAGAAGGCCCTCAAGTGGCAGCATCTGCAGTCAAAAAGATTCGCTGAGAAGCGCAAGTTCGGGTTTGTCGACACCCAGAAGGAGGACATGCCGCCGGAGCACATCCGAAAGATCATCCGCGACCACGGAGACATGACGTCGCGCAAGTACCGCCACGACAAGCGAGTGTATCTGGGCGCTTTGAAGTACATGCCGCATGCTGTGCTAAAACTGCTGGAGAACATGCCCATGCCCTGGGAACAGATCCGGGATGTCCAGGTGCTGTACCACATTACGGGAGCCATCACCTTTGTCAATGAGATTCCTTGGGTCATTGAGCCAGTCTACATTGCTCAGTGGGGGTAAGATAAACTCTTTTATTCGCATCATTATTCAAACTAAATGGCTTACTTTCTATAGAACCATGTGGATCATGATGAGGCGTGAGAAGCGCGATCGTCGGCACTTCAAGCGCATGCGCTTCCCGCCCTTCGACGATGAGGAGCCGCCTCTAGACTACGCAGACAACGTGCTGGACGTGGAGCCCTTGGAGGCCATTCAAATTGAGCTGGACAATGACGAAGACAATGCCGTGCACAAATGGTTTTATGATCATCGTCCGCTGGTGGATACGCCGTGAGTTTTGATTGATAACTGTTATTGATCTTGCTGATTAACATATTTTACTCCCTTAGCTTCGTTAACGGCACAACCTACCGCAAGTGGAACCTTTCCCTGCCGCAGCTGGCCACGCTCTATCGACTGGCCAATCAATTGCTCACTGACTTGGTCGACAATAACTTCTTTTATCTATTTGACCCAAAAAGTTTTCTTCACCGCCAAGGCCTTAAACATGGCCATTCCTGGCGGTCCCAAGTTTGAGCCCCTGATCAAAGACCACAATGTGGGGTAAGTGCTTTGCCATACTATAAAGCCTAAATGATTTTTAATCTTCTGTTAATCTTCCAGTGACGAGGATTGGAACGAGTTCAACGACATTAACAAAGTCATTATCCGGCAGCCCATTCGTACGGAGTATCGAATTGCCTTTCCCTACTTGTACAACAATATGCCGCACTTTGTGCATCTGAGCTGGTAAGATCCGATATTCTTCTGAAATTATTAATCTTAAACTTTGATTACGTGGTAGTAACGTTTCCACGTGAACAGCCTCGCTGGAAATGCTTCATGTCACGTTAGAAAAACGTCGAGCTCCCAGCTTACTACCAATTTTGCGATAAACGGGAGCTGCAATGATAATGTTCGTGGCGATTGTCAAGACTAAATCGTGACTGCTGATAGTTGCATACACTTAAACTCATTTTTATGGTTCAAGGATCAAAATGACCGAATGTTTCTTCTCATTTCAGGTATCACACTCCCAACGTGGTCTACATCAAGACCGAAGATCCCGACCTGCCCGCCTTCTACTTTGACCCGCTCATCAATCCCATATCCCATCGCAATGCAAACTCCAAAGTGCAGGAGCCACTGCCGGATGATGATGAGGACTTTCACGCTTCCGGACGCCGTACAGCCGTTCCTGCAGGACACTCCCCTCTACACAGACAACACCGCGAACGGCATTGCCTTGCTGTGGGCACCTCGTCCCTTCAACATGCGATCTGGTCGCTCTCGCCGCGCCATCGATGTGCCGCTGGTCAAGTGCTGGTACAAGGAGCACTGTCCTCCTGGCCATCCGGTCAAGGTGCGCGTTAGCTACCAGAAACTGCTCAAATACTATGTGCTTAATGCGCTAAAGCACCGCAAACCAAAGCCGCAAAAGAAACGGTGAGTTGTTTTAGTTAAAAACTATAAAACCCTTTTAATTTAATTTTTTTTTGCAGCTACCTCTTCCGCTCCTTCAAGGCCACCAAGTTCTTCCAGACCACCACCCTGGATTGGGTTGAGGCTGGACTGCAGGTTTGCCGTCAGGGATACAACATGCTTAACCTCCTGATTCACCGAAAGAATCTTAACTACTTGCATTTGGATTACAACTTCAACTTGAAGCCTGTGAAGACACTGACCACCAAAGAGCGTAAAAAGTCTCGTTTCGGAAATGGTCAGTTGATTTAGAATATCAATTTTAAGTTCTATTTGAATAACTTATTTTTTAATTAGCTTTCCACTTGTGTCGTGAGATCCTGCGCTTGACCAAGCTAATCATTGACTCGCATGTTCAGTACCGGCTGAACAATGTGGACGCCTTTCAGCTGGCCGACGGATTGCAGTATATATTCGCCCATGTGGGCCAGCTGACTGGCATGTATCGCTACAAATACAAGCTAATGAGGCAGATTCGAATGTGCAAGGATCTGAAGCATCTGATCTACTACCGCTTTAACACAGGACCCGTGGGTAAGGGACCCGGCTGTGGTTTCTGGGCTCCTGGATGGCGAGTTTGGCTGTTCTTCATGCGCGGCATCACACCGCTGCTGGAACGCTGGCTGGGTAATTTGCTGTCGCGTCAGTTCGAAGGACGGCACTCCAAGGGTGTGGCCAAGACGGTGACCAAGCAGCGCGTCGAATCCCACTTCGATTTGGAACTACGTGCCTCCGTGATGCACGATATCGTGGACATGATGCCCGAGGGCATCAAACAGAACAAGGCGCGCACCATTTTGCAGCATCTATCGGAGGCGTGGCGCTGCTGGAAGGCGAACATACCATGGAAGGTGCCCGGTCTGCCCATTCCCATCGAGAACATGATCCTGCGCTACGTGAAGATGAAGGCAGACTGGTGGACAAACACGGCTCACTACAATCGGGAGCGTATCCGTCGAGGAGCCACCGTGGACAAGACCGTGTGCAAGAAGAACCTGGGGCGACTTACGCGTCTTTATTTGAAGGCGGAGCAGGAGAGGCAGCACAACTACCTAAAGGATGGTCCTTACATATCTCCGGAAGAGGCAGTGGCCATCTATACCACCACGGTCCATTGGCTGGAGTCGCGACGCTTTGCGCCCATTCCCTTCCCGCCTCTCTCGTACAAACACGATACCAAGCTGCTAATTCTCGCTTTAGAGAGGTTGAAGGAGGCTTACAGTGTCAAGTCCAGGCTAAATCAAAGTCAGCGCGAGGAGCTCGGTCTCATTGAGCAGGCCTACGACAATCCCCATGAAGCCTTGTCTCGCATCAAGCGTCATCTGCTCACGCAGAGAGCCTTCAAGGAGGTGGGTATTGAGTTCATGGACTTGTACAGTCATCTGATACCAGTCTATGAAGTGGAGCCGCTGGAGAAGATCACGGATGCATATCTAGATCAGTATCTATGGTACGAGGCAGACAAGCGACGACTATTTCCACCATGGATCAAGCCCAGCGACACGGAGCCCCCACCATTGCTGGCCTACAAGTGGTGTCAAGGTAAAGATGTGGATCAGATTAGCCTAAAGTCAAATCCTATTTATTACTGGGCATTTTGGGTGTGTGATTTGTAGCAAAGTGATATGTATTTGATCATCCCCTTGTTGCAAACCTCACGCCAAAGATGAATCCCTTAATACAACAAAAACTTTTAAAAAGGAGTGATGAAATTTTGTATCCTTTAACAAGGACTTCTGTAATGCTTTCCCATTGTTAATGTAGTGAAATCTAATCATTCCCCATAACAGGCATCAACAACCTGCAGGATGTGTGGGATGTGGGTGAGGGCGAGTGCAATGTGCTGTTGGAGTCGCGATTCGAGAAGCTCTACGAAAAGATTGACTTGACGCTACTCAATCGTCTGCTGCGTTTGATCGTCGATCACAATATCGCCGATTACATGACGGCCAAGAACAACGTGGTGATTAACTACAAGGACATGAACCACACTAACAGTTACGGAATCATTCGCGGCCTGCAGTTCTCCTCGTTCATCACGCAGTACTACGGTTTGGTGTTGGATCTTTTAGTTCTGGGTCTGCACCGATCTAGCGAGATGGCTGGTCCGCCGCAAATGCCCAACGATTTCCTCACGTTCCAGGACGCAGTCACAGAAACCGCTCATCCCATTCGACTGTACTGCCGCTACGTCGATCGCATTCACTTGTTCTTTAGGTTCTCGGCGGAGGAGGCCCGAGATCTCATTCAGCGCTACCTCACTGAGCATCCGGATCCGAACAACGAAAACATTGTGGGCTACAATAACAAGAAGTGCTGGCCACGCGATGCTCGCATGCGTTTGATGAAACACGATGTCAATCTGTAGGTTTTCTGTTCATCAAATACCCAGTTTTTAAGAGAGTAAAGATTGTTTTTTTTTTTATTTAACAGAGGTCGCGCTGTCTTCTGGGACATTAAAAACCGTCTGCCCCGCTCTGTGACTACCATTGGTTGGGAGAGCACCTTCGTTTCGGTGTACTCCAAGGACAATCCCAATCTGCTGTTCAACATGAGTGGCTTCGAGTGTCGCATTTTACCAAAGGTTCTTTTAACCCCAATTTAAGTTTAAGAGCAGTTTATAATTTGTTTTTTTTCCCCTCAGTGTCGCACCCAGAATGAAGAGTTCACCCATCGCGATGGCGTTTGGAATTTGCAGAATGAAATTACCAAGGAGCGCACGGCTCAGTGCTTCCTGCGAGTAGACGATGAATCGCTGGGACGCTTCCACAATCGAGTGCGACAGATCCTGATGGCTTCCGGCTCCACTACATTCACTAAGGTATTAAAAGAGATAATAAATAGGTCTTAGATCGCTAAGTGCTAAATTAAATTTGCCTGTTTCAGATTGTAAACAAATGGAACACTGCTCTTATTGGTCTGATGACCTACTTCCGCGAGGCTGTGGTCAACACACAGGAACTGCTGGATTTGCTGGTCAAGTGCGAGAACAAAATTCAGACCCGTATCAAGATTGGTCTCAACTCTAAAATGCCCTCCCGTTTCCCGCCCGTTGTGTTCTACACTCCCAAGGAGCTGGGTGGTCTGGGAATGTTGAGCATGGGTCACGTCTTGATTCCACAATCTGATCTGCGCTGGTCCAAGCAAACGGATGTGGGAATAACCCATTTCCGCTCTGGTTGGTTTTAAACCCTTTAGAGTTTTAATATACGTTGCTAATGAATACCTTTTGTAACTTATAGGCATGTCCCACGATGAGGATCAGCTAATTCCCAATTTATATCGGTACATCCAGCCCTGGGAGAGTGAGTTTATCGACTCGCAGCGCGTTTGGGCGGAGTATGCGTTGAAGCGGCAGGAGGCGAATGCCCAGAACCGACGACTCACATTGGAAGATCTGGAGGACAGCTGGGATCGCGGAATTCCGCGTATCAACACACTCTTCCAGAAGGACCGACACACACTGGCCTACGACAAGGGCTGGCGCATTCGAACGGAGTTCAAGCAGTACCAGGTGCTGAAACAGAATCCCTTCTGGTGGACTCACCAGCGGCACGACGGCAAGCTGTGGAACCTGAACAACTACCGCACAGACATGATACAGGCGTTGGGCGGAGTGGAGGGCATTCTGGAACACACCCTGTTCAAGGGAACCTACTTCCCCACCTGGGAGGGTCTGTTCTGGGAGAAGGCCTCCGGGTTCGAGGAGTCGATGAAGTACAAAAAGCTGACCAATGCCCAGCGCTCCGGTCTCAACCAGATTCCGAATCGTCGCTTCACACTCTGGTGGTCACCCACTATCAATCGTGCGAACGTGTACGTGGGCTTCCAGGTGCAACTGGATTTAACGGGCATTTTCATGCACGGCAAGATTCCCACGCTGAAGATCTCGCTGATTCAGATCTTCCGAGCCCATTTGTGGCAGAAGATCCACGAGTCGATTGTGATGGATCTGTGTCAAGTGTTCGATCAGGAGCTGGACGCTTTGGAGATCGAAACAGTGCAGAAGGAGACAATTCATCCGCGAAAGTCGTACAAAATGAACTCCTCGTGTGCGGATATCCTGCTTTTCCCTGCCTACAAGTGGAATGTGTCGCGACCATCGCTGCTGGCTGATACCAAGGACACCATGGACAACACCACAACCCAGAAGTACTGGCTGGACATCCAGCTGCGTTGGGGTGACTACGATTCGCACGACGTGGAGCGTTATGCGAGGGCCAAGTTCCTCGACTACACCACGGACAACATGTCCATCTATCCCTCGCCAACAGGCGTGCTGATAGCCATTGATCTGGCCTACAATCTACACTCTGCGTACGGAAACTGGTTTCCCTGGCTGCAAGACCCTCATCCAGCAGGCCATGGCCAAGATCATGAAGGCCAACCCCGCGCTTTACGTGCTGCGGGAGCGTATCCGCAAGGCCCTGCAGCTGTACTCCTCGGAGCCAACGGAGCCCTACCTCAGCTCGCAGAACTACGGAGAGCTGTTCTCCAACCAGATCATCTGGTTTGTGGACGACACCAACGTGTACCGCGTCACCATCCACAAGACATTCGAGGGAAATCTGACCACAAAGCCTATTAACGGTGCAATCTTCATATTTAATCCACGAACGGGTCAGCTCTTCCTCAAGATCATTCACACCTCGGTGTGGGCCGGTCAGAAGCGTCTGGGCCAGTTGGCGAAGTGGAAGACAGCTGAGGAGGTTGCCGCCCTGATTCGATCGCTGCCCGTGGAGGAGCAGCCCAAGCAGATCATTGTAACGCGCAAGGGCATGTTGGATCCGCTGGAGGTGCACTTGCTCGACTTCCCCAACATTGTAATCAAGGGTTCCGAGCTCCAGCTGCCCTTCCAGGCCTGTCTCAAGGTGGAGAAGTTCGGTGATTTGATCCTCAAGGCCACCGAGCCGCAGATGGTGCTCTTCAACCTGTACGACGACTGGCTGAAGACGATTTCCTCGTACACAGCCTTCAGTCGTCTCATCCTGATTCTGCGTGCCCTTCACGTAAATACGGAGCGGACGAAGATCATCCTGAAGCCGGACAAGACCACCATCACAGAGGCGCATCACATTTGGCCCACTCTGACGGACGAAGAGTGGATCAAGGTAGAGGTGCAGCTCAAGGACCTCATCCTCGCCGATTACGGCAAAAAGAACAACGTGAACGTCGCCTCACTGACACAGTCTGAGATCCGCGACATCATCCTGGGCATGGAGATCAGTGCTCCGTCCGCGCAGCGCCAGCAGATCGCCGAGATCGAGAAGCAGACCAAGGAGCAAAACCAACTGACGGCCACCACAACGCGTACGACAAACAAGCACGGTGACGAGATCATCACATCCACCACCTCCAACTACGAGACGCAGACCTTCAGCTCGAAGACCGAGTGGCGAGTGCGAGCCATCTCCGCCACCAACCTGCACCTGCGCACGAACCACATATACGTGAGCTCGGACGACATCAAGGAGACCGGCTACACCTACATCCTGCCCAAGAACATACTCAAAAAGTTCGTCACAATCTCGGATTTGCGAGCCCAGATCGCAGGTTACCTGTACGGAGTAAGTCCACCGGACAATCCGCAGGTGAAGGAGATCCGCTGCATCGTGATGCCACCGCAGTGGGGCACCCACCAGACGATCAACCTGCCCAACGCGCTGCCCACACATCAGTACCTCAAGGACATGGAGCCGCTGGGCTGGATTCATACGCAGCCCAATGAGCTGCCGCAGTTGTCGCCGCAGGACATTACGACGCACGCGAAGATCATGCAGGAGAACTCCAACTGGGACGGTGAGAAAACGATTGTGATCACCTGCTCATTTACTCCCGGCTCCTGCTCGCTAACCGCCTACAAACTGACACCCTCGGGCTTCGAGTGGGGATCCAAGAACACGGACAAGGGCAACAATCCCAAGGGCTACCTGCCCTCGCACTACGAACGCGTGCAGATGCTGCTGTCGAACAAGTTCCTCGGCTTCTTCATGGTGCCGGCGCAGAGCAGCTGGAACTACAACTTTATGGGCGTGCGCCACGACCCCAACATGAAGTACGAACTGCAGCTGGCCAACCCGAAGGAGTTCTACCACGAACTCCACCGCACCTCGCATTTCCTGCTCTTCTCGAACTTGGAAGATGGGGGCGATGGCGCTGGAGCGGATCGTGAGGATGTGTACGCGTAGGTGCGGACGTGAAAGTTTAAGTTTTAGTGCATACAAACAATTTTATAAGCGTGTTTTCAAAATGCTAGCGGCTGAGTACATTTTGTAATAAAAACCATAATTTTCCCAACAAGTCACATCGTTCGTTGCCATGGAATTCATTGTTCGTCCTTCGCCGCCAGGCTTAGCATTCATAACATTCGTTAACGGTAAGTGTTCTGTTTTGTATGTATATGACTAAAGTTAATGCTTAAATTAAGTTTGGTTCGGTTTTGGTTTCTGTGTTCCGGTTTCTAGGTACGTTCGATTGATTGCTGACCCGCATTCAGGAGCACTTCCACAGTACGATGGCCAGGTTGCCGGCGAAGAACAGGTAGAGGATGTTCTCCGTCTCGTACGAGACCTCGAAGCCGAATCCCTCGCCCACAACCACGTGCCAATAGATGCCAAACTTCTTGTCCATGTTTTCCTTGATGATTTTTGCAGCGTGCTGTTGATGAATTTGAATTGATTAAGCTTAGTTTATCTTACATTGTTTTTTTAAGCACATGGTTTTAATTTATAATACTTTGTTATTTAGGTACAACTTTAGATTTGTTCTCCTGTAGACAAAAAATATTAAGTCACTAAAACTAACACTTTTAAATATCATATTGATATAAAAAACTATTTAAATGATTAGACAAACTAAAGTAAAGAAATGATTTATTAAAACGTTATTTATTAAAACGTTTATCAATCTTTAGAGAACTTTAAAATCTAAACGTTTTTCTTTAATTATGAATTCATGACGTTGATATAGAATGTCATATAGGATATTATATAGGATATCATATAGGATTGGACATATATTTCAAATTACAATGATATGATTATCCTTTCATTTGAATTTTCCATTAGGAAACCAAACTTACCTCATAGTTAGACGAGTATTTCTCACAGGCGGTAATAGACAGTTCAATGGCCTCCACCCGCATTTCCTCGTTCATGTCCGAGTGCTTAAATCGGGAGTTATCAGCCAAGAATAATTTTGGGATTCTTATCTGTAACCAACCTTAACCAATGGATAAACGTGCACGATTTTCTTCTCGCCCTCCTTGCCACCTTCTTCATCCGCCATGCCTGCAATTCAGCGACGACTGAGCGAAGGAACCGACAAAATAACTATCACGGAGCCAGAGCCAGGCTAATGTAATAAAAATCGAGTTAAATTCCTATTTACATGTGACACACAACTCAAGGTAAGAGTATACTATGTGAATGTCTACCGCTGGCAGGTGAATGTTTATGAATTCTCGTTTTTGCGCTATTGTCACGGCAGGATGGCTGCTATGGCAATTTGTTTTTGTGTCCGGTTTCGGTTTCGATTTGCCTGCCAGCCTGTCAGGAGCGAGGTTGACTTGCGACTAACCATGCGACTCCAAATGGCTCCGTGCTGACGCCAACTCCATTAACTGTTTCTGAGGAGTTCCTTTATAAGAGGGGTGTGTATTTCACTCGGGGAACTAATAGCTACAGTCGGTGTGCGCTGCGTTTGCGCCAAGTCTGCATGCTAAGGTCCTCCTCCTACTCCTGCTCCTGGCTTCCTGCATCCCCGGTTTGTTGCAAACAAAAGCAATTTCCGTGCGGGTGCCACTGCGAGACAGACGACGCGGCGTCATCGTCATCTTCTTGGCGGCAACCCCAATTTTTGCAACGATTTTCGCAATGAAAGTGGTCAGCTGGGGGAGGAATATGACTAGCCAGTGGTTCAGCAAGCTAGGATGATGCTTGGAAAAACCCACCCCACACCCCAAATGATGCACTCAAAATGTCAACAGATTGCCAGTTAACAAAACATGGGTATGGTTTATTCAAAAACTCAAATGGACTTAATGACCCGATCAAATAACGCAGCAAATAACAAAATTGAATGAGAAGACTAGCTGTTAAGATTTGGTAAGTAAGACCTTACTTCGTAGGAATTGGGTGCTCGAAAACGCTCTTAAGTATACTCTTTCCCTATCACACGTTGATAGAAAAAATAGCGTTAAAATTTCTGTATTAAGAATTCTTATCATTACATTCATAACATAGAACTCCACAATTAAATGAAGTAATTTGGATAACCAAGGCGGATTGAGATCATCAATACATCAATCGTAATACACCGTTCTTGCGTTGCTCAAAAACTTAGAAACCTAGAGTTACAGTAGAATATGTGTCTTATATCTTAAATTACGATTCCGGGTTTAAATCCCAGCATTCTTCGTCCTCTTGATCTTGGTCATACAACACAGCCTCCTGCGAAAGGCGATCAGACAAGTCGTAGGGATCGGAGAACTCCGATTCCTCATCGGAATCTTCTATAATAAGACACTCATTCTCCACTTTTAGGGAGTTCTCCTTTACTAGCTCCAACAGGAGTTCTTTGGTAGCACCTGTGTGCTGCACGCGATCCAATAGGTATGCAATGGGCATTTTATAAGTGTCCTGATACGAATCCTGCTCACTCTCAGAACAATTGGCAACCCTTTTAAAACGATGCAACTCCATCTGGACTTCGTCCCAGATCTTTTCCCTTTCGGTCCGCGTGTCCACACGAAAGGGATAGTCGACGGAACGAACCAGCTTATATGGAGTGGATTCATCGTCAAGGTTAAGAGTGGTAACCAGTGGATTCTCCAGCTGCATCTCCAGGAAATCCTTGCGAACGAAAATAGCTATCTGTGACACATGTCCAACAAATTCGTTGCCCTCGGGAGGCTTGCCCACTCCCATTAAGGAAAACATGTAGTTCGGGTATTTCTCAACTATACCCAGGCACCAGGATTTGAACTCCTCCCGCGTCCACTCGAACTTGTGGTCAAAGTGGCGAAATCCATTCGGCAGCAGAGGATTGAAACGCGTAAAGATCACGTTATAATCCGAGTTTGGGGTGCTAAAAACCACCAATTTTGGCTGCATAAACCCAAAAACATTTGATGGAATTTTGGACAAAACATCATCGTATACGTGCTCGATTCTGAAAAGTTAAAAGTTTGGTAAAAATTAGATAGACAACCAATTGCGGTGGGAGTTTTTTTTATTGGTAAATCAACAGTAGGAAAACTCACAGCTCTAGAGCAATTACAGCATCTGCATCTCTCAATTTCTCCGAAGAATCTGCAACGCTTCCCTGCAGAATTTGAACGTTCAGAGGACACAAACGCTGTCTTATGTAGTCAGAGACTAAAGGATCAACGCTAGTCATGTTTTTCCTGAGCAAGGGCTCGTCAATATCCACCTGCAAATAAAATGAGTATATTATAGCAATTGCCCTAAAATTTCATGTAATGGGAATGTTTTTATGTTTGGACAAAGATATTGGATTCCTTTGGTCAAAACAACGTATTTTTAATGAGCTTTTGTGGTATAACTCTGCTAAATCGACCCCTACTGCCAAAGGAAGTACTGTGTAGTACAGCTGAGAACCCAGGCTAATAATCCCTATTCATTTCCAACCGATGACAATAAAAAAAAGTTTGGACCAAAATTCGCATTTTTGATAAGGGGTTACATCACAAAATTTTGCAATTTTAGGTAAAAAAAAAATGTTTCAAGTTGGAATGCCAGTTAAATAAGGACAATTTTAAAGTCCAACGGTATATAACATTTCATATTTGGACCAAGATTTCCGTAGTTTTTGACCAAAAAATTAATTTTTTATGAGTACTTTTGCCGAAATGTATGGCAGTTATTTTGATTTTGTCTTGCAAATATTCTGTTTATGATAAATTTAAATTTGATAGCACAGAAACTCGAATGGAACAATCGATAGTATTAAATAGTTATCGATATGTCAGCACCGATAGCATGCGAAAACATCGCTTTGTGGTCCAGCTCTAGCGTGTGTGCAGCAGTGCACAGGAAGAATGTGTAATTGTTACGAAAAGTCAAATGGAAGCGGAATTATAGTGGCAAACAGTTTGTGAAAGTGCAGCTGTGCACCGTTGCACCAATTGGAGAGTGTAAGCATCAAGCCTTTTGCCTTGTGGCCCCCCAAACCAGTGAAATCTGCAGTGTACTGGGGACGGGGAAAGAAAACGTAGAAAAACAAGAAGAAGAGAACGGGTAATACGTGAGAAAAATACATACTGAAAATCAATTTGACTTTGTGCCCCAGCGACCGAATGGCACGTGAAAAGTGTTTGCCAGGGAAATACCCGTGCAACTGAATAAATAAGTAGGAGCATTAAGTTCTTTGTTTAATAATGCCGGCCAGAAAATCGATTTTTTTTCTGGGCTCTGTATGTATGTTGGTCTGTTTGTGTTCCAGACATGGTGGTGCGTTTGTTTGTGTTTGTATTCGTGCCCCCGGACGCGGACTGAAAATATTACCGTTTTACAGCACTGAAAGGCAAAAAAACAATAAAGTGAAATGACAAAACTAAGTAAACTGGTGAAAAAATCAAAAATACAATAACACATAATCAGCTTAAAAGTTGAATAAAAACAATACTACTTTAGACCTGAACGCATATTCAAAAATAGCCACTGGCTAACCTGTGTGTTTCATCTTCTTCTTCCAGTCTACTGCGAATATCGGGGGAAAGAGAATCGGCGCTCAAAAGCGGAATCGAACAAAAACAACTTTTGCATACAATTTGAAAGCAACGAACTACTGCACACACACGCCGCCTAAACGTGAAACGTGAGACTGAGTCACAGAGTCAGAGTCTGAGGGAGTTAGCTCGCCCGCAACCACACGGATCCGGATCCTCATGGGCAAGCGGCTCCAACTGGAGCGCCCGGCCACGGACCGCAGCGTTCGCAAGCGAAAGCGGTCGGCGGTCAAGGCCGCAGAAAAGTGCCAGCGCCTGAGCGGCTCCAGCAGCGCCAATGGCTTTGAGTTTCACGAAAATGATGATGAGGAGTCCTGCTCCTCGTCGGGCTCCGCTGAGCCCATGGACGTGGCCACCCCCACACTGATGCAGACCCCCCAGGCACGCAGCCTGCTCCTAACTGGTGCTAGTATCGCCAGCGACCACAACAACTCCAGTGTGATGGAGTCACCGCGTCCGGTTTACACCCTCCGGCCATCTGTAGTCAATGGTACCATTCTGCGGGACGTACTATCCAAGGCCTGGCGCTTGGGGCGACCCATAGGTGAGTAATCCCTTGGTATTTAGTAACAAGGAGGCTTAAACCTCTATATTTCACAGGCAAGGGAAACTTTGGTGAGATCTTTCTGGCCTCGGACGACACAGTGTGCCCCGCTAGCTCGGAGACTGCCAAGTACGTGGTCAAGATCGAGCCGCACTCAAACGGACCTCTCTTCGTAGAGATTCACTGTCTGATCAATACATCAATACACCAGACCAAGGGTAAGTGAACCATCAAGTTTTGATTAAATATGTACTCATGCAGCGTTTTCAGAACTAGCCGACGCAGCAGAAGGTGCTGCCAACCTGCCAGCCCAACAGACGCATGCTCTCAGCAAGGGACCGCCCTCTGGGATACCCAGCTTCATCGCTTCGGGCACCCACTACTTTGGAGACGCTCGCTACCGCTTCCTGGTGCTCCCCCGCTTCGATCGCGACCTGCACTCCCTTATCAAGAACTCGCGGGTGCACCAAAAGTCACTCCTAGTGCTCGCAGTTCACATAATCAATGTGCTGGAGAACCTGCATGACAAGGGATACTGTCACAACGACATCAAGGCCCAGAACCTGATGGTGTCCAAGTGCAAGTACCTCAGGAAGCAGGCGGTTCCAACGGGTAAGGGCAATGGCTACGACTACGAGGAGAAGCAGCAAACCACGGACAGTGGCAACAGCTCGGAGCAGGAAACCAACGACGACGACTACTTCATGAAGGACGAGAAGTTCGCCCTGAAGCGCATCCCGGTCATCAAGCACGATGACGACGAGGAAGATGACGAGGACTTCGATGACGGGGCCACATCGAACAGCAACAATAGCAACAGCCTGGACATCTACCACACGCCAGTGAACAAGAAGCGAGCCGCCCGAAATCCAGTTCAGTTCAGCGGCTCGAATCCGGTACGCTCGTGCCGACGCGATAAGCGCAACTCCATGTACGAGGAGATGGTCAAGTCGCACTACCTACGCCCCACCAAGCGCATCAGCTACCGCGAGGAGTACAACGAGGAGGGGTATCCCATCAAGCAGGCAGAGGAAAACAGTGATGAGTCGGCGGAATCGTCGGACAACGAGTCGGACGAGTTTATACCACCTTCGTCGTCCCGTCGGCCATCCACCAAAAGGGGCAGAGCTCAGGCTGCCAGTGCCAAGAAGTGCTCGGTTTCAACGAGGACTACCAGGACTCAGGAAAAGCTGAAGAAGGAGCCAAGCGGCGAGCACAAGGCTCGTGGCAGGGGCAGCAACCCGATTGAGTACAAGTTCCTGCCCGCCGAGGAGGAACATGTTTTCCTCATCGACTTTGGCCTGGCCTCGAAATATCAGGACCGTGGTGTCCACCGACCGTTTATCATGGATCAGCGAAGGGCCCACGATGGCACCCTGGAGTTCACATCGAGGGATGCCCACCAGGGAGCCCATTCTCGCCGCAGTGATTTAGAGTGCCTGGGCTACAACCTGGTGTACTGGTCGGAGGGCTACCTGCCCTGGAAGGCCGTGGCCCAGCAGCAGCAGCAGGAGAAGGTGCACCAGGCCAAGGAGCTGTTCATGACGGACGTGCCCGAGATGCTGCGACAGTTCTACGGCAAGCAAGTTCCTAAATATCTGGGCGAGTTCCTGCAGCAGATCGGTCAGCTGGCCTACCAAGAGCGACCCAACTACGAGCGCTACCGCAAGATCTTCACGCGCGAGTACCAGCGCCTGGGCTACGATCCCAGCCAGATGCGTCTGAGCAGCGAGGAGATCCTGCGTACCTGCGTCTCCTCAAAGGACTGTGTGGACGGCAACAAGTGCGACATCTTTGAGCTGAACAACAAGATCGCCACGAATGTGATGCGCAACTCTACGCTCAGCACCCCGTTCCAAGAGCACTCGCTTACCAACCGCGTATCGCCCAAGAATCTGCGTTCCAAGTCGAATAAGAAGACCGCGAAAAAGAAGTTCTCGTGGGCGGAGGTCCTCTCACAGGATCCCGACCAAATAGCCAGGGAACGTGCAGTGAAGGAGTTCGAGCGGGAGGAGTCCATCTGCCCGCTGGAGTCCCGTCTTCCAAGGCGCTACAGTGGCAAGCCAACCTACGCGATACTGGCCATGGAGCAGAGTCGTCGCGAGAGGGGTCTGGTTGTCCAGGAGCACAATGAAGATGGAGCCGAAGAGGAGGAGGAAGAGGAGGACGATGAAGAGGAGCAGCAGGAGGCACAAGCAAATGAACAGGAGGAGGAGGAGGAAGATGGAGAAGATGAGGAGGACGCGGATAGCGTCGACGGAGAGGTGAGTTTTCATAAAAAACAAGTTTAAGCAGTTTAGTGAATTAATTATATTTGTTTCAGGATGAATCGGATGGCGCAACGGAGGAGAGCGAGTGCTCCGATCACCCCGGGCGAGCTAAACGTGGCCGCCCACGCAAGCGAACCACCAGCAAGCAAAGTCAGGCGCAGCTAAATCAGCCGCCAGCGAAGAGTCATCGCGGAGTGGGGCGTCCAAGGAAGAACTCTGGAATGGTGATTTTGGCCACCGGGGCCGCTAGCAGGAGCCGATCCACGCCCCTGTCGGCGGTGGCAAGCAACAAGCGTGGCTGCGCCACACGCAAGGAGAACTCCACACTGGCCTCCGCCACCGGCGAGGGAGAGAGGAAGCTGAAGTCGGGCCGTTCGCGCCGCGCTCTTTATAAGACTGAACCCAAACACGGCGAGCACGACGCGGAGAACAACTCGAGCCTGCTGGAAGTGCAGAATCTGTACGGCGAATACGACGACGAGAACAACTACGGCAAGGGGCGGAATGTCCACTCGTCCAGGCATTGTCGCAAATGATTGCCAGATGACGTTAGGAATAGGGACTAAGGACGATTATTAGGAGTTCGGATAGCAAAGGACGAAGAAGAAGAGAACAGCGAGGCAGAACAGAAGAAACCTAATTCGTTTCAAGTATTTTTAGTGTTAATTAAGGTACGAAGAGGACAGAACCTACTTATATGCATACTTCGGAGATGCGTGGACACTTGATATGTCATTTTCGTTTTTAAACATTAAATTGATTAGTAAGTTAGTTTTCCGATTGGCACACTCAGCTCCATTGGGAGAAGTTGTTGAATTATCCATTAAACCTTGTAGTCCCCAGTTGTAAGCGATGATTGTGTGTTTAAACGGTGCGCAGGAGCAGAGCACCATAGGTTACAATCGGCCTTGATAGACAAATCCTTGATTTTTAAATTCTAGTTTTACCTTTTGCGAGTTTTATGTTAGTATATTTTTCGTTAGGTTATACACTTCATACTATATACCCGAAGAACGCCCTATTTCACCCACATTTGATACAGCCAGGTACATACTCTCCTCAACAAGTATTTAATATAACTAGATAATGGTTATTTCATAAAGATGATACAAGTCTAAGCTAGGATATGCGTGTATAAACAAGCAGCGGAAATAAATAAAATAGAATTGTATTTCCTTTATATTTAATCTGTAAGTATTCTGTATTTTAGTCTTTATGGGCCCAACTGAACGAGCTTACCAGCAGAATCTTCTCTATGGTTTCTATGCGACGCATAAGCTGAAAGAATCTCATCTCGGCGCATCCAAACTCCACCACTTTTTTGATGTGCTCCGACCAGCGGGAATCTTCCAGGATCTGGATTGCGGCGCAGTATCGCTGCTCGTACACCGGCGGATCGAAAGTAATGCCGGTTTCTGTCATAGTTGTAAGGGTTTGGAAATCCCCGCAGGGAAGTTTGTAAGAAAACATTGCGCGTTGTTGTTGTTTTAATGAATAAGTGGGACCATTGCGTTCTTACTAAAAATTCTCTAAGGCATTTAAGCAGGTTAGGGTATCGATATTTCGTGAATAGTACCGATAGCTTTTAGATTTACTCGTATTGGTTTTATTTATAAAAAAAATTAGTTTTTAGAATTAAGATATTTAGAATTAAGATATTTATAATTAAGATATTTATAATTAAGATTTTAGAATTTTAAAAAATTAAAAAAAAAAAATGTAACAATTTGGCATTTTTTCTGAGAAGAGTTGCGAGGCGGTCCATTTTGTTGGTCAAATTGAGGGATTCGTGGATTTGGGGTACCAGGCGAACAAAAAAAGAAGAAGGGGGAAAAAAAAAAAAAAATTTTTGTCACCGGAAAAGCTTTTTTTGGTCAAATTGAGGGTTTTTTGGTTTTGGGCGAACAGAAACAGCAGTAGGTGGCAGATGATCAGAACGATTTTGTCACCGGAAAAACGCTGAGTCATTTTCTGACGTCATCGTTGGCGAGGTGGTCCATTTTGTTGGTCAAATTGGGGGATTTCTGGATTTGGGGTACCAGGCGAACAGAAACAGCAGTAGGTGGCAGATGATCAGAACGATTTTGTAATTTTCTGACGTCATCGTTGGCGAGGTGGTCCATTTTGTTGGTCAAATTGACGGATTTCTGGATTTGGGGTACCAGGCGAACAGAAATAGTCATAGGTTGATATGGAACCTATTTTTGATTAATAGTCAGCCCAAAAGTATGCTACACTTTTTCATTTAACATTTTTTTATTTAACATTATTAACTTAACATTTTCTTTAAATTTTTTTTAACATTATGTACTTAACATTTTCCTTAAATTTACTTAACATTTTCTTTACATTTGTTTTAACATTATTTACTTAAAATTTTCCTAACATTTTCTTTACATTTGTTTAACATTATTTACTTAACATTTTTTTTTTTACATTTGTTTAACATTTATTTAACATTAATAACATTAAATTTTCCTAACATTATCTTAACATTATTTACTTAACATTTTCCTAACATTTGTTTAACATTTTTTTAACATTATTTACTTAACATTTTCTTTACAATTGTTAAACATTTATTTAACATTAATTACTTAACATTTCCCTATCATTTTCTTAGCATTAGTTTAACAATATTTTCTTTACATTTTTTCCAACATTTTCGGAAACCTGCTATCGTTTGTGTTCGCCTGGTGCCCCAAATCCAGGAATCCCTCGATTCGACCAACAAAATGGACCGCCTTGCATTTTTTTTTTTTGAAACACCAGGCATACAAAAATGAGTGCAGGCGTCCGCTGGTATTAAAAATCAATTTTTGATCATCCCAAAAGTATGCACCTCTTTTCCGAACATAGCAGCAGAAAAGTACTCTTTTCTCGGTTGCAAAATCCTTCCAATCCTGTTCCACCTGCTACTATTTCTGTTCGCCTGGCAGCTCTTTTCTCAGGAAAAAAAAAATAAAAAGCATGAAAAGTCCTTAAAATTGTATTATTAAAACTAAACTTATTATTTTAAAGTATCTGTATTGGTTGGCTAACAAAGACCCACAGCTCTAAAACTTTATGGAAATCAGCTTTGCATTTGTGGTCAGGAGAATCACGCAACTTCCGGCATCCTTCCGGGCGACCTTCGATGCAGGTGTTTCCCTCACATTCGCAATGGGTGG